>CM024759.1:99754903-100205943 GCA_014218235.1 Colocasia esculenta | reverse complement strand
CTTTTCATGTCTTGGTACATCTTGGTTGCGCCTGGATGTATTGTGTACTTGGTCTTGTGGGCTTCATCCATCAGTTTCCTTTTCACCTCTACATTGTCAGGCACACATGTCCTGGCTTGGAATAATATTCTTCCATCTTCAGCGATGGAGAAATCTGGCTTGTCACTATAGTCTCCTTTACTTAGATTAGAAATGGATCATTAACCTGTTGCTCTCTGATCTCGACAAGATGTCGGGATGAGCTTTAAGATTAGCCACTAACATCTTATCACTCTCTTCTCAATATTTAGATCTAGACTGGCGAATTGCTCTAATAATTGCATCTCACCCTGACTAGACAAGATCAGAAGCTACTGGCTGCCTACTAAGTGCATCAGGTACTGCATTACCTTTACCTGGGTGGTATTGGATATTGAAATCAACGTCTTTCAAGTACTCCAGCCATCTTCGTTGCCGCATATTGAGCTCCTTCTGAGAAAATAAGTATTCAAACTCTTGTGGTCGGAGTAGACAATAAATTGCTCCCAATATAGGTAATGTCTCCAGATCTTAAGTGCAAATACAACTGCGCCAATTCTAAGTCATGGACTAGATAGTTGACTTCATGTGGCTTTCAAATGCCTTGAATATGCTATCACATTTTCTTCTGCATTAACACGCAGCCTAAACCAATTCCAGATGCATCGGTGTTGTAAGGTCTCGGGTCTTTAATGGATCCTTATTGGGTCTGTAGTGGTTCTGTGTGGTCGACGACAAGACCATTTGTCGTTGACTTGTGGTTGACGGCCAGGCCTTACCCGTTGAGTTTGAGTCAGCGTCCAGCGATGTGGACGTCTGATGTTGAACTCAACGACATGTGATATGGACGTTAATCTGTAGGCGGTTTAGTTGGCGGCCATAGATGTTGACGTCGACTAACCAGTCCTGTTGAAATAGGGCAGCCCGAGAGCAGAGCTTCTTCTTTCTTTTCCTCTCCTTCCTTCCACCTTAGCCTTTCTTGATTCCTGTAGCTTCTGTTGGGTGATTTGAGCTCGTGGGAAGCCCCTGGATCGTGCGGCGTTGCTAGATCAGGCGGGAAACGCAAGGTTTTGGCGTGATTCGCGCGGAGTCTTCGGGGAGATCCGGCGCAATTGGTGGCTGTTTGGGGATTGATTAAGCGTTCTGAGGTAGGGACTTAACCCCTATAACCCTCCCCAGCAAACTAGCATGCCAATTAAGTGAATTGGAATGCAATTTATGGTTAGGGTTTGGGTTATATCATGCCGGAATTGAGGGTGGTTTGGATAATCTAGGTGTTAGATTGTCTAATTATGATGTTCTGGTAATATGGATTGATGAGAGGATGTGTTTCCCTCCATCAGTCAGAGTTTGGTTAAGTGTTTTTGCCCATTGGGACTGATTCGGTTCAGTTCTGGGTATGGGGACTGAAGATATCAACGTCCACATCTGTTGACGTTGAGATCTTCAGGGGTGATTTAAACGACAAGGTCGACTGCCGTTTAGTTATTGTGGCGGCATAGGGTTGCCGTTTACCCTTTATTGGCGGAAATCGATCAGGCCGTTAATCTTCTGTCTCCCAACAGACTTGAGTTGTGTGATTAGAGGCGATTGACATGTGATGTCCGCCCTAATAGAACAAGTGGGCCAGGCTTAGAGTGTGACTCCGCCTGTGCATAAGAGTAGTTGTTTGTGGCACGAGGTGTTTACTACTGTACGGGGTTTCAGACGTTGAGTGTGTTCCGTCTGTTGTACGCGCGTTGCGTTACCGTGTACCGTTTCTGTTGTGTTACCTAGGCGTGGGTGCGACTCCGTCTAGACAACTAGCGTGTGGTTGTCCTCCGCTAGTGAGCCAGGACACCGAGTGCGACTCTGTCCTGTGCGTACTCCTTTTGGTGGTTTTGAGCCGGTCTCCGTGGAGCCCCTTCTCTACCGCTAGGGTCAAGCGTAGAGGAAAAACCGGTCGTGGACCAGACGCGAGAGAGGGCGTCTGTAGTGTGCACACGTGGCTGGGGTTGAGAGCCTCTGTGGTGACGGGACGCCGAGCCACAGACCCTAGCTGAGTCCTACTTGTTGTGTGTGTGAGTGTGTGTTACTGAGCCGCGTGGTTTACAGTTTTGTGTTGTGGTGCGACGTGTACTTACTTTCAGTTTTTACTTTCCGCACTTTAGTTTAGTTGCCGGTGGGGTTACTTTTCCCTACTGGGTCTCTTTCTTGAGACTCACTCCCTTCCCTTTCAGGTGGGTCTTCGTCGACTCCCGTTCCAGGCGAGTCTAGCCACTCCGGTGTGGTGCTCCCTAGCTGCAGTGAGTTGTACCTTTTTGTTGTACTTCTGTACTATCTGTACTTTGTCTCAGACTCTGAGGTTGTATATGATATGTTCATATAGTGGAATTTTACTGCTTTGCATGGTGTGTATCTTCTTACATATAGTCTCCTCGGACTCTTAAATTCCTACCCTTCCGAGCTTGTCTCGGGGGTTAGCGGGTCAGAATTCGGGTTACTGGTTGTTACTGGTAATGCGGGTTCTGGGTCGTTACAGGTGTAGACTGAGAATCCTTCGCCCTCGACTGGCAACGCAAGGACAAGTGCAGAAGTCAACAATTGCTTCAATGTCTAGAAACTCTTCTCACACTCCTTGCTCCAGACATAGGGGTTCTCTTTCCGCGTAAGACGCGTAAGAGGTACAGCTATTTTGGAGAAGTCTTTTATGAACCGTCTGTAATAACCAGTCAGTCCAAGAAAGCTCCTGATTTCAGTGACATTGGTCGGCCTTTCCCAGTTGAGTACGGCTTCTACCTTGGAAGGATCGACAGCGATACCATCCTTGGAAATAACATGGCCTAGGAACGACACCACCCCGAGCCAGAATTCACACTTGCTCAATTTGGCGTAGAGCTTGTTGTCCACAAGATCTGCAGAGCGATCCTCAGATGCTCCTCATGCTCTCCCTTGGTCTTGAAGTATATGAGAATATCATCAATAAAGACCACAACGACGAACTGTCGAGGTAGGGCTGATAGATGTTGTTCATTAATTGCATAAAAGCTGCAGGAGCATTGGTTAGTCCAAAAGGCATAACTACAAATTTGTAATGACCGTACCTGCTCCTGAAAGCCGTCTTGTATATGTCTGCATCTTTAATCCTCATCTGATGATATCTCGATCTAAGGTCAATCTTAGAAAAATACTTTGCTCCTGATATCTGATCAAATAATTCATCGACACGAGACAGAGGGTACTTGTTCTTGATAGTGAGACTATTCAGCTGTCTATAATCGATGCATAACCTCATGGATCCGTCCTTATTTTTGACGAACAACACTGGTGCTCCCCAAGGAGAAGTACTCGGCCTGATAAATCCATTTTCTAGAAGTTCCATCAGTTGCTCTTTCAATTCTTTCAATTCAGCGGGGGACATCCTGTAAGGTTGCCATGAAACCAGTGCAGCTCCAAGTACGAGATTAATTGAGAAATTCACATCTCTCTCGGGTGGAATGCCTGACAGCTCATCGGGAAACACATCGGGATATTCTTGCAGTATATGAATGTCCGATATCTTAGTTGCTTTCTTCTCAACTACAATTGCGGCAAGAAATGCCACACAGCCCTTTCTTATCATGTTTTGTGCCTTTATAACAGAGATGAGGGACAAATGTTGTCACGTCCTAATAAAAAGCTATTTATCGGAAGTGAAAGAAAACAGGCACAAAAGGTAATAATTATCTATCCATTCATAACGTCATAAGCGGAAGTTTTATTACATAGATACTCCTCAAAACAACTAAGAGAGGAATAGATCAAAACAACTTATTTTACATTTCTCATTTCACACTACTAAACAGAAATGGAAACTAGTTGGCTTGTTCGTCACGGTCGGTCCACTCAGCACTCAAACCCTTAAACGTCATCCCAGCTGTATCACCTGAAAATGGTAGGAAATAATAAGCTAACTAGCCAGTAGAATTCAAATTCCATAGTTCAATTCATAGTTCAAGAATATATATACATGACAACCAAGACAAGGACAGAACGGAATATCAATGAGACACACCAGATTTCAGAACAATAAACTTGATGCAATGACAGTAAAGCTCAAATCATGCTTAGATATATAGCTCAAGAATTGATTCACATATCAACTACACAGTACATGAATTATGATGACCATATTCAAAAATGTTTGATGCAATGCCAGACATCCAGATGCCCTTTATCATTCCACGTGGTCCGAAAATGAATTCGGGTGCTACTCCCAGGACTAGACCAGCCCTATTTGCACAGGCATATAAATCACAGAGGGTACAAGGACCCAACAAATGTCATCATCAATTATTCACATCTCATAAGGTGTTCAAGCATATGAACTTCTTAGGTGATCAGATTTCATAAACTCATTTACCGAGTACCGAAGAATAGACTCAATCAGAGTGCTATTCGTAATTGACAACTTTAAGACTAATTCAAGGAAGTAGGGTACACAAAGTGGGTGAACTTTGCAGTAGTATGACAGTAAATATCAAGGTAAATGAGAGGGTAACTTCCTTGGCTTTTAGGATGAAGTTTTAGCATGGATTCGGACATGAAAGAGTGCAGAAATTCGAATCAACATTGTACCTGTCGACAGCTAGGAAGGGCTGTCGACAGCTAGCAGCAGACGGAGTTCAGGTTTTATGGATCTGTGGGTACCTGTCGACAGCAACAAGAGGCCTGTCAACAGCTACACACAGTTCAGAAACCTGAAGTTCTGGAAAACATGCGCCTGTCGACAGTTTTGGGCTGGTTGTCGACAGGTAGCAGCAGAACTTCCAAAAATGACTTCAAATCTATTCTAAACACCCTAACTATAGAACTTATAACAAAGACATGTTTGATATCAATAGAAGAGTCTAGTTGGAGTTCTCACAGTGGTTTATAAACTGAACAATCGAGATGAAACAAAACTTATAATTCAAACTTGCTCGCTAGAAACGAACACTATGGAGTAATGGAAACATAGTCTTATATAGTGGCTAAACGAAGATTCTTACATGATGGACACTAAACCAAAAATGTTTTATGGATCTAAATCAAGACTTGGAATACCTAACAATTAAACAGAAGTTCTCATATAGTTCTAAAGAGATTAAGACTTCCTCAGGGCTTTATAACATGAACAAGGATCAGAGGTAGAGGAAGAAGATAGGAAACGATCTCCAAAATAGAACCAAGTTGTTCCTTTCCCAACAAGATCAATTTTTGCTATGACTGGAAGGAAAAACAGAGAATCACAAGTATAATCACTTATCCGTTCATTACGGGTTCCTTATGACACATGAAAAACCGAGTAGAACCAAAGAGAGATGAATCCTACCTTGTCAGATGGGTAACCTTTAAACTTTCCAAACCAGAGAACCTAAGCCAGCAGGAGAAGAGCTTCTCCCCACAGTTGATGATGTGCCAACAATATCCACGCCAAATTAAGCAGCTACAGTGGCCACCAGAAGCAGAGGTGGGAGCAGTTGCAGGTGCAATGTCAACAACTCCCCAGCAACAGATCCTGTAGCTTCTCCACCACTCACTCTTCTAGCAGCAAGAAGTAGGGAAGGAGAACAAGAGCCAAGGTGTGGAAATAAAGAGTGTGGAAAGGTGCGAATGAGGAAAGAGGAGTGGTTTTTATAAACCCCCTAACTCCCCCATGCAGAGGGCACGTCGACCATGAGGTGTCATGGTAAAAACCCTTTGGTTTTTACCCCAACACGTAGCTCATGCATCCTTTCACCCCCTTACACCTCAACCCAACGTGTAAGAGTTTAAACCCAAGTTCTATCATTATCCTAATGTGTGCTGGCCTCCTCAAGGCTTCACACGTAAGTACTAGTAATTCACCAAAAATTAGCCACCGTAAATAACCCATAATTCAACTGGTACAATAAACCTAATAAAACATGCTCAAATGGTATTCTTTTGTCTTAAAATTTCAACCATAGCCTAATATGATGGTTTTACAAATTATGGTGATTTTAGTTTAATTTTTAGAATTTATTTTACAGTAGGTGAAAAATCACCCAGAAAATGGTCGTGTCGACTAATCTAGAAATTCGCACGTCGAAAAATTCATATAATTATATTTTCTGATATCTCCACATTTTTATGAAAATTATGGTGCTCTCGGATTTCATTTCGTTACAATTTTTCAGTGTCGCCCTGTGGGAGCGCGCACGTCTGAGTACGACACTGGAGTAACGTTAGTTAATACTAATCATACTCAATATCAATTATTTCAATTTAAGACTAATGCTTAAGTCTAATAACTTTATTATTCATATTTTTCAACAAATAAAAATTCTGGGGTGTTACAAGTGTCTCTTGTGTCTGCGTCCCGTGAAGATCAGCTTAGGGAATTTAGTAAAAGTAATCTCCCTCTTCTACATCAACACAAGCCTCATAAGTAGATAGCCGATCGGCTCTCAGAATACATCGTAGCCCTCCATGGGCATACAAATCAGGTCAGCTCTAAAGTTAAGTTCACCAACCTTAACATCAGCTAAAGGAAAGTATTTGTTGAGTTGAGCATTTTCTCCCAATGGTGTAGTACATGCAATTCGAATTGCATAGATGCAAGTTTTCATTTAATGTATCAGAAAATGCTTGTGATATGAACGAATGTGTTGCGCCAGTATCAAACAAAACAAATACTGATTGAGAAAAGATTGGTAGTGTACCTTCTACCACTCCACCTTCCTCGGTGGTGTCCACTTCTTGCAGGGCCTGCAGTCGGCTGGCTTCTTCTGTCCCATAGGACGCTTTACATTTTCTTTTAGGGATGGGCATTTCGAAATCCGATGATCTCGGCTCCCGTAACGAAGGCATGCACCTGCCTTCCTCCAGCACTCTTCCGTAGTGTGACCAGGCTTGTCACAGTGCTTACATCTCGGTTTGTTATTTGGGGCAGTAGGAGTGGGGACTTTAGGTTTCCTCTCCTGGATGTTTCCATCAGTGATACTTAATGGCCTTTTCTAGCCGTTAGTAGGCTTGCTCGGCGCTCCTGAGGTCTGCTCCTTCTTGAACATTCTGCCCATGATGCGTTCGGTGAGTTCAGTGGCATCCTCCAGGCACTGAGCTCTCTTGACCATCTCCGGATAGGTCTGAATATCGCCAGTTGTGTGATATAAGCGGGTCTCAGCCCGTTGAGGAATCTCTTCGCCTTCATCCTCTCAGTGCTAACCAAATGATTGGCATAACAAGCCAATCGTGAGAACTGAGCTTCATACTCAGCAACTGTCAGGTTCCTTTGTTTTAACGCAGCAAATTCCGACGCCTTTCTCTCTTGGACTCGTTCGGAAAAGTACTTGGAGTTGAAACGCTCCTTGAACTCTTCCATGTAAATTGAGATATGCCCGTGTGGCCTCAATGCACTCCCACCACGCACGAGCGTCCCTTTCTAACTGAAATGTTGCTAACAACAGCTTATCGCCATCCACACATTGCATACGTGGAATATGCGCTCAGTCTCCTTGAGCCAATTCTCTGCCTCATCAGGATCTGTGGTTCCATTGAATCGAGGCAGATTTAGGTTGCGGAAGTTCCGATGTAATTCACCAGCTCCTCAATTGTTATTGTTGTTATTGTTGGCTCCAGCCGCTTGAAGTAAGGCTTGAGTAAGCTACTGAATAGTCTGCTGCATATCGCGGAGTTGTGCATGCTCTGCTGCCATTGTTGTGTTTTAAGTTCCTTCAAAAGAGAATGTTTAATGTAAGTTATTGAGTTTGCACTAAGTTATGCGTGTGTGTGTTTATTTTTATCTTAAATACCCTTGGTTCTACCCTTCTCACATAGGTATAGGATTTAGACTCTAAGTCGAGGTAGGTCAAACCTAGATCATCCTATACTTAAGAATAACCTAGGCTCTGATATCACAAAACTGTAACACCCCGATGCGAAATATCGGAGCGGGATTACAGTTATTAAATAGTATAGAGCGAGAAAATAAATAACAAACTGTTGCACATATGGAATATACTAAAATGAACTTTAATTTCATTAACAATCCACCAAACTTCAATACATTCACTAATATCTCATCAACTTCATGAACTAACTATTACATCATCGTGTCAGAGCCAAAACTAGGGCCCAGAGCACTTTATTAAAAATCCAAACTAATACATCATAACTATC
This sequence comes from Colocasia esculenta, assembly GCA_014218235.1. NCBI lineage: Eukaryota > Viridiplantae > Streptophyta > Magnoliopsida > Alismatales > Araceae > Colocasia > Colocasia esculenta. The sequence goes on along the minus strand of CM024759.1, from coordinate 100,197,786 downwards.
GGACTCATTCTATACTAACTACTAAAGCGATGGTTGCTGAAATAGGGTCACTCCTGAGCATCATCCTCAGTCCCGTCCTCTTGAGTGTGGTCATCGTCAAACTCACCTGAAACATATTAAATAAAAATACAGGATGAGCGAAAAACGCCCAATAGGACTTAATATCTCATGAACAAAAGTATGGTTTAAATAATTAATGTCTTAATGGCAGGTTAACTAGAGAGAAGAGTCATGTAGATCAAGCAATGATAATGAAATAACAATAGCATCTGGCACAGGGAAAATAGTTCACGAGAATGATAATAGAATGGCCATGTAATGATATATCATGTAATTTGCACAACGTGCTCTAGTAACGATAACAAGTGTACTGGTATAGATAGTACTTTGATTGTCATAGATTAATCTTGCTAGTATGCTGGCACTGGATGCATGTCGTAACACATCTTTTATCATTTTAACTCTCATGGGCACTGGCACTTTTCGGGCGCTCTTCCCAAGATCTGATCGGGCCCCATTGTGCTGGCATTAGTCATTTCTTTATCTTAGACAATCACAAGAATGGCCAATAGAGTACCAAGAAGAGATAAGAGAGTACTAGAGAATAGATGAGAGCGTAGAAAGAACGTGAACAGATGAGAGGATATAGAGAGCAGATGATGATAAATTGTGCAAATGTCCTTTAAATAATTAAATTTATATCATTATTACCATTTATTAATTTTTTCAGGTCGAATTAACTATAACATGGGTTAATCATGGCTAAATAGGGGTTATATAGCCAAAAAGCAGGGGTATATGCTTAATTAAAGTTTCTAGCCGAAATCCTTGAATCGCGTCGGGCCTACCCACCGCGATTCAAGTCGCGACGGGTGGCTCGGTCGCGATCCGAGGACCAACTGGCCCGGCCCGGCCCGCACCAGGAATCGCGGCAGCCTAAGCCGCCGTGTTCTCAACGCGTCGCAGCCACCGGCCGTGATTCCTCTGGTATCGCGGCGGGTCGCCGCCGTGATAACAGGGGAGTCCGGCCTTCTTACCCATTTTCCCTGGGTGAACCCTTCTTGACATAGGGTCATTCTAAATTCAGTATAAAATCGCACGGTGATCCAAAAAGCATGAAATCAGTTTTAAACGAAAGTAGACACATAGATCTATCAACACGATTAATTTGAAAATAGACAAGATTTAGTCATGCTTTGATCAAGTTACTAGAGATGACCTAAACAGCGCAGTTAAGGTTCAATGAATTAATTAGAGATGGATACATGATAAAAATTTGCAAACTATGGGCGTTTGAAAGCTAACACGATGTAGTATTTATGAGAATTTTCTCAAGGCATGGGGTCATGTGTGCCCGAGGTTAAGAGTAAACATGAAGGGTCGGTACATGGAACTGACAGGGATTCAAGAATAATTCTCCTCATAGGAGATCGAAATGGAGCGAAACCAAAGGGCTTTTGCTCGGGAACATGGCGTCTTCCTAGGTAATTTTTTACACAGATTTGACTTAAGAGATTGCCTATCTTTTTCGCAGAGTAAGATAACTACGGTTTGATGACGAAAATAAAATGAAATTCATTGCTCCAATCCTCCTTCTCCATCTCCTCTCATCTAGAACTCATCTCTTTGTCTCTCAGAGCTCCAGCCACGAACTAGGGTTTGGTTGGGACAAATTTGGGGGTGTATGGCTAGCTATAAGAGTCCTCCTTCTTAAAAACTCCTACTTTCTATTAAACTCCAAATTTCCTCCTTTCTCTCCTCCTTTCCTAGTATTTATCTTCTAATTAGGATTGGGAAAGAGAGCTGATTTCGTGGATAAGGGTTTAGGGTAAGTGTAGGACTCTTTGTATGATAGATATGGCTATTTAATATTTATTTCACTTCTTTTCTAATTTACTATTAATTATTTAAAAATACGAATTTCACTTGATTAATCTCATCCCATGATGGGCTCCATTATATTAGGCTCATTATTTTGTAATTAAACTATTTACACAACCCATTAGGGTTTTAACTTTATAAGTTTGCTTAATTCCCTTTTTATTTCACTTAATTCTCATTTAATCTATTTAAATTTATTTTCTTCATTTAAAATTTTTATTTTATTTAAGTTTTAAAAATTAAGGTTACTACAGAGGGGTGGGGCTCAGATCCGGGGTGAGGATGGGAAGGAGTGGCCAGAGAGGGTGGTCGGATGGGGGTGGGAAGAGGTATGTTGGGAACAGGAGAGTAGGTGGCAGCTCAGGGGCGAAGTCTGGAGACAGGAGAGGTACAGGAAATTAACGACGGCGTTGAGGGGCGGAGGGCGGAGATGGGAGAGGTTTATGCAGCAGTGCAGTGTAGCGGAAATGAGAGAAACGGCCAGGAAGAGGTGCTTGTCAGGGAAACTGAGGGAGAAATAACAACAGCTGCAAAAGAAGCTGGTGTGAACGTCGGAGAAGCAGATAAGAAGAAACCAAGGACGATGAAGAAGAAAAAGGGGAAGAAAAGAGGGGGGGGTGTTGACGATCGGTGACACCCCCACCCGCAGGCGAGGACGACTCTGCTGCCCGGTAGAGAGCCACCGCCAGCGATCAAGCCTCGGGATATATGGATGGTTCCCCATCCACCCGAGAAGGTTTCCTGCGGGTGCTATAGGTTTTTCCCGTGACAACTACTTAGCCATCAGTATATTAGGAAGGGAAAATAATTGATTACATCATTCTATAATATATTATATTTAATCTTTCACATGACATAAATTTTAAAATGTCATATAATATTTAAAATATGTGTCACATAAGAGATGTCAATATATATGTCAAATATAAATATCATCAAATTATTATTTTTATTAAAAATAATTTGATTGATTAGATGTTCGGTCGTACATTAGAAAAGGTTTAACAATAATCAAGTCTATAAATTTTTAAAAAAAGTTCTCATAAATTATAAATAATTAAAATTTAGGCGCATGTTCTCCTAACCTAAAACTTATTTATACAGTTCAAAAAATGGGTCAACCAACAAAAAAAAAAACTATTGATGAGCAATCACGCCCTTCTACGTACGTACTTAATTAATTAACGTATCCACCTGTCAAGTACTGTGTATGCATGTGTGCAGGTGCGACCTGGATAATAACGAAATGGATGACTATGCACAAAGCTGTCCCTGGCAAGTAATATGGAGTGGTTTTTAGAAACAAAGTACAGGCTTCATTTAAGACATTGAAGGCCTCCGCTTAAATTAGCGGGCAATTGTAGGTAAAGAGGTTGCATGCATGCGACAGTGAAACCAGCTTTGTGGTAATCTGGATTGCCTCACCCTTCCTTTTGTTCTCCCCGTTGATGGGCGTTTAATGCGAGGGTCACATCCTTGTAGCTTGTCTTGTGCTAACCCAAGTTCCACGTCTACGCATGTTGCTTGGCTTCTTAAGGAACTAGTCCTCCAAAAACAATATTACTGATGAATAACCCTTCCGACGTTATTTATCTAGGTGGGTCTGTTACATATCACTTTCCATTAATAAAGAGCTCAAAATGCTAATTAGATGTTAACGTGCATTCCGCTGTAAGCAGCATCATAACTAGCTTTAATTACCAAAACTTGATTAATCAAACAGGTCAGGCGAGGAGTTCTCCTGGTTCGACTTTCCACATATATATGTAACCTGAATTCTTTTCTAACGGATCCCGTCGACGAAATTTAAGGAGTGCACATACCCGTCAAGTCCCGTCATATTACACTAAGGCCGTTTGGTTTAAAGCAGAGTATATTTGAGTGACACATGAAATATATATGGTATATATTTTACACTTATGCAGCCATAAATTAAGTCTCGTGACTGTTTATTTTTCCGCAACTATTATAAAATATTATACTTGTATAGCACATGAAATATGATATTTTATGATTGAAAAATATTTAATGTACGAATATCAAATAATATGCATAAAAATATAGGTGTGCCATTTTAATCTTTTACGGTAATTGAAAAAGTTGAGATGAGAAATATATTAAATGCCCTATTCTTAAGATGGCACATGTGCATTAAATCTTTCTCTTAATGATATTTGTGTTTGCCTTGCGACAAAAGTATCCCCCAGCATTTCAGATATATACGACGTCATGGACACGACTACCATACACAATATTGTAGTCTATTTTTTAGAACTGGCCATTTGGCAGAGCTTCTTGTTAATTACTATTTTAACTTAGAAATTAGCTAGGTTTAATAATTAACTTCTGGGAAGATTTTGAAGATTGCAATTTTACCTTATAACTAGTATTCCGTCAGGCCGTTTGGTCCCTGACTTATTCGTAAAAAGTTTTCTAGGGAAGAAAGAAGGACTCTCAGTAAAAGGACATGATATTTAAACATTAATTTGTTTATCGTATTTGCAACAACATGAGACTTCATAGACAAAGATCTAAATTACCATTTTCTCGAGCATCTGGAATATAATTTCCTTGTGTCAGAACAGATATCCAACCTTCAGGTTGCTAGCATTTCTTGGCTTTTCCACTGCACGGATTAAATGCACCCTTGCAAGGGACAGTACTGTTCACCCCCTTATACAGTTCTGAATGAGGAGGATATGGGTACCACCAAACCTTCCCTAAGCAATCTCAGAATTTCCTTGTTGTTTTCCTTTTGTCCACCTGCGTGCAGTCATTTCATCTCCACGATGCTTCCAGTAAAGCCTTAAATGCCCACATAGGCAGATTGAAGTTTATGACTCTGCGTGCATGTGCATGCATTCACTCATATATATGAATGTAGAGATAAGAGCCTCCCCTTGAATTCCCAGGGAGTCCCAGGGTCCCACTCTCATGTGAGGTGCTGCTACATAAGTCAGCAACCAGCAAAAAAACCCCAGTCAAGAGTTCTCTGCTTCTGAGTGGATTCCCCTTTTCTTCTCTTACACGTATAATTCAAAAATCCTTGCGAGTGGTCGCTCGGTTAGGTTTTATTTTCCATTACTATCCATCAGCCAGTTGCTGTCGTTGGGTTTAAGATTAGAGCAGCCCTTGCAGTACCTATTCTGGTGGGCCGGGTGGGTTTCTGAAGAGGGAGTACATTCCTGTTGCATAACTGTGACACATTAAATGAAACGTCTTCCGCTGGGTTTCTCCCCGTGGGTGGGCAAACGACAGTGGGAGTCGAGGACAAACCATAACCACCCAATTAGTCCTAGATTTGACAGAGTGGAGGGATGTGCTGTCCAGTACGTTCCTCTTATGGAAATTTGCAAGACTTCCCCATGGACCAGATAGATACTGGAGTAGCCTCATGTTTCGTAATTTGTTCTCCATGTATCACGTAGAACCTATATATTGGCCTTGCTGGTGAAGTTTCACATGCAACACAGAGTTCCAAGTGTACTGGTTAAGTGGATATGTCTGAGCATTGATCAGTAGCTTTGAGAGCGTTTGTTTTTTCAAACAGCTAAGTAATTGGTTAACAGAAGAAAGGGTAAAAGAGAGAGAAAAATAGTAGAAAATTAGAGAAAGATTTAGTACACTTTTATATTATATTTTAAGTGTAATATATATAACTAAATAATAGTCTATATAACATCCCTCATGAGGAGTGATAAAATGACAACTCAATTATTAGATATCACATAAATTTGTTACCTAATCATATTATACGTAAGTAAGTATAATATGAAAGTACACTAAATCTTTTTCAGAAAATTAACTTGCAATTGTAGGAATCAATGCAGACATTAATGGAGGAACGGGTTGGATTGTGTGAATAAGAAGGAAACAGATCCTTTCTTGGGCAAGGAGAGGGAAGACTGATGCTCTTATCTTTACTGCTGGAAAGGTCCCCAGGTCAATTTTTTCACCCGATTTTGGGGAATAACACCGAAAACGTAAAAAGATCTTACATAATTACTCCAATATTAAAGAGAGATAACAGAGAGAAACGGAGACCGGCAGAAAGGAATGGTGTCTACCTGACATGAGCAAGTTCCGATGCCTCCTTCATTACACTTCCCTCAAGTCAAGAACATGTTCATGTCATTCTCGTTGGTGGATCTCCCTAGCTTTGTTTGGTCGAGACGCAGGGTGACGGCGAAGCAAGGGAGGGAGGAAGGGAGTGGTGGTTGCGGAGGCAGGGTGTGACTTGTATATATGTTTATGTATTTACTTGGCAAGGGGCAACTCTGTCAGGAGGCCATAAACCCTCTGGAGTCTGTCCCCCTGGAAAGATGGCTCCTGACAGCTGAGGAGCGCAGTTTTACTTCGTCGTCCAGGTGATGACTGATGAGAGAAAGTGAGAGAGAGAGAGAGAGAGAGATTGTGTACGTGCCATGGACCAGAGGTAAGACGCTAAACGCCTCGCTCGCACGTGTGATGACAAGGCGTCTACACGTGCAGAGCCATCGCATATAATTTTTTTATATATATTTTTCTACACGTGCGGACGTCTACACTTGAACTTTTTACTGACTGCTGCATGTACTTTTTATATGTATAACACTAACTTTTGACAATTGCCAAAATATTCCGGATTTTTATTAAAATAACTTTATCTTAAAAAATATTTACCTAAGTATGCCCCAGTTAAAATATTTACCTAAGTATACTTCACTCAAAAATATTTATAAAATTATGCTTCTATTACAATTTGACTTCAACTTATACTATATAGGGCAAATTAATTAAGAGTCCCTAATAGATATTTGACTTATTTTTTAGTCTCTGACAGAGCTGTAACTTATACAGTAAGTGTATCTCCTATTACAATACATGTTAAATCATGTTACAGTAAGAATCTCATTATTACAGTCAGAGACTTCTAATTAATTTTCCCTACTATATATTAACCTCAGTTACATAATTTGTCCGCAAGTTACATTATTTACATCTAAATACACTATTTGCTCTAATATTACACTATTTAATATGGACAAATAATGTAAACTAGGGATAAATAGTGTAATTTAAGAACAAATAGTGTAATCTGAAGGTAAAAGTATAACATGAGGATAAAGTGTAATCTGGGGGTAAATAATATAACTTGGGAACAAATTATATAATCTAAAGGTAAATAGTGTAATCTGAGGACAAATAATATAACGGAGACTAATAGTATAAGTTAAAGCCAAATTGTGTAAGTGATTGAGCCATAGTTTTGTAAATATTTTTTTACTGAGATATATTTAGATAAATATTTTGACTAGGACATATGTGAATAAATATTTTTTAAAATATAATTATTTTAATAAAAATCCCTAACTCTAAATGTACACTGCGCACACACCGGTCAGTATGAAAAACATTTTATTTTGGTAGGTACAGTATGAATAACATTATTAATATACATATATATGTATATATATATATGTGTGTAGAGATACCGTATTTTCATGTATACTGCTAAGGTTTTGACTTAGTTACGTACGCTACATGTCATGTTTGATAATAAATTATTCATGTCCCTTAGAGTTGTTGGCCCTTAAAATCTAAGAAATATTTCGCTAAAACGTGAAAAGAACTACCAAATAATGACGAAGGATAAGAATATTCTTATCCAACATTAAAGAGAGTGAAACTACAGATCGATATAATATTTTGCCAGATTGGTAATATCCGCATTAACTCGACCATTGTTGCAAATATGATAGAACGAATGGCAAGACATTTATGATAAAATTAATACAGAGTACAGGTCTGGAGGTTAAGATCCGATGTATTCTTTCCTTTCTTGATATATGCTATCAAAACATTTTCTTGTTAGCATGTGTGTACAAAGACGATCAATCGATCGATTAGAAGTTTTTTTTTTTTCCACTCAGTCTCACTAAAAATCCATCTATCTTCGTTATAACTATTCCAAGTCACTAGCTTCAACAAATACCTATAAAAGAATACTCAAATAGATGATGCGTACGACAAGAAGGTCAGTAAGTAGATGTGTCGAACCGCGCTGTAATGCACGGGGTTTGAAACCAAAGTCTCAAAAGTATGCTTAAAACACATGTATATTATGATCTCATCGCATGTCTCCCCATAGAAATTAATTATAACCTGATGGCAATTTTAAGTTAAGATATATAACTACAACCACTTCAATATACTTGAATAACTTTTGAGAATTTAAAAAACATAAATATAAATATCATAGATTAATATTGTAGAGGAGTAGGTATAAAAATAAATATTTGAAGAGAGGAGAGGTGAAAGGTAAAGGGCAAGACAACAGCTGCTATTAAGAGAGGCAAAAGGTCACCGGTTTTTCTCCTGTTACGGGGCAGTCGTGCGGGTTTCTGTAAAAACGTTTACGCCATTTTCAGCTTGTTAGTTCCCTTAGAACCACCTCGCTCTCTCTCTCTCTCTCTCTCTCTCTCTCTCTCTCTCTCTCTCTCTATCTCTTTCGCTCGAACAAGAGCTCCTACAGGTCCTCTTCACATCTGCCCTTCTTTCTTCTCAGGTGAAAAGATGACCCCTGCAACCACCCCATGAAGTCGGAGGCGTCGGAAGGAAAGCAAACATGTACGCAGCACGGGATCCTCAGCCCACTACGAGGAGATGCCCAACAGCTCCGTCCTCTTCCCTTCAGGGAGCGGTGTTCACGAAGATGCTCTCCCTCTCCATCGACCCGTCCGCCTATTCAGACTACGGAAGAAGCCCCGGCGAGGATGGTGGCACCAATGGCGACACTGAGAGAAACTCCTTCTGGGAATTTCCTTACAACCATCAGCGGTACTCCCCAGATCACCAGCACGGAAGCGAGCGCGGAGATGAAGAGTTAGGCCCCGACATCATCAATCCTGATGTGTATGGACGGAGCAACAACATCAGTTCTAGGGCCAGTGGCGAGGATCCCAGTGAGGGGTCACTGAGTGCGAAGGAGGCTGGCGAGTGCAGCCAGTCGAAGCTTTGCGGCAGAGGCCACTGGAGGCCTGCTGAGGACGCTAAGCTCAGGGAACTGGTTGCCCTCTATGGTCCTCAGAACTGGAATCTAATAGCAGAGAAGCTAGAAGGGAGATCAGGTACGTAGAATGTTTGCTCTCTCTCTCTCTCTCTCTCTCTCTCTCTCTCTCTCTCTCTCTCTCTCTCTCTCTCTCTCTCTTCTCTCTCTTCATACACACACACACATTCGGGGGTTCTGTAGGGAAGAGTTGCAGGCTGAGGTGGTTCAACCAGCTGGACCCTAGGATCAACAAGAGGGCCTTCACCGAGGAGGAAGAAGAGAGACTCATGGCTGCCCACCGGGCATACGGCAACAAATGGGCCATGATTGCCAGGCTCTTCCCCGGAAGGACTGATAACGCAGTCAAGAACCACTGGCACGTAACCATGGCTAGAAAGTATAGGGAGCAGTCCAACGCCTCCAGGAAGAGGAAGCTGATCAGCCATACTGTCCGTGGGAAGCTGGCGGCCGCCGCTGCTACAAGAACAGACTGCGGGTTTCCGCCTCCTGCGTTCCCATTTGCCTCGGCTGTAGATGGCTCAACTTCCTCGTATCAAATCGGTGATCATGGAGGAGGCCGAGGCGGCGACGGCAGCGGCTCATCCACGATCTACACTGGCCAATGCCTTGCGGAGAAGGTCATTCTTGATTTTCTTGCAGCTGGTGCGCGCCTAAATTCTTCTTTTTGTTCTCCTCCTCCTCTCCCCTCCTCCCTGTCAAATTATATAAGCTCCAGGATAGCTACTAGTTCCTGCAGTGTTCGCATTTGGGATTAACGTTTGCTTCTTTCCCCAGCAGTGGTTCAAGTTTCTCCCTTGCCTTCATTATGTGCTTGCTCGACGGTCATTTCATGACTATTCTGCCATTTATTCATATTAATGGTCGGCGTGTACATATATGCAGTTCTTGCAGTGTCCTTATACCTTGCTTACAGTTATTAACTCCCCTCTTCCTCTCGTTCTTTTCTCCCTCCAGGGACCAAGTCCAGACTGCCCCCTCCCCGTGTTCATGTCCTTTGCACACCTTGAAAGGATCCATAATAATAACAACACGCTAAAAAGATTTAAAGTAGTACTAGTCAAAGCAAAATGAAATGAAGCCGTGGCTATTTCTTTCCAACAAACATCTAAACAGGCAGTGGAGCTTTCACGTACAGCTCCAGATAACCCCTTCAAATGGTCCCCCGTCACCACTAATAATTACTTCGGAGCTTAGCAGATAAGTTCTAGCAACTTGTTCTGATGAAAAGGAAAAGCAAGAACCTGCTCTACTCAGTAACACCAGAGAATATGCTGCTTTGAGATAGACTGCAGGCATTTCTGATTCTTTTTCTTCTCCTTTTAATATTTTTTTTTCTCTTCAATTGTCTTGTGTGCATGGCAGGAGTCAAGACTGATCATGAACGGGCAGGCTCCCACGGCAATAGCAGGTCTTCGGACGAGACTTCTCCATTGATGGCGTCAATGCAGCAGCCTAACTACCCTCCTTACTTTTCAGACTCCCCAGCCTCGGCAGAACCCCAAGTTTCAGGCGCCACTGGATCATCATCTGCTAACGAGGGCCTCCAATCCACCTGCTCACCCCCCTTCATCGATTTCCTTGGAGTGGGAGCTGCCACTTGAAGTGCAGGGGCCGGAGGAATGGCCCTTTGTTTAGCAGGGAGTCGGCAGATGAAAAGGAAGGGAAGCAGGAGAGAAGTTGCAGTTGCACGTTCACAGAAACGCATGTGTGATCAGAAGACAAAGTTGAACGCGCGGTACGTGGATGCGTGTTGTTGAATTCGGTGCCACCAGTAACAGAAGTGATGGTGCTTTGAGCTAGCTCCTTCAAAGCTGAAATGTCCGATATGTCACGTTAGTTATTTAGTAGCCCCACCATTGCCGTCCTTTTCCTCAGGTCTTAAAAGACAGGGAAAAAGGAGTTACACTAATTAGAGGGGATGTATATGTGAGCATTGATAAGTACATCTCATATATACAGCTGCTAGTATGCATGTTTAGTCACATAAGCAGTTCCCTCACCCGGTGTCTAATCTACGTACAAGAAAAGATGATAGAACAGCACAAAACATGCGCAGTGCATTCCATGCAGCAGAAAGACGCAAACGATAGATCAAGGTATAGTATTTAACGTGGAAAAGCAACATGTGATACCGGCCCCCGTGTTCATGTCCTTTGCTTTCTCTCCCCAGTTGAAATACTTGGTACATATTTTTGACGTGTATCACACTCGTAGGGGTATGCCATCTCACCCTTAGGTTTAAAAGAATAGATGGGATATATTAAATATCCTCAAATTAAGTTGAGGCAGTGATCTATTGAATGTGTCTAATTTAGTACACATCAAATTTCTCTTCCCTCAAACGTACTGGATCAGAATAGTAGGGGATAACGAAAGGGTCACGTCGGAGAAAGTACGTACGTAGTTGAAGGGGTTTCTTGAATATATACCAAGTATAATTAGACAAAAATTGTCATCAAGAACCCTGTTACACATTTGCATCACAAACTCTGTCATTACCTATCGTGACGAACCTAGAAAATATGTCTAGAATATTCCTTCACCTTCTTGTTTTAACGGTTTTAAAATATTTTAGATAATTTTACCCTTAGATATAAATAATAATTTATCATTTCTCTCCTTAAGCCAGAAGAGGCCTAAGCAGAGGAAGACCAAGGTGTTGGAGATACTTACCAAGCCAGGATGACGGAGACATTATCACTGCTTAAAGCACTCGAGATCCTCATGTACAGGTTGCCAATGACGTGGGAGTGCGGCCCCCCCCGCGCCTCCATGAACATGCAGCCTTCATGATGTCTATCACGGCGTCCACCAATATGGGGGCCTATGTCCCATCGGGACTAGGGGCTGGGGCAGGTCGAGATGAGCGTTGGCCATGGAGGGAGTTTATCCCCTCTGACGTCATTACCAATGCACAGAGAGAGAGACAGTCAGAGAGAGGAGGGCGAGAGGCAGGGCTGCAAGGAACGCCGATCCTCTCGGCCCTCCACAAGAGGAGGGGGGGGGGGGGGGGAGGGGGGCAGTCAGTACCAAATGTGGGGAGATTTTTTCATATTAACTCCAGTGTAAAATATAAAAAGGGGATTAAAATGAGGGGTGAAATGAAAAAAATCCCCCCCCCACCCCTGACATTGACCGGCCCCCTCTTGCGAGGGGGTCGAGAGGATCTGCGTTCGGGGTGCAAGTGTGAGGAAGAGGTGTTACAGCGGGATCGATCCTCCAGCACTGAACTATGTGTTGGAGAAATTGTGGTATTACTAGGATTTATTTATAAATCTAAAAATTTTGTGATTTTTTTTAAAAAATTACAAGATCTCTTTTCATCCCAAAACGCAAGGGCGGGGTTTGAGTTTGTTTCTTTTCTCCTGTGGACAAATCGAACAGCAGAACATTTTTTGCGTTTTTGTGGCATGTGAGTAGGGTTGTTTATAAATTGGTTCAACTTGAAGAACCGAATTGAATCAATCGGTTCGGTTCGCTTCGCTTCAAGTTGAAGGATTCGCAGTTCAGTTTGATTTTTTGTTGTGAAATCAAATAAACTAAATATATATTTGTAGCGGCCCCGGCGTCCAGACTCCCTGCTCCCACTGAGAATTCAAGCCACCGATACCGCCGTCCACGGGTCCAAAGACCCGAAAGGGCGCCTAACGGACCAGTTAACAAGATATGTAAAGAAATTAAATAACAAGCACTAAAAATGTATTAACAAGCGAAGGAAAGCATCCATCACAAAGTACGAGTCTAGTACACTCCCCAAGTGACAAAGTACAAGTGCGAAAAAGAGGAGATAACAAATCCCTTAGGGGCATACCCCGAGGGTGAAGAACCAAGAAGCACAGAGGAACACTGCTCAAGGAAGCTGCCATCTACTACGCCCTGTCTCCTCTGCTCGCTGCAGAAGGTGTTGCTGTGAAGTCTCATCTGAAAGAGAAGGAATGAGCTTCACGAAGAAGCCCAGTAGGGACTACCAATCTCCCACTAGCTCTAATAAGCATAATAGATACATGTTTTAAAGGAAAGTAAGCAAGATAATCTATTCTACTAACAGAGTAAGTGCGGAAGCGGAAAGTAAACTACACGGCCATCGATCTAAACACGTCGGGACTAGAAACTCATGTAACCACGACACGGGGACGAACCCCAAGGCTGCAAACACAGATAGAGAAAATTGTCTAGTCAAAGACATTAGTCACGGAGAATAACTACCACTAGTCAACCGGTCAGAAGCGCCATGCACCTTACCCTCGACCACCAATCCGAGTCTGCCACCTCCCGTCGAAGTGAGACTACATAATTAAAAGAAACCACACAACTGTCGTAGTCTGGCCAGACTACGGTCCCCCGTCTGACTCCTCTAGATGGTACCAGAACCACGTACAGTGAGGCAATGAGAAGGACTAGTTGATATGTACTGGAAGAACAACCAAACCACCTCGGTGTCCCAGACCAACCAAGAGAGCACTACAAATGACTCTACGCCGTTGTCCCCACCATTTTTCTCTCAGCCACTAGAGTCCGTTACTCGAGCACACCCGTTGTCCTAAGAACTCCCTCAATCGATGCGCAGGGATGGGGGGTTCCAGTAACAGTAACAATCTCTAACAGGACAAGCCCTCTAGTGTGAAGCACCGTGCGAATGACTAGTATAGGACCGTGCTAAGAACAGCACATGTAACGCCTCGATGCGGAATATCGGAGCGATAAATGGTTAAATAAATAGTATAGAGTGAGAAATAGATATCAAACCATTGCACATATTGGAATAATATCAAATGAACCATCTTTATTGATAATTCCACTAATTCTATTACATTCACTAATGCAGAGCCATAACTATGGACTATGAGTACTTTATTCAAATAAAAACATCTACTAACTATCGAAGTATCTAACTATCTACTAAGATGATTGGTTGTCAAAATTTTAGGTCACTCCTGCACTTGCTCATCCCCATCCTCGTGCGTGTGGTAGTCTCGATCAGACTCCACCTGAAACACATATAACAAATAGCGCAGGATGAGCGATAACGCTCAGTATGACTTAATATCTCATGAAACAGGCATGTTTTAAGTGATTAATGTCTTGTAAAGATAACTACAGAGAACGATTAAGTATAGTCACGTGAGTAATGTCACATGATAGCAAGAGAACGATAGTATTTTTCACAAGAAAATAGCACAACTGGCACGATAAAGGATTGGCCATATAACGAGATAGCATGTATGGTTGCATAAAAGTGCACTAGTCACAATAGAAGTTGGTCGATCTTCTTGTCAACCGCTAGACCATAGTACTTGAATTGATTGTCATATATTAATCTTGATAGTATAGTACTTGGATGTTTTTCCATACACCCTGATCATTAAACTCCCAAGGGCACTAGCACTTTTCGGGTGCACCTCTAAGGACCAGATCGGGCCCTTATAATGTTGTCTGACATTGATCACATTTTCATCTTAGACAATCAATAGATGGTCAAATAGAGTACTAAGAATATATGAGAATAATGGAGGAATAGATGAGAATATAGAGAGAACGTAAATAGATGAGAGAATAAGGGATAGATGACAACTATAGGTCAACTCACATAAAAATAACAATAAACAAGCGATAGTAGCAGTTGCACAACACATAAGATCGTGTGTCGACAGTCTGGTGGAAGTCACTAACAGCCCAATAACCGTGCTACGAACACAGGCCAGAGGTCTGGAGTGATCTCAAGGTAAGCAATCTTAAGTCGTTGGATCATGCTGATCCCTAAGGGTAAAATGGATATTGATGGTACAACCTGTTCGTCGGCAATAGACGTCCGCCAAAGCCAAGGAGTCTTACGGAGGCCTCGATAAGGAGTTCCTAGTCCAGTCAGGAGTATTCCCAATGCCTTGAGTGCTCGAGGCAGAGAGACGCGATAATAGTATTAAATCGACGAATAAAATGAAGACAAGTCCTTTTAAAATAATAGAGAAATTTACATGAATAATTTCACTTAATTACTAAATATATTATTGAGTAATTTTATGTAAGGTCTCATGGCAAAAATTCATGTTGTGTGTGCATGTGAGAGAAAATCAAGCTTGCTTGTGAGAGTTGTGCACACATCTTTTAATTAATAAAATCATGTGATATTATTAAAAATATTTCAACATGTTGTTACTGTTCATAACAGTGCATTACAGGGTTAAGCCATGATTATAGAGCATGATTACTAAGGTTTACATGAAAATTAGGGTTCTGAATTAATAGTCAAAACGTGACGGGGGTGCCTGTCGCGTTCAAATCATGACAGGCAAGTCTGTCGTGTTCAAGTGAATGGGGTCAGGCCAATCGATCGATGCGTTGAAACACGACGGGGCAACCTATCGTGACCAGGCAATCAGGCCATGATGCGACGTCGAGGTCTATCGCGTTAAGGCCAATCGGAACAAGATGAGAAAAGTGACGCAGTGGGCCGTCGTGTTCATGTCACGATGCGCGCCACTGTCGTGACCCAGATGAGAACGTGACTAGTTGGGCCGTCGCATTTTCAGTGAACCTGGCCGAGCCCAAAAGGTGAATTGGGTCACCTTGGGTTGCGGTCTAGTCCTCTAAGGGCTTGGCACAAAGCTCTTTAAAAATTCATATAAAATCGTATACATGATGAAAAATTATGAAATTAGTTTTAAACGAAATTAGACTTGCAGAGGCATCAACAATAAAGATTAATTAGATTTCTATCATGGTAAGAGTATGCTATTAATAGGTTCTTCATGATGAACCAAAAATCTGACACAGTGGTGATGAAAGATTTAATTTGAACAAGGTACTTTACAGAAATGGAGAAAATGGTATCATTAGATCCATGACTTCATGTAGTATGTGCAACAAAAGTTTCATGGCACGAGATCAAGCATAGTCATGGAATTAAGGTGAATAAGTGGGATCGAGCACATGTTCAGAACAAAACTTTGAGCATGAAATACTCATAAATGACATGGTGGAAGTTGGGGGAAACATGGAACTTTCGAAGATGAGATCATGGTCTATCTAGGGTCAAAATTAATTTATTTTTTCTTGAGAGATTGCCTACCTTTGAGCACTTTTGTTCCTAAAGCAAGATATGTGAAGAACGCAAAGAAGCTCTTTGTTCCTAGCCTCCTCCTCCTCGATCTCCTCCTCATCCAAAAGCTCCTCCTCCTCATCCTCCAAGCTCCAAAAACTATCTAGGGTTAGATAGGGACAAAATAGATGTGTATTTGTATGTTTAAAGTTTCCAACATCCCTACAACTCATTTCCTTCCTCCAACTACGAATTCCCATAATTATCTCATCCTTTCCTAGCCTTTATCCTTCTAATTGGCTTGGGGAGAACTCTAATTTCGTGGCCAAGAGATTAGGATAGGGTTAAGACTCCTCTTAGGATATTTATCAGCCAAATTAGTTATTATCTTCTCTCTTTTTAATTTATTAATAATTTAGGTATGAATTTAGGCATAATTATCTCCCATCCAACATTGGGATTCAGCTTTGTGGCCCATTAATTCATGTATGGACCTTTTAGGATAGCCCATTCTTCAATTATTCACATTTTCTTTTAATTAAATTTTTATTTTTCTAAATTTAAAATTGAGAGTTGCTACTGCACAGGTGCCAAGCAAACAGAAATACAGCGGAAAGGGCTCCGAACAGATCGCTAGCCACTCTTTATCTAAGAAGGGGGCAGCATCACTGTCGCTTTCTCTGAGGAGGTGACACAGTGGTCGTCGCAACCTGAATACGACACCATGTTTGTCGCAACCTAGGTCAGAAGGCGATGCACCCCCTATCGCAACCAGAACGCGACAGGGAGGGTGTCTCTACCCTACTAGAAGGTGAAGGGGCAGCATCACGTTCTGGGTCGCGACAAGGACCTTGTCGTGACCACAGACAGAAGTCTAGGTGCCTACCCGAGACCTCTAAAAATGTCCCAAAACGGCAATTTCAGTGTGTACAATGGGAGGGGAGCATCGAGAACGATCAATACACATGCTAGGAGTACAAACCACCCTCATCCACACCCATGCATGTCAATGTGAAGGATCTACACTCATGAAACCTCACATGCACATCATAAAATCCCTCAAACCCCCAACCCCAAAGAAGCTCAAGGAAATCCAAAACATGCATATACACCTAGCATGGATTCTACAAGGCTTAGAGAAGGGGAAGGAGGTCCTAGCATGCTAGAACTAGGGGAAAAGTTGAGGGTCCCTACCTCAAAATAAAGAGCCAACCTGTTGGGGTCTTCTCGTGTGCACAGTCATGTCCTCCTCTCTCCAAGCTCCACGCTCACATCGTCCACAAGAAACGTATGGCCTCCTACATGTCGGAGAAGAGGTCAAACGTTGAAGAGGAAGCCGTCATGCCCATGCCACCAAGAACACCTCCACAGTCGATCTCAGATAAAAGAGAGGGAAAGGAGAGGGGAGGAAGAAGAAATAAGAAAGGGGGGAGAGAAATCTGTTGGCCTCACATATATACGCATTGGGTCTCAACCAACTAGTCCCGTTCACTACTAAATGCGACAGGGATCTTGTCGGGACCCTAAAGTCATGGTCAGACCTGACAATTAGACCCGCCACTGTTTGCATCCATTACTAGATGCAATTGTGCTGGTAGCTCGATAAAGGCCCAAAACGGCAGGCCCGGTTACAACAAGTTAAAGAAAAGGTGGCCATGCAAATGCTAAAAAAGGAAGAGGGGCTAACTGCAAAAGTCTTGTCATCTCAGCCCTAAGAAGGGAGGCTTTTAAAAGGCCACGGTCTCATGCAAAAAGAGGAGGGAAGAGGAAAAAGGCAGAAGGAGGTCATCTTCTAGAAGGAGGTTTTCTTGCGGTTGAAGAAATAGAGAAAAGAGGGAAGGAGGCTGCCTGCTGCGTTCCCTACTTTGGGGGTGTGTGAAGAGACCAAGAGAGAAGAGGGATAGGTGAGAGATGCATTAAGAAAGGGAGAAGAAGAGGGGGAGGGCACGGCTCCTCATGTGCTCCTCCCATTCTTTCTTTATTCATGTATCTTCTTCCTTTCTCATCTAATAATAAATACATTTCCTCCCCATGAGTTCTCATTTCTGTGTCCCTTTTGGATGATCCCTCATCCCCCTTTCTTGGTTTGTTTAATGCTCATTTTCATTTTTTTTTTTTACATAGAGGGTGCTTGCTGGTACGATGAAGAGATGTTTCATGTATGCTTTTATAATTTCTATGCATCTCTTTGCTTATTTTAATGTTTGTTCTCCCTTCATTCCTTCTGGGCAATAGGTCGTCCCCTCCTTCTCTGTACCTTTATACTCATGCACCCACTAGTACAAAGGAGGAGCCATGGTATGCCACATTTTATGTTCTTCATGTTTCTTCTAGACATTTCGATGTTCTTCTCTTTTGTTCATATGTTAAACCCAGGGAACTCTCCCATCCACTAGACTGAGGCTTCATATACCCATTCCAAGGTGAGAGAGAACCGCACAATATTGTGGGTAATGGGCCCCTCCCCTCTGCCTGATCCAGTGGATCTTAGGGAAACTCTGTCATTCAACAGTAGCCCCCTCGTTTGCCCAGAAATTTCAACACTAATCCCTCACCTTTCCCATGTGAGGAGCATTAGTTGTCCAATGGATAAATATTTAGCACCTCTTTAAACACCATGAAAGCATTGTTTTATCCCCTGAATAAATATTTTCTCGAGATGCCAACTTTGGGTGGGAGAAGCCCTCAAATTGGTGGCCATTTTCCTTATTTTTTTGGGCTATGTTTGAGGTGATACGGTAGCACTGGTGATTCGGTGGCCCTACGCAGTGCCACCATATCACCATTTTGCCCACCACCATTTCATTCTCTTTTTTTTCCTTTTGAAGCATCATTTTAACTTGATACAGGTAGTGAGGCAAGGAGGTGTATTGAAGGGGGTATTGGAGGGAGAGAGAGAGAGAAAAAAAAGGGGGGGAGGTAGGGGTGCTGTCATCGAGAGGGGGGTATTGGAGGGAGATTCATCAACACCTAATTATGTAAGAGAAATTGAGAGAGGTGCGTAAGAGAGAGAATGAGGTGCGAGCATGGGGAGGGGGGATCTTCCCCTGTGGCACTCCTCTTGTGTAAAAGAGAGATAAAGATTATGGACATTTCATATATCTTTTAATCACAATGTATATCTCTATCACTAATTTCTCATGATATGTAACTACAAGGTCTCTGTGCAAATATATTACCCTAAGAGAGGTTTGATGACAATACAAATTTAAAACAGATTTTTACCTAATTATATCTTTAACAAGGGTGTATATATATGAAAAAAAAATCGAACTAAAAAAGAACTTGCTTTCCATGTTACGAGATAAACACGTCTAAGACATCCTTCACATCTCCACATCGCCGTCCACTGGCCGCTACAAAGATTCGCACGTCAACCGTGTGGGGTCGATCGAGGCGGGGAGGAGGGAGAAAGAACCATCATCTTGTTGTGAGACGCCTATGGATAACCTTCCTTTTTTAATTTCTGCTTTCCTACAAATGTGATGGGGATCAAGAATCTAAGGAAAAAGAAACGATGACACCCAAAAAAATAGTCAAATTATGGAGCCAATAAGAACCAGCTTTACGAGATAGGGATCAAGTTCCTGTTTAGCTCTTTGTCCAAAAAAAAAAAAAAAGTTCCTGATTAGCTAGCTAGCTAGTCCATCCACAGCCCGGCCAACCTCTGCTGCGAAGGTCATCTCTTCATTGGGTCGGGGAAGGGAGAGACATGTTGTTGATACAGCCACTGGCTACTGTGTGTGCGAGAGAGCAGACAGGAGAAGCTTAAGGCGATGGCGGCCGAGAGAGTCGTCTTCAAAAACCTAATTAGTTAAGATATCAATTCGTGACGAGAGAGGCAAGTCATAATGAAAGATAAAATCTTACTGACCAAACAGAAAACAAAACTTACTAAGTTTTTAAGCAAAAAAAATAAACTTCCTAATCTTATTTAGAATGAGATTTTCTTACTTATATATGCAAATTAAGTTCCCTTGGGAAGTTAACGAAATTTTCTTCAATATTAATTCTTAAAATATATTTTCCAAAAATAAAACAGAAGAGAAAATAATGGAATTTGAAACTTCTAAGATTCATTACCAGCGACTTTTATAAGCCAATAAGTATGTCTACTCAGGGTTTATGTTAGTAATTCTCTTAATCATCGTGTCCAAAGCCATGCATGCTTGCAGTTTAAATGACTAGTTGGAGTTTCTCAACTTCTCTCGTTTCTTTGGCGTTCTTATCAAAACGTTGCACATGTTTCGACCCAATCAATGATTGTGCAGACTGCATCATCTTCCCAAAGGTTCCAAGCATCATCTGCAGACTGCAATTCAAACTTTGCGTAAGCACTATCAAGCATCATTTACAGAATAACTTTGATAGCTGTTGGAGATGCTTGACTGTAATATGTGGGACGTCTTGAGATGTCTTGCCAGCTTCAAGATGTAAGAGTTGTCATGTTGACCATCACACAGGAACCTGCTCTATCCACTCCATTCGGTAAACGGATGCTTAGTGCAAATGGCCCACATGCGCTAGACTGCATACTTCAAAACATGGCGCTTGTTGCTGGCCGGCCTTCATTTATGCACGTCTTTAATTATAGAATCCGAGAGCTATTTTCGAGGCCAAGAAAGTAGGGTGACATGCTGAACCCGTAAGGATGTGGATTGTGGATGTCTGGCTTAGTAGTTTGGGCCAAGAAAGTAGGGTGACATGCTGAACCCACAAGAATATAGGCCCAAGTTTCTGCCCCAAATCAGAATGTGTTTGACATGCGTGCGCCTAAGGGAATTCTATTGTCTTATAATATGAGACTCCAACCATTGGCATGCGTCTCCAATTTAAAAACACATCATGATTAGTACTGTTTAAGATTAATTGTTTATTCTTCCTACAGAATAATCTCTTTCTCTCTTCAACATCAACTTGGCCTTTTTGTGCTATTAGCCTATTACACTAATGAATGCTCGTCAGTGCCGTCACAGCTCAAAGAAAGTGATTAGCACTAGCTAACTACATCGACAAGTGCACATGCTCTCGCACACCTTTTATGTCGTGCGAGCAAAATATCTAGTTCTACATCGAATCGATCCTCTCACGTACACTGACGGAAAAGTCAAGAAGGATTGTGATAGAGACTTGCATGGGAACGCTCAAAACCTTCTTAGTTCTTGCAGACTGCAAACACATCCGTCTCATCTTGGGAGAAGGTGGTTAGGAAATTAAGGAATATTGGTTTCCTGTTTTTGTTCACAGCTGGTAAAGAGTCTGAGAGCTTTTGGGAGCATGCGGTGCTGTTTGTTTCTACAAACAGGATATTTAAACATAATTAGTCGGTGTTCATTCATATATTAGTCATTCCACATGCACATGGCAAACGTACGCCCTTGGGTCACAGGAAGAGCAGATTATCTCTTCTTGCCTTGCATATGCGCCAGTGTGTGTATTTGTTGGGAGTGTACACTGGCAGCCAAGGCCTAAACTAGGCTGACTTCTAATTGAGTCTTCTTTACTGCAGACATGTCATTTGGTGAGAGATCCTTGTTCGCTGAAAGAGTTGTCATCTCCTTAAATTTATTCTAATTGGGATAGGTCATGCATATAAGGAGTTTTAACTCCCAGTGATGGTTTTCATGCTTGGTGTATGCCACACGGCTTGGATATAGCTTCTGCCTCCGGATTCGGTTTACTTCATTAATAAAATAGTCAATTTTAAGCCTTTTAATAAAAAATATATATCCTTATGAGAATGTGCTTCTTCAGGATTTCGTCTATCTATTTTAGTAGTTGCATGCACCTTAATTTTGATGCATGGAGAACCCTGCATCATGATATTATCCCGAGGAATAATAGATTAATGGTGCCATCTCGACCAATTAATTTCGTGAAATGGCTGAGATGAGGTCAACTTGAAACTTAAATTCTACTTTTTTTTATGTGAAAATCGAATGACGCAAAAACGACATTATAGTATTCCTCATTTTTTATGATTTCATTATAGTATTCCTCGTCTTTAAAATATGATGGAGCGAGTGATTTTAGTTTTATATCGATTAATAAGATGTATAATCTTGTGCCCTTAAACTCAATATCTTAATTTTGTTGTTTGTAAAATAGTATTAGAATAGATGTCACCCTTCAAATTCAATATTTAGGTTTTGTTGTTTGAAGGAAAGTAGATATAAAACTTACCTTGTTTTATATATGGAAAACAAAACAGTTCTTAACATGACAAGGGGATAGATCTGCCTTAGTAAGCATACAGTGACAAGAATTGGCAATAACTAAGGCTGCGTTTGGGAAATTCAAATAAGAGAGCTGCCACTAGCTAAATAAGTGGTTTCATATGGAGGTACTTCTTTTGGGAAGAAAAGGAACTAGGAAGTATAAATATACATGATATGTAAGTGGGATGTACTTTTGATAAATTTCGCTTAAAATACGCTAATTCTAGTTATCCTAGAAATTAATTATCTAATGACTTTTAATATATAAATGATATGATAAATATAAACTGAATCAAATCATCAAAGAAATATAATAACGTGTTATATCTTATATAAACGAAAATATAATATTCATTGTCCATAAATGTGCTTATCAATCTGAATGTACTAATGTATAAATAAAGATCACAAAACAAAGATATTAATATATTATTGTATGACATAAATAGGTATATTTATATATCTTGTTTGGAAGCACACATTTAAGTTTATCATAAACTCATTTTATATCATAATTCTAGTTTGGAGACTTAAGAACGAGTCTGCCATAAAGTCACTTGAGTTTATCATAAACTCAAAATTCTCCGCGTTTTTTATAAAACCTAATATGAGTTGGTTTATGGTGGAGAACCAGAGTTTTGGCATAAACTCCCTTAAGTTTCTGAAAGTCTCCAAATATGGGTTAGTTTAATCGTAAAACACCACTCAGGAAAAGTTTTTCAGGAAAAGTTCATGTTTTAAGTCATTTGTTATCATGTAAAAATAAAATATGTAAAATAAAATCCATAAAATTCCGGATTTCGGCATCCGCACGAAAAAGGCGGATGTCGTTTTCCAAATGGTGCTGCTGCGCCATTTCACCATGTGCACTATTCATTCAACATGAATTTTTATTTTTTTTCTACTTATTTAAATAGTATTTTTCAAATTAATTATTTCTCAATAGTTAATTTATTTTTTACTTTTTTATTAAAATATATTTAGAATATTATTCATTCAAATTACATTTTTATTTTATTTCTCCAACTTTAAATTATCTTTGTCAAAATTACTTTTTTTCATTAGTTGTTTAATTTTATTTTATTTTTTAAAATATTAAAATAAAATAAAATTAAAAAATGATGAATAGTGTTAGTACACAAGGAATATATGACTCTCTCTCATTTGAGTAGATCATAAGATCTCATATCCTTTCATACAACTTTATATTTTTCTAACAACCAAATACACAATTACGTTTTCATTTTCACGGAAAAGTTATTCCGTGAAAAATTATTTCCTTATGAAACTGTTTTACATACAACCAAATGAACCCTAAACATGTTTATGATAAACATGTTTTCGATAAATTTAATTCATGTATTCACAAGCTACATCCAAACCGGCCCAAGTAGTATGTCTGTTTCTTTATTGGGGCCCCACGCGCGAGGCTTTGGGCCCGCCAAACTCACCCACCGAATCCGCCCCATGAGTAGCACATGCGGCTTTTAGCAAAGATTGGATGTCCCACATCAAAAGACCACTCCCCAAGAAGCAAGTCCTATACCCACCCATGGCAGCCAAGTGCCAGATCCCAATCAGCTAATCTCAACTACCACTCGGGAGAATTCTCTCAAGACCAAGAATATTCCTGCTCAACTGATCGAGCCAATGGAGCCTGCAGGTTTCTTGAGAGGCATGCCCTCCCAGTTCCACTATGCAGTGATCAGTCAAGAATCTCCTCCCAGTGCTAGCTTCAACAATATTGAGAAGTCCATCTGTCGTCATATGTTAGTATTTTTTTTTTTGATAAGTTGAGATATAAATTTCGGTACCATAAGATAAGACTTATGTCATAAAACACATACCGTCCCTCGTGAAAAAAGAATAAATAAAGACAAAGACATAAGAAAAGTAAAACATAAAAATAGATTAAAAAATTGAGAGATACAATGAACGATCATCAGAGAGGATCCTAAAATAAAATCTCAAAGCAGTCATTTCCCTGCTCTTGAGTAAACACATGTACAGTCCCATGAAGATTGAGATATATTGGCTCTCTTGACCACCATTGATAACTAAGTCGCAGGCTTGTTGCCTTCTCCGTTACTATCTCCCTAGCTAGTTGTCCCACGGCGGTGGCACCATTGCTCCCAAATCGCAATCCACTTGGTACTTGATATATTTCACAACCAGCACGGATGCCCATCACACCCTCCACATCACCCCACCAAAACACTCTCCTCTTACAAAAGTCTGGTTCTAGCGTGGTTACTGGGTCACTTAAAAGTGCGGAGCGCAAGAGGGAGGAACACGTACAGAGGAAGAGCAGCAAGATGACGACGAGGAACAACTTCTGCTCGCTCACAGGAGGGTCTTACCGGACGCTAGCTCCGGTGAAGCCTACTATTATGTCTCACCGCGTGGGAGGCTCAGGAGCTCCGAGGTTGCCCGGACGGCTTAAATTGTGGGCGACTGTTTGCCGGCACGCGTCTCCTCGATCCCACTCTCACATTGGTGGCGGCTGGCCCGGGTTTGCCGGAGTTGGGGCAGGCAAGAAACCCATATTTCCTCCTCTCTTTCTGGCCTCTACGCGCACAAATCATACACGCCATGCACAACTGTTTGTCTGCAGGCTTCTTTGGTATAGTTATTCTTCCATAAAATCTTTTTATCCATCTTTTTCATTTGAGGTGGGATAGTTATCCTGGAATAACTTATCATATCTAATAAAAAGAGTGGGTTAAAAGTTATCCAGTACTTTTATCCATGAATCAAGGTTATCTTACATAGTTTTGCGGCCAATTTGCCCTATCAAAATAAAATAACTATTAATCGCCCTTTTATCCATCCTAATCCCTCCCTATCCCCCTACTAAAGCAGGCAATGGAGCAGCGACAATTAAACCTCACATTCCTAGTTATGATTTAATTACTAACGAATCAACGAGTTGAATTCGTCCAGTGGTGGATTATATATACTATTATCTCGATCCGTATTAAACAACGTTCTATTTTGATTATGACATTAGCTAATGGGTCAGTACCCTCAGTGGGTTGAGATCTAATTAGCTGGGCACATTAATGGTGAGATGCTAGTGGGATTAGTATCTGATCAGTAGCAAAGTATGATCTCAGATTCTGTGCAGTTCGATCTCTATTGAAAATATATTCTAACTGTATATTACACGTGTACTATTATCAGGAATATTTTTTGATAATTTACATCAAAATATTCGTGGAATATTGCCATCTCCTTTTATATCGCTCTTTTAAGAGATTTTAAACAATTTATAAACAGAAAGTGATGCAAAGGGTTGGCATGCATGATATTAATGCACACGGAAAGAGTGTATACATATGAGAGAAATTATTATACAGTTTTTACTTTAAGATTAGGGATATATATGTGCAAAAAGACACATTATATCATTATAGTTAGAGGAGACGAATTTGTATGATCGAATTATAATTTTGCTAGATTTCTATTTGACTCAATTTGCTCGAGTCGGAACCTTACAAATTGTATGTAACTCGACTGAGACATGTGCAAGTTAGTTTATGCATAACATCCCTTCTTTTCCTAGTTAGTCACCTTCTGCTGAAGGTAGCGACGTACTGGGCCGTCGCCTTCTAAAGGCAACAGAATGGTTGTCGCGTTCTGATTGGGAACGCGACAAGCATGTCGTCATGTTTACCCTTCTGATCGCAGCATGCAGTTTTGTCATCTTACTAACGAGACAATTTGGACACGTGTCGATGCGCTGTCAGGTGAAGGTGACATGTCAGGTGTCGTGTTCATGGTGTCAGACCTATGAGGATGACACATGGCAGATCTGATGGTCAGGTCTGACCATGATCTTGGGGTCGCGATAGCTTAGTAATCGTGTTCAGTAAGTGAACGCGATGGGTTGGCTGTCGCGTTCTCAGATCCGTGGCCTATTTGTGCAAGGCCAGCAGATCTCCCCATTTCTTCCTTCTTCCTCTTTCCCTCCAACCCCTCTGTGTGTATTTCCTCCGTGGGGAGTGTGTGAGGGTGTTGGTGGTGTGAGGAGTGTCCTTCTCGGTGTCGTGTTCTTCTCCGGCGTGGCGTCCCCCCCCCCCCCCCCTTGACATGTGACATCTCCCTAAGCTTGTAGGAGGACGATCTTTGCTCGTGGACGGCATGAGCGTAGAGCTTGAAGCGAGGAGGAGGTGGTCATGCACACGAGAAGACCCCAATAGGTTGGCTCTTCATTTTGAGGTAGGGACCCTTATCCTTCCCTCTAGCTCTATCATGCTAGGGCCTCCATTCCCCTTCTCCAAGCCTTTAGACTCTATGCTAGGTTGTTATAATGCATGTTGAGTTCCTTGTGGTGCTTCAATTAGGGTGTGGGTTGAGAGATATCATGCTTGCATGTGAGATTTTTGGAGTGTAGGTGCATATCCTTAACATGCATGGGTGTGGATGAGGGTGGTTTGTACTTATAGAATGTGTTTACATCGTCCTCCATGCTCCCTTCCATCTGTGCACACCGGACTTGTGTTTTTGGGGTGTTTTGGGAGGTCTTAGGTTGGCACTCGAGCCTCTGTCTGTGGTCGCGACAAGGTTCCTGTTGTTGGGGATCGGATCGGCAGCCCTCTCTCACATGACTCACACGTAGAGATCGAAGGAGAGATTAAAGAAGAGAGAAGAAGAACACAAGAACACCATATTTACGTGGTTCGGAGGCAATGCCTTCCTACGTCCACGGCCACAGCAGCGATTCAATACTATATGTCAGAATCATCACAGTACAAGGAGAATCCGCCCCACTTTATATACTGGGAGGTTAGGGTGCCATAATCGAGAATTACAAGGACAAAATGCCCTTAACTCAGAAACGCGAAGTCGTCTGTCTCGGGGTGCGTCGACCTTATTCATGGATGCGTCGACCTTACTCATGGGTGTGTCAACCTTACTATGGGTGTGTCGACACACCTCAAGCTGTGTCGACCTGAGGTCGATCCGCATCTCCGAACTGGTCCACATTTGAGAGTTCAGGCTCCACACTCTAACACTTGTCGTTACCCAGAACGCGATGTATCGCCCCGTCGCCTTCTGGTCAGGTAGCGACGCTCACCCTGTCACATTCTGGTCGTGACAGGGTTGATGATCAGTCTGTCCCCATGTAATCTTAATTATATATATTTTGATGATTAACAAAACCAAACAAGAATTTATCAATTTTATCTAATGAATATTTCATAAGTCTTAAGTACAGGAAAATTACCAAGGTCAAAAGAGCCAATAAAGGTATGCATTACTTCTCTGAAGCTTTAATCTATTTCTCCAAGTCCACATCGATTTCTGTTGAACATCATAATGATTTCTTTATAAGACTGAAAAGTCATGTTGTTTCAAACAAGTCGATGCTGTAACGATTCTATAAGTCATCGCAACGATTTCTTTAGAAAGCGTAACGACTTGCTTGTCATATCGATTCTATAAGTCATCGCAACGATTTCTTTAGAAAGCGTAACGACTTGCTTGTCATATCGATTCTATAAGTCATCGCAACGATTTCTTCCGAACTCGCAACGACTTGCTCGCCGTAACGATTCTATAAGTAATCACAACGATTTCTTTAGAACTCGCAACGACTTACTCGCCGTAACGATTCTATAAGTAATCGCAACGATTCCTTCAGAACTCGCAATGACTTACTCGCCGTAACGATTCTATAAGTGCTCATATCGATTTGCTTTCTATAACGATTTGTTAAGTAATCATAACGATTTCTTCAGTATTTCACAACGATTTGCTATATCTCATATCGACTTGGTCAATCTGTCTCATTCATAACGATTTCATAAGTCATAGAGATAACATCTTTATAGTTTATATCGACTTGATATTTAAAGCGCTGAATTGTCAAAGTCTTCTCTTATCTGTCTGACTGATGTGCATTTAATGAAGATAGAACGTATCTACTGCATGCATGCAGATGATATCTTTTCATTATCGTGCATACTCTGTCAACATCTTTTAGATCAAACTATTTGGCATTGCTATTTTGGTGAAAACTCATGTCAACGTTTACTGACAACAAGAGACAGTCTAGCTGTCTACTTTTCTAGCATTTAATGTGTGCAGGGTCTAAAGATGTTCTGTATACAACGTTGGACCATACTGTCGCCAGAAGACATTATCTCTTTGCGTGCTCAAATGGATAAAAGATTGTTGACGCTCCCAAATGTCAAGCAGTCTAACGTCTACTATCTAAGAGAAACGGTTACCTCAACGTCCAGATTTCAAAAGAAGATATAAATTCAAGACAGAAGAGAAGAACATGAATGCATCGAAGCAGAGAACACTCCTTGAAGCAATTCAAATCTTCTGCTAGAATCCTAAGAGCAGAAGAAACTCATTCTTCTCGTGTTGCTCTTTGCTCTCCACTCTGTAGTGAAAATCTTGAGAGAGCTTGTGTAGTTCTGAGAGTGTGCTTAGCTTAGAATCTTTGCTCTCAGTTCTAGTTGCTTCAGATCCTGGCTTATTTAAAAGCTTGATCTAGGGGCTTGAATTCTTTCTCTCGCTTGTGCTTCCCCTTCGTGTGTGAAGAAAGACCTGGTGGTATCCAGGGTGTTGTTTCCCTTCGGTTGTGAAGGAAGACCTGGTGGTATCCAGGGTGTTGTTTCCTTCGGTTGTGAAGAAGACCTGGTGGGGTATCCAGGGTGGTGTAATTCCCTTCGTGTGAAGGAAGACCAGCTGAGCTGGGTGTTGTTGCGTCCTTAGGGGGACTGTACCCTAGTTAGTGAAATCCTGAGTTGTTGCTCAGGGACTGGACGTAGGACTCCTAAGGAAAGGAGGTCCGAACCAGGATAATCCTTTGTGTTGTGTGATTGTCTTCTTTTTGTGTTTGATTCTTAAACTAACAGTCACTAACCTCCTTCGAAGATCGTTTGTGTGAATGTCTTTAATTACAGGTATATTCTAGAGTAATTTTTTAAAGACCCATTCACCCCCCCCCCACCCCCTCTGGCTCGTCAACTGGGCAACAAGTGGTATCAGAGTGAGTCTCTTCGACAAAGAAAGGATCCAACGATCTGAAGAGTAAAGATCCATGGCAGCTCAAAGTCACAACGAAGGTTAGTCTGTCAATCGACCACCATTGTTCGATGGAGAAGATTACACATATTGGAAAACCATAATGGAGTATTTTCTGCAAGGCCACGACTATCAGATTTGGTCCATAATAGAAGAAGGTGATCTCCTGGTCACAAATGAGAAAGCTCAATGGACAGATGATGACAGAAAGAAG
The DNA here is from genome assembly GCA_014218235.1 of Colocasia esculenta. Taxonomy (NCBI): domain Eukaryota; kingdom Viridiplantae; phylum Streptophyta; class Magnoliopsida; order Alismatales; family Araceae; genus Colocasia; species Colocasia esculenta. The sequence goes on along the minus strand of CM024759.1, from coordinate 100,168,342 downwards.
ATCTCCTAAATTGCAAAGCAAAGAGCATCTTATGCTGTGCTCTAAGTAAGAAGGAGTTCAACAGAGTTTCAGCCTGCAAATCCTCAATGGAAATGTGGGAAAAGCTCAGGATCACATATGAAGGCACAGACAAGGTAAAGGAAACAAGAATCGACATTCTTGTCACTCAGTATGAGAGATTTCAGATGCAATCAGGTGAATCCATAACTCAAATGTTCAGTCGGTTCACTGACATCACAAATGGTCTAGCTGGTCTAGGAAAGACCTATGAAATGGGAGATATGGTCAGAAAGATTCTTAGATCTTTACCATCCTCATGGATCCCAAAAGTAACAGCCATTGAGGAAGCTAACGATCTAAAAAGAATGTCCTTATAAAAGCTCATTGGGTCCCTTATGGCCCATGAGATAAACATGGAGAGATTAGGAGAATCCTCCAGCAGAAAGAAGCAGTCAAATGCGCTCGACGAAGAAGAAGTGTCAGAAGAATCACTGGAAAACAGTGAGAACAGCAAGGACAGTGATGATGAAGAAGCTATGCTGTCCAGAAGACTTCAACAAATTCTAGCCAAAAAGAAAAAGTTTCAATCTGGCAGAAGATTCTTCAAGAGAAATAAAGAGTTTAAGAAGCAAGAAGGAAAAGATCTGAAGAAAGGAGAACCTACATGTTATGAGTGCAAGAAGCCTGGACATATCAAGGCAGATTGTCCAAAGCTCAAGAAAGATGAACATAAGAAGAAGGATAACTTCAGACGATTCAAGAAATACAAGAAGAAGGCAATGGCAGCCGCATGGGAAAACAGTAGTGACTCAGACAGTGAGTCAAGCTCCTGCAGCGATGAAGAAGAAGCCAACTTGGCTCTCATGGCCAATGCCGAAGACAAGGTAACTTCTGACTCCTCTTTTGATTCATGCAATGGTTCAGATTCTGATAGTTTAGACGAGGCTTTCAACGAACTATATGAAAAATATAAAGAAGTGACCAAACTATTAAAAGTAAGCAAGAAAAACATAGTCTGTATAGAAAATACAAACTCAGATCTAAAATCAGAAAATGAATAATTAGAAAGTCAAATAACTGAACTTAAAAGAAGAAATGAACTGTTATGTGAAGACCTAAAAGCTAAGAATGATCAAATAACTAAATTAGAGAAACAAGTAAGTTCAGATGAACTGAAAACTGAAATCAAAACACTAACAGAAGAAAATATACAGTTATCTAGCACATTAGAAAAATTCACCAATGGTAAAAACTCTCTCATATTAAAAGGTGCTAGAAGATCAGGTAAGAAGAAAAATGGATTAGGATATACACCCACGGATAATGAAGAAACCATAGTTTATCCTAAAACATATCCAACACCAAAATTTGTACCTGAACAAGATGTAGCGTACAAAGCTGATTTCAAATACATAGAAAAAGTAACCAAATTATCCTGCTGTAGTCACTGCAACAAGTTAGGACATATCATAACTACATGCCCAACAAGACATAAGAAATGGATAATAAAAGGAAAAATCAATGACACTAACCCATCAGAACCCAAAAGAATTTGGGTACCTAAAACTTGATGCTTTTATTTCAGGTTAACCCTCGAGCATCCAAGTGGTATTTGGATAGTGGGTGCTCAAGGCACATGTCAGGAAACCAGAAGTTATTCTCTCATCTCCAAGTGAAGAAGGAACAGTCACTTATGGAGATAATGGGAAAGGAACAGTGATAGGAAGTGGCTCTGTGAATAACAAAGGAAAAACAGTCATAGAAGATGTGTTATTAGTCAAGGGATTGAAGCACAATCTCATTAGCATCAGCCAGCTGTGTGACAGAGGCCATCAGATCAAATTTCAAGAGTCAAAGTGCAGCATACTGAAGGATAGAGCAGTCATTTTCGAAGCTAATAGAGAAAAGAATTTGTATGTGCTCTATCTTGAGGAACTCAAGGATCAAAACGTCTGTCTGGCAGCAAATAAGGATAAATCTACTGAATTATGGCACAGACGACTAGGTCATTGCAGCATAGATGGCATGAGAAAATTGCTGAAGAAGAATCTTGTGGAAGGTCTACCTAAGGTCAGTGCAAAAATAGATGGTGTTTGTAGACCTTGTGCTAAGGGAAAGCACACCAAGAGCTCCTTCAAGTCAAAGACAGTGGTGACCACCTCAAAACCCTTAGAACTCCTTCACATGGATCTATTTGGGCCAATGAAGACTACTAGTCTTGGAGGAAAGAACTTTGGATTTGTCATAGTGATGACTACTCAAGATTCACATGGGTATCATTCCTAGAGCATAAAGATGACACTTTCGAAACTTTGTCAATTTCAGCAAGAAAGTTCAGAAAGATCAGAAGTTCAGCATTGTGTCTATCCGATCAGATCATGGTGGTGAATTTCAGAATGAAAAGTTTGCTAGATTCTGTGATGATCAGGGAATTGAGCATAATTTCTCAGCACCAAGAACACCACAGCAAAATGGTATTGCTGAGAGAAAGAATAGAACCATATTGGATATGGCAAGAACTATGCTCTCAGAATATGATCTGCCAAGATACTTCTGGGGTGAAGCAGTCAACACAGCAAGCTACATTATTAACCGAGTAATGATCAGGCCAATCCTGAAGAAGACTGCATATGAACTGTTCAAAGAGAAGAAGCCAAAGATCAGCCACTTCAGGACTTTTGGATGTCCTTGTTTCATCCACAACAATGGAAAAAGGGACATTGGTAAGATGGATGCCAAATCAGATGAAGGCATCTTCATGGGGTACACCTCTTGTTGGACCAAGCCCCTTACCGTTGCACCAAAAGCTCGAGCTGGTAGTGAAGGCGGTAGCCAAATCTTTAAGGCGGAAGCGCAAAGCACCACGTCAACGCTGTGGTCGGCATGAGGGGCTTCGCGCAGGGTTTTACCCCTGCGGCGGGTTGGGTTGCCAGCCCCGATGTCACTATGCTGCCCCATAACAGTATAGTGGCAATGATTCCCTAAGGGAGTCGATGGCAGTTAACCAACAAACTCCCCCCCAGCGGCACCCGGGGGAATCGAACCCGCAACCTCGCTCTAATACCACTTGTTGGACCAAGCCCCTTACCGTTGCACCAAAAGCTCGAGCTGGTAGTGAAGGCGGTAGCCAAATCTTAAGGCGGAAGCGCAAAGCACCACGTCAACGCTGTGGTCGGCATGAGGGGCTTCGCACAGGGTTTTACCCCTGCGGCGGGTTGGGTTGCCAGCCCCGATGTCACTATGCTGCCCCATAACAGCATAGTGGCAGCGATTCCCTAAGGGAGTCGATGGCAGTTAACTAACACCTCTAAACCAAAGGTTATAGAGTATTTAATAAACGCACTTTATTAATTGAATAGTCTGTACATATTATTTTTGATGAAACTAACCCTTCCTTGAGAAAGGAAGAAGATAGTGATAATGATGATACAGATGAGCTGTCCAAGAAACTAAAGAATACATCAATTGAGGACAAGGATGATCCACCTCTGGAAGACATGCAACAAAAGGAAATTACACATGAAAATCTTCCAAAGGAATGGAGACACAAGAAAGATCACCCTCTCAAAAATATTATTGGTGATCTATCTGTAGGGGTAAGAACAAGAGGTAATGTAATTCCCTGTGATTACCTAGCATTTGTTTCTCAAATAGAGCCGAGAACAGTCAATGAAGCTCTTTGTGATGAATCTTAGATATTAGTCATGCAAGATGAACTTAATCAGTTCAAGAGAAACCAAGTATGGTCACTTGTTCCTAGACCATTACACCATCCAGTCATTGGCACCAAATGGGTATTCAGAAATAAATGGATGAAACTGGTGTAATCTTAAGAAACAAGACCTGATTGGTAGCTCAAGACTATTCTCAAGAGGAAGGCATAGATTTTGATGAAACCTATGCACCTGCAGCTAGACTTGAGACTATTAGAATATTACTTGCATATGCATCAGCCTTGAATTTAACATTATTTCAAATGGATGTCAAATCCGCATTTTTAAATGGTTTTATAAAAGAGAAAGTTTATGTGGAACAGAATTTGATGACACAGAATTTCCTAATCATGTTTTCAAACTTCACAAGGCATTATATGGTTTAAAGCAAGCACCAGAACCTGGTATGAAAGGCATAGTTCTTTTCTTTTAAACTATGGTTTCAGTAGAGGTCAAGTAGATAGTACTCTTTTCATAAAGTCAAAAGTCAAACACATTCTGCTAGTCCAAATTTATGTAGATGATATTATTTTTGGGTCTACTGATGAATCCCTTTACAAGTACTTTGAAAAGTTGATGCAGGGAGAATTTGAAATGAGCATGATGGGAGAACTCAATTATTTCCTTAGACTACAAATCAAACAAGAAAAGGAAGGAACTCACATCTGTCAAGTAAAGTACACAAAAGAACTCTTAAATAAATTTGGATTAGATAACACCAAACCATTGTCAACACCAATGAGTACATCAACAAGAATGGACAGTGATAAAGATGGTAAGAAAGTAGATCAAAAGATCTACAGAGGTATGATAGGTTCACTTCTTTATTTAACAGCTAGTAGACCTGATATTTTATTTAGTGTATGCATGTGTGCTAGGTATCAAGCAGATCCTAGAGAATCACATTTAATTTCTATGAAAAGAATATTTAGATATTTAGCAAGAACTCATGACTTAGGTCTGTGGTATCCAAAATATTGTGAAATTAACTTAGTAGGTTATTCTGATGCTGACTATGCTGGATGCAAATTAGATAGAAAAAGCACCAGTGGTTGTTGTCAATTTCTTACAGGATGTTTGATATTTTGGTCTTCAAAGAAACAAAATTCAGTGGCACTATCTACAGCTGAAGCTGAATACGTAGCTGCTGGAAGATGTTGTACACAACTCTTATGGATAAAGCAACAACTTGAAGATTTCGGATTAAACATCAAATACATCCCACTGTTGTGTGACAACACCAGTGCCATTAATCTCACCAAGAATCCAGTTCAACATTCAAGACCAAGCATATTGAGGTTAGATATCATTTTATTCTTGATCATGTTGCAAATGGTAATATTGAAATATCTTTTATTAATACAAATGGTCAGTTAGCAGACATTTTCACAAAAGCCTTACCCGAGGAGAGATTCGCATCTCTTAGAAGGGAATTAGGCATGTGCAATTTGTGAAAAAGATTCTGTTTAAAACCGGCACATTAAATTTCAGAATTAAGCAGTTTTTCCCTCTATGGCTTTAAGTAAAAAAAATTCAAATTATCCTTTGTAACTGCTCTCTCATTGAAGTCGGTTTGAATAGTCAAACTCTTTTGTCTTCTTCTGCCGCCTTTTGGCGCCTCACTTTCCCCAGTGCATTTATTTATTCATAAAATCAATGACAGAACGATTCGTATCTCATCGTCTACCTTTTCCCCTTTTTATCCTGTCACATGAGCCGATGCCCTAACAACTCAACCCTCTGCAAATTTGAACCTTCCTCCTCCTTCCCGCAAAATTTCTTGAGGATTCCTTCTCTTCTCCTTCCGTTTCAACCCTCCAGAGACTTTCCCACCTGAATCCATGGCCGCACCAGTCATCGCCGGCAGTTTGGGTGGCTACAGCGCCGAGTTTCTCACTCCTGAGCAGCAGGAGAGGTTTACCTTTGTGAAGACAAAGCTCTGTGGCAATAAAGAAGTCGATGTTGCTAATCTGAGGAAAAATGGAATGAGCAGCGTGGTAGAATTGATCAATCAGATGCAGTGGATGGGAGTTATCACCTTTTCCGAGGATAGTTATCCGGACCTGGTAAAAGCATTCTTCGTTTGTTTGAGAACAGAGGAAGATGGGTCCCTAGTTTCTTCAGTAAAGGGAACTCTGATTAGAATAGACCCTGAGTTGCTGAAGATGTTGTTTGATGTGAAGACTTCCGGATTTAGTGGGGTTCACACTGTGGACGCCCAAGTGAAAGGTTTGGAATTGTAGGGCCGGGCTTCAAGCTAAGGGATGGCAAGCTTGATATAAATCAACTAACTGCTTTCAACCGCCTCCTTCATTTTATTGTATGTCAAATCTTAGTTCCCAGAAGTGCAACATCTTCATCTTGCACAAAGGCCGACTCTGACATGATGTACTGGGTCATTCAAAATAAGGAGATAAATATGGCCGTAGTGATGATGGAAAGAATGAAATTTGCCAGAGATCAAATTTGGGACACCAAGAGCAAGTTAAATGTGTCCCTGCCCTATGCCCACCTACTTACCAAGATCTTCAAACACTTCGGTGTTGATCTTTCTGAGGCAGTTGTAGAGAAAATGGGCCAAGCAATCAGGTCCAAGAACCTGAAGAAGAGTGGCTTCTCTGTGGAAAATGGTGTCTGGTCCAAGGCTTCAGTTGCTGAAGGCGAAGCCATCATTGACGACGCCTCAGTTGTTCATCAGGAAATGGGATCAGCAGCTATGATTCCAGAATTGCCAGTGGAGTCAGTTTCAGTTCCAGCAGTTGGAGCAGCAGAATCATCAGGCCCCTCTATAGCAGAAGTTCAGCCTGAAATTGCAGTAGAAGAAGAAAGAGTATCAGTAGCAGCTTCAGAATTTCCAGAAGAATTAGCTCTAAATTTTGCAGAGAGGAGAATTGAGGATATTCTCTCAGAGGATATTATTCCAGTTGAGGACCTACTACCCTCAACTGTCGTTGCATCTATTCTCTCAGATATCATTGATTCGATTCCTTCCACCACTAGTGCTCCAGAAACTAGTGGCAGAGTTGCTGAAGAGGATGTGGCATCAGGCCACATTGATGTACCAATGGAAGATGTTCCAGTAGAGCTAGAGCACCCAGCTGCTCAGAGTGACTCTGTGATGGCGGATGCTCCCATTCAAGGGGAGCAAGTATCAAATGAAGAAGATGCTCCTATTGAGGGGGAGCTATCAAAAGAAGGTTCTGTAGAAGCAACTCCAGTTGTTGATGGTCAGGAGGAAAGGCATAGAGATTCTCCAAATTTGGATGACAGAGAAGGGGAGACTGCAAGCATTTCGAGCTCAGATGATGATCAACCTCCTCCAACAAAAGAAGGCAAGAAGAAAGGAAAAGAAGTTGCCTCTGAAGTTCCTCTCCTGGCTGAGACACCTTTTGAGAGGCAGGTCAAACAGAAAATTGTTATAAATTTGAAGCCAGTGATTGAAAGGCTGAATGTGCAAGGTGAGCTATTATGTTCTCTCCAGTCAGATGTAAATTCTATATTTCTAAGCCAAGCTTCAGCCAACAAAGAGTTAGCTCAAATCAGAAATGTTATGACATGGTTTAATAAGGAGATGAGTAGCATGAAAAGCATGCTCTCGGATATTATTAAGGCAGTTGGAGTTCCAGCTCCTCCTCCTCCTGCAGCTCAGGAGCCTGGAGAAAATGTGCCTAAGCCATCAAGGCCAGCACCAGAAGCAGCAGCAACACCAGAAGAGGCAGGGCCAACAGGGCCAGTTGATCAGGTTGAAGGGCCTCCAGGGCCATCTGAGCAAGGGTCAGGGCCATCAGGGCCATTGGAGAGTGAGTCTGTGCAGAAAGAGGCAGAAGAGTCCTTGGCTCCCAAGCCCCCAGCTCCCTCTTCTCCCTCTCACACACCTATTCCTCCAACTCCACCCTCAGCTCCTACAGCTCCTCCTGCTCCACAAACATTCAAGAAGCCTCAATCCATACCAATTTCCTCTCCCACTCCATTTCCTCCTCATTCCACTTCATCTCCTTCTCCTATCCATGAGGCCCCTCCAACATCCTCAGCTGGAGCCTCCTCCTCCTCCTCTGGTCCCTCCCTTTGACCAGTTGATGACCTCCCAACTACTTCCCACTCTTTTCTTCATCCTACTCCTCCACCCTCTTTCATCACTATCATACCTGAAAGAGCCCAACTTAACTCTCCCTTTATGGAACAAATAAAGGATGAGTTGAGGAAGGGATCCTCAGGTCTGTGTTGAAGGTTGGTGAACATATTCATAGGGCAGACCCTTCTAGTCCTGCCCCCAAGAAGAGGAAACTTACTTCTACTTCCTCCCTTTCCTCTGAACCCAAATACCCACCTTTGTGGTTTTCTCTCATAGTGGACAACAAACATAGCCCACTGTATAGGGAATACCTTTCCAAAGTTGTTATTGCCACCATCATTAACCTTCCCTTTCAAAATCTTTCAGATCATTTGAACACCATTCTACCCTACACTTCTCTTTCAAAATCCGAAAAGTCCAAAATCTTCTCTCTTGCCCACTCCAAAACTGAAGAGCAGTGGGGCAAAGGTCACAAGGATCTCCTAAAGAAATTCATTCTTGCCAAATCTGCTAGATTCCCTCCTAGGGACCACTCCCTGACCTTATCAGAGTGGTTCAGGATATATCATAAGGAACTTTGGGCACCCTACATTCAAAAGGAAATCAAAATGATCAGGCATTTCATGCTATTCAACAACTACAGATATGTTCATAGACTTCCAGAGGTTCAGCTAGCCAATTTAGAAAGGCCATTTCAGCTCTAACTCCGGATATCTCTCAAACTTCAGATGTTCAGGTAGATTTTGCTACCCTCCAAGTACCTGAAGAGATAGCCCTTCCTCAAATCCATTTCCTTGTCATGGAATCCTCTGTAGGATCCATCATCTTTGAGCATTTTTCCATAGTAATGGGCAGAATTAAAGTACAGAAAGGCTGCCTGGTTGCTTTTCCTAGATTCCTATTTAGGGAATATCACCAGGGGCATGTAAGTGCTGAAGTTCTAGCCCCCATTCTGTCTGAATGTGAAAGGCTGACATCCTCAGAATGGTCGAAGTTCTACCCCTTGTCAGCTCAGCAGTTGTTTGCACTCAATGAAGCTCAGGCCAGGGAAGGCAAACCAGCCATTTCTCCAGCTACTTTCCTGGATATGAATTCTATTCATCTTGTTGATGACCCTTTCAAAGTCTGGGAGGAAAGATACAAAGTATATGTAGCCCTGCATAAAGCTCTCAGAGATAGTCACGATCACTATCCTGTGACCATGGACCAATTCCTCACCTGTGCCAGCTTTGGCACTCATCGATTCCTCAAGATGAACATGGACAAGGATGCATATGCTGATCTCCTCTATCAGCACCTAGATCTTCATCTCAAAAGGATGGCTTCCTCCGTGAGACCATCCTACTCTTTATCTTTTGGAGTTTTTTAAAACTTATTTTGCCTCTCTTTTGTCTCCTGCCTTCTATTTACCTGTACCACCTCAAAGTTAATGAAAATTCCCTTGGTCACCTGCTTCTATCTTTTCTCTTCTTTCTTTGTCTCAGATTGTCTTTTTGCTCAATGACAAAAAGGGGGAGAAAATTTGCATGTCTGAAATACATTCAAATAATTTTTAGGAAGAAAATTAGCATGTCATATCTTCAGACTGATTTCAGATATTTTTCATCCATGCTTATTGTTCAGTTTTGTCATTACCAAAAAGGGGGAGATTGATGATCAGTCTGTCCCCATGTAATCTTAATTATATATATATTGATGATTAACAAAACCAAACAAGAATTTATCAATTATATCTAATGAATATTTCATAAGTCTTAAGTACAGGAAAATTACCAAGGTCAAACAAGCCAATAAAGGTATGCATTACTTCTCTGAAGCTTTAATATATTTCTCCAAGTCCATATCGATTTCTGTTGAACATCATAACGATTTCTTTATAAGACTGAAAAGTCATGTTGTTTCAAACAAGTCGATGCTGTAACGATTCTATAAGTCATCGCAACGATTTCTTTAGAAAGCGTAACGACTTGCTTGTCATATCGATTCTATAAGTCATCGCAGCGATTTCTTTAGAAAGCGTAACGACTTGCTTGTCATATCGATTCTATAAGTCATCGCAACGATTTCTTTAGAAAGCGTAACGACTTGCTTGTCATATCGATTCCATAAGTCATCGCAACGATTTCTTCAGAACTCACAACGACTTGTTCGCCGTAACGATTCTATAAGTAATCGCAACGATTTCTTTAGAACTCGCAACGACTTGCTCTCCGTAATGATTCTATAAGTAATCGCAACGATTCCTTCAGAACTCGCAACGACTTGCTCGCCGTAACGATTCTATAAGTGCTCATATCGATTTGCTTTCTATAACGATTCGTTAAGTAATTAATCATAACGATTTCTTCAGTGTTTCACAACGATTTGCTATATCTCATATCGACTTGGTCAATCTGTCTCATTCATAACGATTTCATAAGTCATAGAGATAACATCTTTATAGTTTATATCGACTTGATATTTAAAGCGCTGAATTGTCAAAGTCTTCTCTTATCTGTCTGACTGATGTGCATTTAATGAAGACAGAACGTATCTACTGCATGCATGCAGATGATATCTTTTCATTATCGTGCATACTATGTCAACATCTTTTAGATCAAACTATTTGGCATTGCTATTTTGGTGAAAACTCATGTCAACGTTTACTGACAACAAGAGACAGTCTAGTTGTCTACTTTTCTAGCATTTAATGTGTGCAGGGTCCTAAAGATGTTCTGTCATACAACGTTGGACCATTTGAGCACGCAATCCTGCGAAGATGTAGCTTGAGAAGATGTAGCTTGTTTTGAGCTATCCTCCCTGTGCTCGAAGCTTCCTTGTGGTTTTGCACGAGAGAATGCTTGCTGGTGGTGCTCCCTCTTGTGTAGTTTAGTTTCCTTGTGGTTTGTGGGAGAGAAGAGGTGGCATTGGTGCTGCTCGAGCCTTCTTCTGTTGTGTTGGAGTTGTGTGCCCTTCTTCCTACCCTCTCTGGTGGTCGTTTGTAGCTTGGGGGATCGTGGGATGGGCCCATCTCCGGTCTCGATCTTCTGACTGATATTGCGACAGGTTAGCTGTCGCAATATCAGTCAGAAAGCGACGGGCCTCCTGTCGCGTTCTGGTTGTGATAGGATAGCCGTTGCATTCTGTTTGCCCTTCTGTTTCCCTGTTTCCAGTCTTGGTGGGGGTGGTCTATGTCCAAGTTGGTTAGAGGGAGGTCTCCCCAACTTGGCACGTGGTTCGTCTTCTAGTTAGTGGTTTATCTCCGTGGTTTTCTTAGGTGTGAGCCTTGTGATGGTTCTGCCTCAAGGGTTCTGCCTTCAGATGAGGAACGCGACGGGTTGATACGTTGCGTTCAGCATCTGAAGGCGACACCCTGCGTGTTGCCTTCTTGTTGCGACAGGGTTGTTGTCGCATTCCCCTTGTCTGTCAGGCTTCCTTGTTTCCGGGCTTCGCAAGGGTGGTCTATGCCTAAGTTGGTTAGGGGAATGTTTTGTTGGGGAATCTTCCCCCCGATCGGCAGCCCTCTCTCGCACAACTCACACGTAGAGATCAGAGATAAGATAGAAGAAGGGAGAAGAGAAACACAAGAACACCAGATTTTTTATGTGGTTCGGAGGCAAGGCCTTCCTACGTCCACGGCCACAACAGCAGTTCCAATACTATACGTCGAGAACAATCATCCAACACATACAATGAGAGACCGCCCTACTATATATGTACTAGGAGGTTAGGGCGCCATAATCGAGATTTACAAGGACAAAACTTTCCCTCACTCAGATTCATGCAAGTCGCCTATCCTGGGGTTGAGAAGTCGACTGCCTTGAGAAATGTGACTGCTAAAGTCGAATGCCAAATTCGACTGCTGACTCCCACTGCTGAAGTCGAATGCTGAGGTCGATTGCTGACTCCCACTGATGAAGTCGAATGCTGAAGTCGGCTGCTGACTCCCACTACTGAAGTCGATTGCTGCAGTTGAATGCTGAAGTCGACTGCGGAAGTCGACTTCCTTGAAGACTTCGACTCATTCACTTCTGTAAGCATTGTTAAAGTTCTGATCTACGACCCAGACCCCCGTATTGATCCACATTGTTAAAGTTCTGACTCCACACTCTAACAATCTCCCACTTGGAGTCTGAACTCCAAACAAAAGTAGACATCTCAAAGTCTTGATCCTCCTTAATGCAGCAAAAGAAAAGCTGGTTGTGGCATCCCTCCATCAATCATTCATGGAGACCAACTGAAGCTTGGCATAGCTTCAGTTTCTCTCTTGTGACCACCTTTGTCAACATGTCTGCAGGATTTTCTGTCCCTCGTATCTTCTCAAGCAGTAGAGTACCATCTTCAATTAACCCACGGATGAAGTGATACTTTAGCTGTATGTGCTTCGTCCTTGCATGGAAGACAGGGTTCTTGGCAAGGTGAATTGCACTCTGATTGTCACAAAACAGCACACTATTGTTTTGTTTCTTGCCCAATTCCTTCAGAAAATTTTCCAGCCACACCATCTCCTTGCTAGCTTCGGAGACAGCAACATACTCTGCTTCTGTGGTTGAAAGAGCAACAACTTTTTGAAGTTGTGAAATCCAGCTCACTGCAGTCCCACCTAAGGTGTACACATAACCAGTGGTGCTTCTTCTTGTGTCCAGATCACCACCAAGATCTGCATCAACAAAGCCTTGTAAAACGACATCACTTTTTCTGAAACAAAGACATTTACTTGAAGTGCCTTTCTCAAAATCCATTTTACTGGCTCCCAGTGTTGTTTACCCGGATCTGCCATATACCTGCATACAACTCCCACTGCATGTGCTATATCCGGTCTAGTACAAACCATTGCATACATCAGGCTTCCCATAGCTGATGCATAAGGAATTTTCTCCATAGACTCACACTCTTCAGCGGTCTTTGGTGACTGCTCTTTAGACAGCTTGAAGTGACTTGCAAGAGGAGTGTTGACTGGTTTTGCATCTTGCATGTTAAACCTGCCCAACACTTTTTGAATGTAGCCTTCCTGAGATAGCTTCAGAATACCATCTGTTCTATCCCTCACAATTCTCATTCCAAGAATTTATTTTACTGCTCCCAAGTCCTTCATAGCAAATTCCTTTGACAATTGCTTCTTCAACTTATTGATCTCTGTCATATTTGATCCTGCAATGAGCATATCATCCACGTACAACAGCAATATGATATAACAATTGTCAAACTTCTTAAAGTAACAACAATGGTCCATGTTGCATCTAATGAACCCATTGCTACATATGAATCCATCAAACTTCTTGTACCACTGCCTGGGGGCTTGTTTCAAACCATACAAGCTTTTGTTCAATTTGAAAACAAGGTTTTCTTTACGATGTTCATGAAAACCTTCTGGTTGCACCATATAAATATCCTCCTCCAAATCACCATGGAGAAAAGCTGTTTTTACGTCAAGTTGTTCTAGGTGCAAGTTTTCAGCAGCAACAATACTTAGCACTAATCTAATAGTGGTTAACTTGACAACTGGAGAGAAAATTTCAGTGTAATCAATACCTTCCTTCTGTTGGAAGCCTTTCACAACCAGCCTTGCTTTGTACCTCTTGCTGCCATCATGTTCTTCCTTTAACTGACCCCCTGTATTGATCCACATTGTTAAAGTTCTGACTCCACACTCTAACATGTTTCTGCTCCAACTTAGGCACATGATTGGTGTTCCGTGTTTGCTTCCTTGGTCAGGTTGTGGGTGTGGGACTTGGGGCGGTATTTCCCAAGGGCTCTGTCTTCAGATGAAGAACGTGACGTGTCGATATGTCATGTTCATCATCTGAAGACGACACCTTGGCTGTCGCTTTCTGGTCGCGACAGGTTCTGTGTCGCTTTTTGGTTTTGATTGCTATGGGCTTCTTGTCGCCTTCTGGCTTCTGTGTTGTTGTGCAACTTTTTCTATAATCCCGAGTTCCTGGCTGAGGTGTATGTGCTTGTGTTGGCTGACGGTCCTCCTAGGAGTTCCGGGAGGTGTGTCGTGCGTGCCCTGTGTGTAGCACCCTTGATTTTTAAAAATCTAAATAAAATAAAATATTTATTTTTATAAGTGAGATAAATATATTTAATTAAAATAAATAAGGAATAAGTGAAATAAAAGGAAAGAAAAACCAAGCCCATTAAGTTAAATCAATAATGGGTTGTGTGAATGGATCAAATACAAAATAATGGGCCTAAATAAGAGAAGCTCATCATGAGATGGGAGGTAATTATGTCAAATTCGGATTTAAAATAATAGTAATTAATAAAAAGGGGTAAGATAAATATTAAACAAGTCATATCTATCCTAAAAAGAGTCATAAACTTACCCTAACCCATTACCCACGAAATTGGCTCTCTTCCCATCTTAACTGGGAGATAAATACTAGAAAGGAAGGTGATAATTAAGGAAATTTGGAATTTTATGAAGGAAGGACTCTATTAACCATCAAAACACCCTAATTTCGGCTCTATCACCCCCTAGATTGTTGTTAGAGCTCTGAAGAACGAAGGAGAAGACTGTGGACGAAGGAGCAAGGGAGGAGAAGGCTTAGAGCAAGGAGGATTTTTCTATTTTTGTCTCCAAACTAGGGTTTTCCTTACTTCAACAAAAGGTAGGCAATCTCTTAAGCTAAATTTGTGTAAAAATTACCTTAGGTAGTCTTCATGATCCCTTTTAAAAGCCCTCTTGTTTCGCCCTTTTTTATTCTTGCATGAGGGCGAATTAAATGCCCAAATCTTTGTTGACACGTCTTGCCCGAACCTTCATGATTTACTTGTAACCTCGAATCTACTCATGGTCATGCCTTGATAAAATTACCTTAAATATTGTATGTTGTGAGGGTTCTAACAAGCCCAGTTTGCCCAAATTTCATTGAGCATGCCTTGCGAATTAAATTGTTGTTCTTGACTGTGCATGTTTAGGTTAACGAAAAGTAACCTAGTCAAAGCATGATAGATCTCCATGTCTACTCTCGTTTAAAATTAGTTTCATGCTTTTTGGAACACTGTATGATTTTATATTGAATTTTGAATAGCCCTGTATCATGTAGACCCACCTAGAAAAAAAGGCAAAACCCTTTTCTGGGCTCGGGCCACTCCCTGAGATCGCGACGGCCCGATCCGTCGCGACCTCAGAGGGGGTCGCGACACCAGGACCCATCATGATCTGAATGCGACAGGTCGACTGGTCGCGACCTACCCTCGGTCCACCCCAATGCCGGTTCACAGAACGCGCCAAGCCCGGATGTCGCGATGACCTTAACGTGATAGCCCTTTGGGCCGCGACCTGAAACCTGAATGTGCTAGTCCGCCTTGTCTCGACCTGATCGGGACAGCAACCTGCATCGCGATCTGACTATGGTGGCCAAAACCCTGATTTTTCCCATTTAACCCTGCCATACATGTTTATTAAATCATGTTAAACCCAAATAGAGTACTGTCATGTATAATTCCGAACTGTTAATTATTAATGAGTATTATTACGTGGATTTAATTAATCTAAAAGCTATATGCACAACCATACTTGTTCTCTTGATTCATCTACACTAACACACACTTAACCATCATGTTTGTCATTAAACCTTGTTAAATTATTCAATAATATATCTAGTAATTTAGTGAAATAAATTACTAAATTTCCTATTTAATTAATTACACTTGTCTTCATATCACTTGCGCGTTTTGTACACTGTTACCGTTTCCCTTGGCCTTCGAGCACTCGAGGCACGACGGACCAGTTTCTACACACTCTCTTGGCATGGACCACCTCTCCACCGGGAAGACTCCTGACTGGACCAGGGAATCCTCGTCAAGGCCTCCGTAAGTCTTCTTGGCTTTGGCACACGTGACACGTCCTTAGCTGACGAGTTGGTTGTACCCTAAAACCAGTTACACCCCTAGGGATTAGTACGATCCAAACGGCCTTAGTAAGTTCTCTCTTACCTCGTGATCATGCCGGATCATCTAGCATGTGTTCATAGCACGGCTAGTGGGCGGTTGTGATTTCTACCAGACTGCCAGTACCCGACCTGGTGTTGTGCAACTGTTACTATCGTGGTTTATCATCGTTTTACGATTATACCCCTATCTTATCTACTATCTCGTTACTCTCATCTGTTCACTTTCACTCTGTACTCTCATCTATTTCGTCTAGTACTCTCATCTCTTCTTGGTACTCTATATGGACATACTATTGATTGTCTAAAAGAACAAACAAGTGCTATATGCCAGTGCAATAGGGCCCGATCTGGTCCTAGGGAGAGCTTCCGAAGAGTGCTATTTCCTTGCAAGGGTTACATGATCAGGATGTGTACGGCATGCATCCAGTGCCATTTAATACTATAACAATTAATTGTTGACAATCAAAGTGCCATCTATTCAAGTGTTATTATCGTTACATGGCCATTCTATTGTCGTTATCGTTGTGCTATACCAGTGTTATTACTCTCGTGCTATCGTTACTTGCTCTACATGACTATACTCTTTCGTTGCCATGACAATTAAGACATTAATTATTTAAAGTATGCTTGTTCTCATGAGATATTAAGTCCTACTGGGCGTTATTCGCTCATCCTGCGTGTTTAATCGTTGACAATCAAAGTACTATCTATTCAAGTGCTATTATCGTTACATGGCCATTCTATTGTCGTTATCGTTGTGCTATACCAGTGCTATTACTCTCGTGCTATCGTTACTTTCTCTACATGAGTATACTCTTTCGTTACCATGGCAATTAAGACATTAATTATTTAAAGCATGCTTGTTCTCATGAGATATTAAGTCCTACTGGGTGTTATTCGCTCATCATGCACGTTTATTTCATGTGTTCAGGTGAGTCGGATGATGACCACACTCACGTGGATGGGAACGAGGACGACGTACAGGAGTGACCCCTTTCAGCAACCATTTGCTTTGTAGTTAGTTAGTATAGATATGAGTCAGTTAGTGCATATGTATTAGTTTAGATTTGAATAAAGTACTCTGGGCCCTAGTTATGGCTCTGATCAGTTGATGTAATAGTTAGGTCATGATGTTGATGGAATATTAATGAAATTGGAGGTTATTTGATATTATTTCAATTGAGCAATTGTATGTCATTTATTTTCATCTTGTACTATTTAATGACTGTAATTCCGCTCCGATATTTCGTGTCAGGGCGTTACACTGTGCCTGCTAGGCTTGTCTTGGTTACGAGCCAGCTGTGCCGTTTGCTTATTATGGTTTCCCCGCCTGTTCCCAGTTCGCTCGATGCTTGGCACTCGAGGGCTTGTTCCGTTCAGAGGTTGTTACCGTTACCTGGGACCCACAGTCCCCACACCGATTGAGGGAGTTCTCTAGGCGGCGGGCGAGATCGAGTTATAGACTCTGGTAACAGAGGGGAAAACAGTAGGGGATATCAATGTAGAGTCATTTACAGAGCTCTCTTAGCTGAGTCTGGGATGTCGAGGTGGTTTGGTTGTTCTTCTGGCGCAAATCAGCTAGTCCTTCTCACTGCCTCTCTCGGCGTTGGTTTCGGAGCCACGTCATGGTGTCAGGCGTAGGGCTGCAGTTCGGCCGGGTTGCGGTTGTTCGTGTGTGGTGTTCTCTGTGGTGGCTTACTGGCCTCACTCTTCCGGGGAGGTGGTAGGCAGGAGCCGGTGGCCGGTGTGTCCTCCTCTTGGCTGCCAGTGGCAGTGGCTTGGTTGCTGTCGTGGTGACGACGTTTCCCTCCCGTGTTTCTATGTGTGATCTGTTGCCCTAGCTTGCATGGCGGTTATAGCCTAGTCATGTCTAGTTTCCATGGGCATCGTTAGTCTGGCCTTGTTGGCCTGTGCTTCTGGTGGTTTCCGTGTTGCGTGTTCTCTCGGTGTGCCTTGTGCTGGCCCTGACCGTTGTTCTGTAGTTCGTCCCTTAGTGCCATCTGTGGTGGCACCAACGTGTGTGGTTTCCTGACCTCGTGGTGTGTCCGAGATCCGGGGTGGTTCTGCTTGTGAGCCCTCGACCTCGCAAAGGTTTGAGGCGGTCGTGCTTATGGTGAGACATCCTTCTCACATGGCTGCTCGGTGTCATTTGTGGTGACACTTGTCTGTGTACCCTTCCTAACCTTGTGAATGTCTGGGATGGCTATGCTTATGGTGAGACTCTAGTCTCACATGATTGCTCTGATGTTCCGTAAGCTCTTTGTCTCGGTATGTGTGTGCCAAAGGTTGCTTCCGCATCGTGTCTGACTCTGCTGGTTCTGCGGGAGTCGTGTGTGGCCCGACCCTGGTTATTGGCATTACTCTATTCCGCTACTTTGTAGTACTCTACAATAGGTGTTTCTCACTTTACTGCTTTCTAGAGTAGTTGTTTCCACTTTTCTTTGGAGTTCCTGCTGCTCTGGCTGGTAAGGGATTGGTTATCTTTATTGGGCATTGTTCGCGAGACTCACCCCCCTACTTTCTTCAGGTAGGGACTCATCGTCGCAAGAGTTCGGTGTCGGACAGTTGAGGTGGCGGTTGGTTCCGCCGTGCATTGCCAGCAGTGTGAGAGTGTGAGTATGAGAACTCTTGTACTGTGTGAGTTGAGAGTTGCTTTTTTGCAAGTCCTCGAGGTATGCCCCTTAAGAATTGTACTTTTCTTTCTGTACCTGTACTTTTATTTGAGATATGTTGTACATAATTTTCTTATTAATGTACGGACTTTCTTATTATAGTTATTTGAATTCATTGCTTACCTCACTGGACTAAATTATAACTCTTCCCGATCTTCGGATTTGTGAGTGGCGGCATGACCTTCGGGGTCCTTGGCGGGGGTCCAGGAGGTCGGGTTGTTACATAAACTCCCTTTTAACCCCTCTTTTACCCTACTTTTTCAAAAATTAACTTGGTTAATTTACCCCGTCGTCAAACTGTCATTTCTCCCTAACCCTCTACATACTCCTCCCTAACTCGACGCCAGTAACAAGTCATATGAGTAGTTCTCCTTGCCCAAGTGGAGGTTCATCTGACAACGGATGGTGTTTTAGATGGCATTTTAGCTGCCAGACAGACCCTGCTCTCATTCCGTGATGATTTGGGAAACACCTCCATTTCAGATCTATGAAAATATTTTCTTGACGCTGATATGCTTTCTGATGTGCCAAAGTTGGGACCGTTTATATCTCAAACACACCAGGATTGGGTTGGACTCCTCCGAGGAAGATGTTGAAGATGATCATTAATTTCCTCGATTGTCTTTATCCCCGATCCCTTCTTGGACAAATTTTTTTTAGGATAGTTTATCTTTGTAAATTTTATAGATTTCTTTCTCCACTACTTAAGATACATCTTTATCTTATAATCTCCTAACTTAGATTTCTTTTCTTTTCTATCTCTGGGCTGGTTTTAACATTGTAAGAAAGGTCTTACCTTCCATCAAGCCCCTGTCCACTTATCTTTGTGTAGAGGTTTTTAACCCTCCAACTTTATTTTTGTTTTCCAAATTCTTAACAAATTGAAGATTAAAAAAAACAAGTTTCCTCTGAACTGGATTTTAACGAGGGATTTGAATTCACTAGTACAAAGTGAGTTACCACTATTAAAATTGTGGGCAATTTTAAAATGCCCGACTATTTATCGTTGCTAGAAATTTAGATGACTATATATTAGACTGCCGTTTTTTTTCTTTTTTACCATCAGCTAATAGAACATTGACAATTCTTTGGACGACAGTTGAACCGATATGAAAAACGTCCGGCCATTCTATATTTTTTTAAGCCATTATTTTTCATTTCTCTCGGGTCTCGATTGGCATACGCTACAGCGTTCCCGTCGGTATACCGATTTGATCACTTTGGTTCAGCTGCCGACAGCGAGCTAGTGACCCCAAAGTGGATCGAGATCTGGGAAGCAACGCCCCGTATCTCACCACCACCCAACGACGTCGTTGTTGTAGAAAGAAAAAGAAAAAAACAACAACAATATTTGCGAAACCACGCGGTGTACGACGACGTGATCTGCCCAGCCTTGACGTGGCCCACCACCAGGCACCTTCCTGTCAATTCCCAGCTTCCCTACCCCACAAGTTTGAAGCTCTGTCGAGGTAAACCTGACATATCACCAATATTCCCATATACGTGCTGACGACCCTTTTAATTTGATCGCTGGGCTGCCCCGTAGTAGAACAAGATCTAGAGGCGTCAAGGATCCTATCCAAACGGGTGGGTTCTGGGTTTCACTACATGATGCTTTTTAATACACAATACGCCTTTAGTGCATCTTTTATGGCAGGGGTACTCAGATTAAAGTTTTCTTGTTTGCATATAAGACTCCTCTGGAGGTGTCAAAGCAAAGCAAGAGTTAATTACTGAGGAATCTCGGTTAATTCAACTCCTGACGTAAAAGACAATTGATTTGTGTTACTAATATGCATGTACTTTGAGCAGCTCCCTAGTGGGATTGGATAGAGAGGAATTGAAGGAGATGGACAGTCGGCCCCATTCGAGATATACATGCGTTCAGATGGTTTTGCAGTGCCAAACAAGATAGCTTCTTGGGAGCTGCCACGGCCAGGCCTCCCCCTGCCCATCGGCGTGGGCATGACAGGTGATCGAGGGAGGTAGGGAAATTAAGATGGGGGGCATGCAGCGAGATCAAACGGGATGCGACGAAGTGTCCAAAGCCACAACCATACACATACACGCATATGATCCCCCCCCCCCCCCCCCACGACCACCACATTATTGCCTCTCCGGCTACAGGCCAAATACCCGATGATCGACCTCCCATGCTCTACTCCTCCCAAAAAAACGATGCGCGTAAGTTAAGATAGCGACGCCATGCATATGTGGATAAACGATGCCAACCTCCCTGATCAAAAGTTCGAGGGAAGTTCGGAAAGTGAAGAGAGCGCCGGCGTGGAGTGGCAAGGAAGAGGGTTATCCGAAACTCTAGTAGCTGTGCCAAGTTGGAGAGTAGAGGATCTTCTTCTCTACAGTAATGGAATATATAGCTCAGCAACCAATCCCGGCCCCATCCCACTCGGTGGACCCGTAGTTGTGTCACGGTTTGACTTAGGAACTCTGTGTTAGAATGGGTATAGTATCACCTCGATTATATCAATTGTGTGTAAATAATTATGATCGTGGATCTTTTAATTTTGACATCATAATTTTAAATTTTGTAAGATAATATCAGACTAAATATTTTATTTAAATTTTATATTCTGATTTATATCACCTCTCATTTAATATCCACGGCTTATTTTAGCTGTAAAGGAGAATGTTAGAGTTGGTATAATCCCACATCAATTATATTAACTTTGTGCAAGTGTTTATGACCTTAAAGCTCCTTCAGACACCATAATTTTGGAGTTTGTAAGGCTCCTATGTAGGGATGTCAATTGGGTTGGACCGGTCCAAAGGTCCGGTGGTTTGACCCAATTTTACATAGATTTAGGTCGGATAATTTAATATTTTTTTAATTTTGAACTTGACCCGGCCCGATCCGGAGTAAAATTGGGTCACGTTTGGACTGGGCTCGGCCCGGCCCGGGCGGCTCGGTGGCCCAGTATTTTTTAAAAAAAATAAGTAACACGACGATAATTCTAATATTCTAAAATTTTGAATTGAAAATTGTGTTGTGCAGTTATATTTAATAACTTAACATTTGTTTCATATTTGTAACAACTAGAAATAAAGTCTAATATTTATTTTATGTTATTTTGATTCAATGAACACTAATTTATTGTAAAAATAAATAAAAATAGTAAAAATATATTTAAAAAATAAAATCGAGTTGGATCGAGTTTGAGCCGGACCTTACCTAATTTTTCCAGATCGAGTCAGACTTCTAAAATTCGGACTTCGTCCCGGGCCGAGCCTAAGTCGAATAATTAGATATCGAACTAAACCCGAGTCGACCCAGTCCAAATCTGATCTATTGCCACCCCTACTCCTATGAGTATCTCAAATTCTATTCCAGAAGTTACGTAATTGTATGGCGCCTATGAACAGCTTCACCTCCATTGTGACAAAAGAGACGGAACTCGGGGGAATTTTTGAACCTGGCGGGTTGTGCCCATCAATAAAAAAAACTACTCCGAAGAGCAGTGGACTGGTGGGTTTTTCACGAGCTACATACGTACGTAACCTTGCCAGGCTGACCTTGTCAACTTGTTGGTCGAGAGGATCGCCAGCCACAGTGTTTCATAAGCATGGCCCATTCCTCTTGTAGTCAGTGGATAGTGGAATTAAAGTGTTTTAATACGGTACAAGAGATGAAAGTTGGAAAATTGAAAGGGAGAAAAAGAAAACTGTGGAGAGGTGGGTAGAAGCATAGGGGAGATGAAACTATCAAATTAAGCTGGTGGGTTTCCTTGGAGTCCACGTCTCTGTCTACCAGAAAGCAGCCCCCACCTCTCCCCAAGTATTTAAGGTGAAGGGTTGTCCCCTTATTCACCTCTCTCGCGAGCATCTTGCTTCCTAACGACTTCTTTCACACTTGGAGCTTCTCCATTCCCACCACGTTGAAAGACCCATAGACCCCCTCCACCCCACCCTTTTCTCTAGCATCTTTTTCTCCTCAGGCCATCTACAACTGCCAGGTTTGTGTTCTTTCCACCCAATTGATCTTTGGTATTCTTTTCTTCATCATATACCTTCTTCCTGTGGGTGGCTGGGGAGTCGGTCTCAAATTTATAGAAAAAGGGAGGAAAAGGCGTCATTTTTCAATGTGAACCAAGCTCTCCTGCCTGGAGACTTTTTAGTATATATTTTGGAGTCATATCCCTTTCCCCTTCTTGTTGTTAGTCTCTATTGTTTAAAGCACATCTTGCACCTTGTAGCTCTCAGAGAGAGTAGTAGTGCTACTGCTGCTCAAACGCAGAGAAGAATACTAACGAAGGTGGCCATGGATCAACATAGAGGGCATACACTTGCCGGCCGAGAAGATGGCAGCAACCTTGAGCTGCCGCCGGGCTTCCGCTTCCACCCCACGGACGAAGAGCTCATCACTCATTATCTTTCGAGGAAGGTTGCCGACGGTGGCTTCGTGACCAGGGCCATCGGAGACATCGACTTAAATAAGATCGAGCCTTGGGACATCCCATGTAAGTAGTAGCCGTGCTCACAACCCAACACCCTCCTCCTGTGAATTCTCTAATATGAAAGGTTAATCACATTCTAGTGCTGTTGGGATGCAGGGAGGGCAAAGATGGGGGAGAAGGAGTGGTACTTCTTCGCCGTGCGGGATCGCAAGTACCCGACAGGGCTGCGGACCAACAGGGCCACCGATGCTGGCTACTGGAAGGCCACCGGCAAGGACAGAGAGATCAACCGGGGAAGCAACCAGCTGGTGGGCATGAAGAAGACCCTCGTCTTCTACAGGGGAAGGGCCCCTAAAGGCGAGAAGACCAACTGGGTCATGCATGAGTACCGCCTCGACGGCAAGCTCTCCCTCTACAATTTCCCCAAGACCGCCAAGGTAAACCGAAGCAGATGTAATGTTCTCCATTCAGCTCCAGTAATATATATGTGTGTGTGTGTGTGCCGTCTTCTCCGTGTACGTACTATGCGCCATCGCTGATTTCCGTCGTTTGATCACGGTTTCAATATTTGTCTTCTGTGTTTCTCTGCAGAACGAGTGGGTGATATGTAGGGTGTTCCAGAAGAGCTTTTCCGCGGCCACAGGCGCCGGCGCCGGCGGCGTTGGTGGAGGGAAGAAGGTCTCTGGGCTGGCGAGATCGTCCTCCTACGAGGATGATATCATGATGTTGGGCGGGGCGAGCAACTCCTCCCTGATGCTACCATCTGTCGACCACACGCAGTTCAACAGCGGCACTTTCGGCAAGATGGTCAGGGCCTCCCAGGCGGCTTCCGGCGCCGCCCGCGTGACCTGCTTCTCCAGTCCCATGGAGGGCCAGACGGGTTACATCGCTGCCGACCCTCTCTTCTCCGCCTCCGCCAACCACTCCTCCGAGGTCTCGTGGCCGCCGCCGCTCTTACATAATCTACACCCCGACGGGGGCCAGATCATGGGCAGCCTGCGGCTGTCGGGGACGGGGCTGGTGCAACTGCTGCAGAGCCATGGCTACGGGGTGAAGGAGGGGTACTGCAAGACGGAGGAGGTGGGAGGGAGCCTGTCACAAGAGACTGGGCTGACGAGCGATATGAACCCCGAGATCTCCTCTCCGGCTCTCTCCAAACGCGAGGTGAACAAGCTGTCCTTGGATGCGCAGGACGTCCCATCTGTGCCGCCCCTTGTGAATGTTAATCTATCCATGGATGATATCTGGAACTACTAGGCTAGAAGAAGGAAATTAAACCGCGTGGTGATCAAGTAATATATTACGGCGCAAAGGAGCTGACAGATGAAAATGTGTTCTTGGAGAAAGGATGGGATTGATGGTGGGAGCTGGGGGAAAGAAAAAATGGATTAGATTCTCTTGCTATATATATATATGTGTGTGTGTGTTTCTTGTATATAAAAGCTGTTTGGTCTCTGTATATCTACATGCATATATATATTGAAGCTGTTAATTTCCCGTGAGTGGAATAATTACTAAGATGGTAATTACCATGACGTCCACAGATTTAAGAAAATTGTCGTAGTTTTTGTCTTGGACTCTCGATTGGTGCTGGGTTTTCTTGTTTAATTATGTATACCTCGTCGGCTAGGAGGCCTCTAGTCGAAGCCTCTTGGCTGCGGAATAGTATCTCCATGACATTTCTCCATTGTCTTCTAATAGTTACGGTGTGTAGATATGTATCTTGTTCGTATTGGGGTATGGTGTTCCACCTCCGTCTGTGGTCTAGAGGAGACTCCGATTAGTTTTGCTGGAAGATGAAGTTGTCGTTCTTGATCTGGCCTCAAGATTTGACATCATCCCTGTGTTTCTTCCCCTATTTGACTTGTATGAGGCAAAGATCGAAACATCATCGTCCGCTCTTAGCTCCAGTTTGTACCTCTGATTGATGGCGAGGCCCACCTTTCAAGCTCCTCATCTTTGTGCCTCGTGTTCTAGATGTTGGTATCATTCCCTCTGTCGAGCTCCTCCCCAGCGTTCGAGTTGTCCAAAGACGTTTTCTCTTATTGTGATGCCATCAGCAATGGACGGCATCGGCTCATGGCACCTTATGTGACGGCGGGTGTTGGACCCGGCCCCAGCCTGTTGTATATATCTAGTGGGTTTGGGAACCCTTGGTCCCTGCTATTTTCATGACGGGAAATACTTAGTGCACACCCATGGTGTGCATTAAGTTGGGCACACTCAATGAGGGTGTGCCACCAACCCTTAGGGTTGGAAAACCAAGAGATGGGGTATTATTATAATACCCCATCCCTTGACATGGCACACCCTCATAGGGTGTGCCCAACTTAGTGCACACCTAGTGCACACCAAGGTGTGCACTAAGTATAACTCTTTCATGACACCCTATTTTGCCATGCTGCTTGTTGTATTGGAAGGAAAGAGATTGTTTGTGTGTGTCGTCGGTGATGCAAGGACGTTCGCCGCTTGTTATTTGGGCTTTACTCTTCTGTTTTGTGTTTGAATAAAAGCAGATAGTATTTTCTTGTCCAAAAAAAAAAAAAGGTCATTGTGTTGCTACTGTTGTTTGTTCACGAGATCGAGCATGTTTCATACTCGATATTAATTTTCCCTTCACTGGTAGAGAGAAAGCAAAGGGATGCACATGGCACTCTGGAATCGTTACTTTTTGTCCCATATATATATATATATTATGTACGTATATGTATATATTGTGCAAGGTGGTTGTTTAATTTAACACGTAGCTAGCGGCATACATAGCAAGCTAGGTTGTTTGAAGACAGCAGCTTCATTTGGTGGCTTCCCTGATTCTTCCTGATCCTGCTACATATGAAATACAGTAAGGTGGGTATCTGACTTCTCCGCCGGACTGCGAAAAAAGAAAAATACATATATTTGATTTCGTCATGAGGAAAGTTCAACTGATCAAAGATTATTAATTAGATGCACAGCTCTTAGATCAAGCAGCTAGATAGGACCTGATAGGTTAATTAAGTTGTGTTTATATATGTGAGCCGATGTGGGGTCTCCACAATCATGTATTAATTGATTCAATTCATTGGTAGCCCCACATCATCATCAAAGTTTCTAGGCTTCTGTTGATCGATGGTGAGAGGTCATAATCATATGAGGTGCCTCGTCACAATGACGTCTTGCTAGGAATCCCCACCCCCAACACCTCCCACCAACGAAAAGAAAGAAAGGAGAAAAAAAAAACCTTCGTTGAGGATTGTTATTCAGAATATTGCTAATGGCTTGCCAACCTTTTACTTCCCTTCCCCTTTGCAAAGTGTTAACAAGCTTTAATTAGTTCACCAACTCAAACTTTTCCATCAGGGGATTTAAGGCACACGTCGTTTGGCGACTACGACGTTCTATTCTTGATGTTGATGACGATAGTGACAACCACAATGAAGGTGAGATGAAAGAATCAAAGTTTGGAGCCCAACTTCGACAGCAACTTGAGGAACAAATAGGAATAACTGTGGAAGGAAATCACCCATACTTGGTTCGTTAACTTCTTAATTTATTATTTTGTACAAAAAACAATTAGCCAAACAATGGAAAATATAAAATACAATTATATTTATATATATATATATATATATAAATAATTTTGCACGCGTGTGAGAGAGACCAACATTCCATTGGCGTCAGTGGTCCCAAGGTCCCCCTCTATATATAGTTATATGCACAAGTATATTTGATACTTGCACGGAAGGGCCATGCTTTTCCTACACGGACGTCCATCTGGTTTGGGAGACTGATGAGGGTCCCCCCTCTCCCCTTTCCTATTTTTCTCTTGGATTATTTACTTTGTAATTTCATTCCCCATGAAAAGGTACGTACGTTCTTTATGTTATCTCCATGTACTTGAATCCTTGGTCGGCCTTCCAAAACTAAGTTACATTAAATAGGGTCATCTACTAGTCTCAAATCCCACCAGTACTGTGGGGGAACATTCTCTCCTCCTTGATTGATGCCGGCCGCATTATAATATTGTAGTCATCATCAAGAACGATGTAAGGACAAACATGAGGATTGAGGAGGATGATCGACAACTTCAAAAACGGATTAATTTCATGATCTGTAATGGGATAGTAATAATTTTGCACCGAAGTGCAGTCTCAATTCTTAAGCCAGTTACCCCCTAAACCCTAAATCAGGGGTACCCCTGGATAAACTTAACTTTCCAATTTGGCAGCGTGGGTTGAGGTAACCAGGTTGCCCCCCCCCCCCCCCCCCATTTCGTGGGTAACTCTGCCCTACTCAACAGGTGGGGCAGAGTTACCCCATGGGACAAGTTTTTTTATTTTTATTTTTCAAATATTTTATAAAAATATCATTAAATTGTAAATATTATTTTAACTATATATATCTAAAAATTATCTTTTTTTTTAATTACAAAAAAATATAAATTGAGTCAAACTTTTGAGTTGACTAAAAAAAAGAAATTGTGGGTAAACCTACCCTGGTTAGTGGGGGTTAGTGGATAAGATGGCAAACTGAAATTGGTTAAGTTTTTTGTTAAGCCTCACTTTGGTAATGAGTTAACTCAAAGTTAACTCAGAGTTAACTCAAAGTTAACTCAAAATGGACTTTGGCAACCAAAAAAAGTTAACTCGGTTAGGTTTGAGTTAACTTTGAGTTAACTCAACTTTTTCTAACCCACTCACACCTCCGGAACAGAGTTAACTCTACTTTTTTTAACCCACTCACAAAGCAAAAATTGAGTTAACTTTGAATAACTTTAGCCATGGTTGGAGTTAACTCAAACTCCAATTCATTACCAAAGTGAGGCTAAGGGACCCATGGTTAAACTACCCATGGATAGTTTAACCATGAATCAAACTAGATCACTCGAAAGTAGTAGGCTAGGATTTTCCAATGTAGTTAATGATTTTAAATCATCAGTCTCGAGATCTAATTAATTATTCCTCCATTTCTAGATCTGCTTCCTATTATAAAAGATATCCATATTTTTAAGTTTAAATTGTGAAAAAACAATTTCACCTATTTAGACTAGGAGCTATAGTATCTCCCCAATGCAGATCCCAGTACTTTTGATTTCTACTACTTCGAGCTATGAAGGTGAAACTGATCAGAGAACCCTGATTAGTGATTTTGCTATTTCACTTTGCATCGACAAGGTGGATTTCTCTATCTAGGGTTTAGGTTGTCTTGTCCTCTCTCTCTCTCTTGTTTTCTCCCTTTATAACTCACAGTGCCGCCGTGCTATGTCATCAACTCAAACCCCTTCCACCTTCACATGGCCATATGCCTTATCATGTATGATATTATTTCCCCTCGTTTGTAGATGACAAGAGGAAATTAAAGAAATATTTATTATATGTCTTACGTACGTTATGAAACAGGCACAGAATGTATCGTGATTAGTTAGTACATGGAAGAATACAATGTGTAGTCACACGTGCCTTGCCAATCAATACCAACACCATGACACAATATGTATAACAAATGTTTTTCAAAAAAATTTAAGATACTTTTTATTATACAATAACCATGTATAAGAGTTACTTCGATGCTTGACCAGCAGTACTAACCAAAAACAATTTATATCAGAACAAGATTAGGCAGGCAGCTGACACCGTACCTCTCGTGCCCATCAATTACATGGTGCATGCATGACAAAATCGCCACTGACGATCGTGTGGAGCATTTGTTTTCTTCCAAATAAACAAGACCCAAATTACACGTTATATACACTGCACATCGCTCTCAACCCAGCACGTATCTGAGCATTTTAATCTAGGGAACAACCCAGCGCCTTCTGCGCTGGTGTTTGGCAAATGCCTGCCTTGGAGGTGCATGGGGACAGGTTAAGTTGGGTTCACGGGGGGGCATCCACCCACATCCCTTTCGAGGCAGATGAGGCCGGGTTCCCCTCGCCATGATCGACCACGGACAACACAGACGATCCGGAGGTAATCGTGGGCGATGGAGCCTAAAATGGCTCCCTCCAATCAACAAGTGGAATACGACTATACGAGCCATATGAGAGAGCTTGCATGCCTCCAAACGAATCACCTCCATACGTACGTACTAGTGGGGATTACAATTAATCAAATCCAGCAAATCCAAATTAACGAAACTCTGGTAGTAGATCATATGCATACATGCATATGAATAAAGAACACTCAAATTGTCCAGTGGTCGACGCCGGCAGCGGATCGGTTGTCACGTGTTCTGGCCCGGCCCATAATCCATCTGTCTTTGAAGATATATATGGGGACGAAACGGGGACGTTATTGTCACTGAGATTGCCGGATTTTCTAGTTTCGTAAACTTGTGATGGATCCCTTTTAGCTCACAATGACAGGGTATATATATGAAAGGTGATGGGAGGGGGGGGGGGGGGGTTGATGACGACCGTAAAGCCCCATGATACGGCCTGTGATGGTCAGGTAATTATTTCGGTCTACTTTCCTTCCTATGTACGTACTTTAAGTTATAAACGGCAGATTATTACACTTCACACATGGTCGCGACCGGCCCGTCACAACTGATGACTGATCACGATGGAGTTAATAAATTAAGCTCATATGAAAAGAAAATTAAGGTCATATGGGGACATGAGTGTCTTGGGTGAAGTCCAGAGATTAAGTGTATAATTACCGAGACATGTTTACAGCGACAGTTATATATGTCTTTAATGATGCCCATCACATAACCCAAATGGGCGTTACGCCTGTATGGGATATTAATCGCTGAGTGTTACATCAAATGCATGTACCAACTGCATCTTGCTTATTGCTACCAATAGGTGTACTTGACTGAGTTTTTTTTTTTGTATTCAGCAATGTTGTATCAGTTTTGGTATTTTCATGTCTGATCTAACATTTGAATTAAAATTTTCATATCTGATCTAATATTGTAGTCTAGCACACATCCGTCACTTGCCATTGCTCTTGGACATCAAAACCACGACCATAAATCTTAAACCCTAAAATCATTGTAGGTACTGTGTGGATTAGAGCAATCAGTGTGCAACTTATTGTCCACTTCTTCCTTAATCACTGCTTATCTTTGGAGTTGCAACGATGTCTCCACTGATGCACCAGACGGCAATGGGGGAATAGGTTGAGGTGATGGATGATTACCTCCAAAGGAATACCAAGGTGATCTCGTCCTCTGATCACACAAAGACATCTTGGTTAGCCTTAAGGAAATGATGGTAGGTTGTATGTCTTCCTCAAGGAGGAGAGAGCCAATCCGTAGGATGCGTTCCGAGTCCCCTCCTACATATGGATGAGGTACAGGTCTTCTGTTGGAGTTCTATCGCTCAAGTCCGGATCTGTCCTCAGCTTCTTATCTATTGGGGTCATTTCTGACAAATTCTCTAGCGAAGAGATCAAGTAGCAATGTTAGGACTCCTATGGGGTGGGCACTTCAGTTTCTAGTGAAGTGATGATGACACACCCCTGACTTGTCCAAGGATCCCATGCCCAATATTGATTGCATTGTAAGTAGGCATCCCATTGACAACTGTAAAGTTGGCCATCATGGTAATGTCCCGAGAGGCGGTTCCTAGCTAATATAATCGGAAGGGTAATCCATCCCTCGAGAATGACGGTAGAGCCTGAGAATCATAGATGGGAGTTCAAAGGTGGTGTAGCCATGACACATGTACACCCATCAAGAGAAGATAGTCATAAGAGATAACGTCCAGCCCATTTCTGTCATCAATAAGGATCTGATGCACAATACAGTGGTTTATCATGGAGGAAACCACATGTATACATCAGTGCGGAGTGGAGACATCTCCTAGGTCATCATCTTCATCGTCTGAGAAGATGATGGACTCTGTGGTACACCTATAATTGGCGAGGCTTCTCATCGGTGAGTTTGGATGTCATTGTAGCAACCTAAGTTATTTAATAAATAATACTTTTTAGTTAGTTAAACTTTAATGGGAAAAAAATTGTAACTGTCCCGACGTCCGGACCCCTGGCTTCCGCCAAGGATCCGACTATCGGTATCACCACCCACGGGTCCAAAGACCCAGAAGGACTAACGGACCAGTCTAACAAGATATATAATATGAGTAAGTAACAACAACAAGTACTAAAATATACTAACAAGTGAAGAAAAACATCCAACACCAAGTACGAGTCTAGTACAGTCTCAAAGTAAACAAAGTACAAGTGCAGAAAGAAAGAGAATAATAGAGCCATTAGGGGCATATCCCGAGGGTGACTAAACAAGTACGAGAGAACACTGCTCACAGAAAACGCCGTCTACTACGGCCCCGTCTCCTCAGCCCGCCACGGAGGGTACTGCTGTGAAGTCTCACATGTAAAGAAGGGAATGAGATTCACAAAGAACCCCAGTAGGGACTACCAATCTCCCATTAGTTCTAACAAGTAGAATAGATATATGTTTAAAACTTAACTTAAGTAACTAAATCTATTCTACTAACAGAGTAAGTGCAGAAGCGTAAAGTAACCACACGACCATCTGTCTAAACCAAACGGCGGGACCGAAAACCCATGTAAACTACGGCACTGGGAAGAACCCAAGGCTACAAACACAGACAGTGAACAACTGCTTGGACAAAGACACTAGCCACGGAAGGCAACTACCACTAGTCAACGGTCAGGTTGCGCCACGTGCCTTATCCTTGACCACCAGTTCATGTCTAGCACCTCCCGTCGGAGTGAGACATAGAACTAAAGTAACCACAAACTGTCATAGTCTGGCAGGACTATGGTCCCACGCCGGGCTCCTTTAAATGGTACCGGAATTACGTAGAGTGAGGCAGTGAGAAGGACTAGTTGTTCTGTGTCAAAAGAACACCAAAACAACATCGGCGTCCCAGACTCCGCTAAGAGAGCTCTACAAACAACTCTACGTCGATGCCCCCACCATTTTTCCCTCTGCTACTAGAGTCCGTAACTCGAGCTCGCCCACCGCCTGAAGAACTCCCTCAATAGATGCGCGGGGACCGGGGGTCCAGGTAACAGTAACAACCTCTCAGCTGACAAGCCCCCAACTGCCTAACACCAGACGAACGACTAGAGTAGGACCGTGCTAGAAACAACACAGGTGCCAAGAAACAGAGTTGCAGTGGAAATGGAACTTCGAACAGGTCGCCAAGTCGCTCTCTATCTGAGAAGATGAAATAAGGGTTGTTGTCACCTGAAGGCGACACCTGATCTATCGCGACCTGGGTCTGAAGGCGATAGGAAAACAGTCGCAAGTTGGGTCGCGACAAGAGCACTGCCGCGACCACAGATAGATATCCGAGTGACCACCTGAGACCTCCCACAACTTACGGGTAAACCAGGTATGAAGGTGACGTCCACTCTGTCACTACCAGAACACGACAGAGAGTGGTGTCGCGTTCACAATGGAAGGCGACGGGTCGACACGTCGCGATCTGGGTCGTGACAAGAACCTTGTCGCGACCACAGATAGAGACACCTAAGACCTTCAAAACATGCCACAAAACCCAATTCCAGAAAGTACAGAGGGAGGGGAGCATGTAGGACGAAGTAAACATATTCCACAAGCACAAACCACCCTCATCCACGCCCATGCATGTCAAGGATATGTATCTACACTCCAAAAACCTCACATGCATGCATGAAACCCTCATCATCCAAACCCTAAACCAAGCACAAAGTAAACACCAATCACACATGCACAACCTAACATGGATTCTAATGGCTTGGAGGAGGGGAAAGGAGGCCCTAGCATGATAGAACTAGGGGGAAGGCAAGGGTCCCTACCTCAAAACGAAGAGCCAACTCGTTGGGATCTTCTTGTGTGCATGACCACCTCCTCCTCACTCCAAGCTCCACGGTCACACCGTCCAAGAGCAAGGATCGTCCTACGCGTCGAAGAAGGGTCACCACCACGAAGGGGAAGTCGCCATCACCGAAGAAACACCACGCCGAGGTAAGTAACCACCCTCTCCTCACACACACCCTCACACTCTCCCCATAGAGGAAACACACACGGAGGGGGTCGGAGGAAGGGAAGAAAAAGAAGGAAAGGGGAAGAAGAGGTTGGTCTACTGGCCTTGCACAAATAGGCCACAGATCTGAGAATGCGACAACTTACCTGTCGCGTTCACTTATTGAACGCGACAGCAACCTGTCGTGACCCTAAAGTCAAGGTCAGACCTGACCAACAGGTCTACCTCGTGTCATCCTCGCAGACCTGACACCATGAACGCGACACCTGACATGTCGCCTTCATATGTCAGGGCTTTGACACTTGTCCCAATGTCCCGACAACAAAACGACAAAACTACATGCTGTAGTCAGAGGGTGAACAATAATATATCTGTCGTGTTCCCAACAAGAACGCGACAGTCATCCCATCGCCTTCAGAAGGCGACGTCCCGATAAGTTGCTACCTTTAGTAGAAGGTAGCTGACCAAAGAGAAGGGGATGTTACAAAAATAAAACCCAACAAAATAAAATAGATAATGGGATTAATTAATGGTCCATAATAAAATTAGTGGGTCAAAATAGGAGTTAGCATAATAAAATAATAGGAAAACCTTATTAAATTCGAAATGTACATTATCCCCTTATTTAATAAGCTTAAATAAAAATTATAATTATCTAAACTTGAGTCTGATTACTATCCTAACATGTTAGCTGTGTTTTCTTTTATCTATCCCAACTCAATTAGAGATTGGAAGGATAGGAGATAAAGATAAACTCAAAATTAAGAAGAATTAGAGTTGTATTAGGAAATAAAAGTTAAATTCTATAAAT
The DNA here is from genome assembly GCA_014218235.1 of Colocasia esculenta. Classification (NCBI taxonomy): domain Eukaryota; kingdom Viridiplantae; phylum Streptophyta; class Magnoliopsida; order Alismatales; family Araceae; genus Colocasia; species Colocasia esculenta. The sequence goes on along the minus strand of CM024759.1, from coordinate 100,134,839 downwards.
ACACCACAAATCTCCTCATGGCCGACCCTAATTGTTATCTGGAGTCTATCTAGGACGTGAAGGTAAGGCTGTTGGAGGAGGATTTCGTGGTAAGGAAGATCTATAGGCGTTCTACAAGGAGTTCTTCACGTTCTAGCCCTAAAGTCTCAAATTCGTCCAAAGATAAGTATTCTCTCAAGCAAAACTAAATTAAATCTCTCTATAGGTTGTTCATCATGTCAAAAACGAAACCCCCATCTTTTCCCCAATTTTTATCGTGCCATCTAGAGTATTTTGCTTCTAAAGTGCATGAACATACTTGTACCTGACCCCTTATTCTTTCTTTCAATCCACGTTTACATGTCAATCTTATATTTTTTGCATGTTTAGGGGCATGTTAGTTTCATTTTAAAATTGGTTTCACAATATTTCATGCATCCTATATGATGAGATTTAAGGTTTTAGTGCGTTAGTGTCATCCAGGTTCACTGCATGGTGAATGCGGGGATGACAGAGCTCGTCATTTGAAACGCTGTCATATGATAGCCCACATTTAGATCGCATCCTGCCCATACACCGCTTTAACTAAAGGCTAACACGGCATACCACCCGACCACCTTCTTAATGCGGCATAGTCCCTAAGCACGTTAAGACTGTCGGACCAGACACCCTAGTTTCTTTGTCAGATGTGCTTTAATTTGAGTTATGCCTCCTGTTAATCTTCAGTTAACTCTCAACACACTAATAGAACATCATTTAATGTTTAAAGATGTTATAACCATTAAATTATCAAGTTTCCATGATCTCTCTCATATCCATGATTCTATTTAAATTACATATACTCTCACACCCCTCAAACTCAATTTACCATAAAATATCTCATAAATTATCTGGTTAATGGATTGAAATTTTTCACTAAAGCCCTTATGAAATAAAGGACTTATTTTCATTTCTATGTTGTTTTGGAGCACCATTACCACCGCTCCGCTATTCTAGAAGTCCTCTAGAATGCCGATCAATTGTTTCAACACCCTCTTGATGATGTGAAAATCTTCTGTTGGGTATTCATCTTACTAGACTAGAACTCATTTTCCAAGGCCTCCATAAGTCTCTATGAGCCTGGAATTCCTCTAGAACGTCGAGCTAGTTGTACCATTAACACCTATACATCATAAGGGACTATGTTGGATCTGTACGACATGATCCAACTGGCCTCTAAATCTTCTCCGTGAATGCTCCATCTCTACTGACTGCATTCTTAACGTAGCAGACAGAAGAATCGTGACTTACATGATAACGCGCTCGACCCCCTGACCGTGTTCTTGTCCTGGCCATGAGGTAGCCTACATTCTCTACTAGATTGTCAATACTTGAGAGTACTATCGTGGTTTTCTCATACTATTTCCCGTACATGACCCTTGTATGTTTCTAGTTAATGTAGAAACTCTCATCTCTTGATACGCTCTCTCTTATCTATTCTCTTTCTTTCATACTCTCATCTATTCATCTATTCTTAGTGCTCTATATGGTCGTGACTGATTATCTAAAGATAAGAAACATGACTAATGTCTGGCAATTAAAGGGGCCCGGTTTAGTCTTGAGAGGAGAGTCCAAAAGTGATATTTGCCTGCATGAGTTAAATGACCACGGTGTTCAGCATTCACCCAAGTGCTAAACTATTTCGATCTATCTAAGACAATTAAATTTGTGAAAGTACTATACTATACTTGTTACATGACTTGACTTGAATGATACGTGTTATATGACCATTACTTGTTCTCGTGCTATACTTGTGTTTGTTGCTACATGACATTTGCATATTATTATTTTCTTGACTTGACTTGACATGACACTCTATCTTTAATTACTCTGCTTGTTAATATATTAATTACTTTAAGCCAGCATGGTCAAGAGATATAAGACTTACTGGACATTATGGCTCATCAAGTGTTATATATGACTGTTTCAAGTGAGTTTGATGAGGAAGACAAACACACGTGGATGGAGATGACCAAGAGTGAATGAGCATCCCTAATGGAGTGATAGCATAGATCTACTATTAGCATCTTAGACTAGTATAGTTAGTTTACTTTTCTTCAATATAAATGTGCCAATGGGCCTTAAGTATTGGCTCTAATTAGTGAATGTAATGGACAATGGTGATTGATTATGAATAAAAGTTAGTCGATTTTTATTACTCAACTGGCCAATGGTTGATGTCTATTGCTCTATAATCGCATGTTGCAATCTGAATATTTCACATCGGGGCGTGACAATCGTGGACAGCTTTACTTGACTTAGGTAATCTGCCTCGCGTTTATGCATTTCTCCTACTATTGTTGTCTCGTCCAGACACTTGCCCTCCTAAGATCATCGTGATCTCTTTGTCCTATAGGTGGTTGCCAACCAAGGATGGTATGTTAGACTTTCGAGCAGTTGCTTTGCCCGCTCAGCCACAAACTTGTCAAGGAGACTCCATTAAATGAGATCCTCAATGGTGTCCCAAAGCTGATAGCACTCCTTGGTGTCATGGCCTTAGCCACAGTGAAAGCAACATTATTTCTTAAAGTATTTCTTCCAGGGGTCATCCCTCAGTTTGGGTGGCCACTAGAGAGAAGAGTCATCATGGATTTCAGCCAATATCCTCTATAGAGGAATGGCGAGTAAATGCTTGTACACTGGACCACCCTAGTTGTGATTTATGGTCTCATTCATAGTCATGGTGTTCCTTCTTTTTATGGCCGCAACCTAGGTGCTTGATAGGACACTTCTTCTTCATAAGGCCAACCCCCACTCAACGAAAAGCAACCACACTCTCCTCATAGTTGGCATGCCTTTATGCTAGCACTAGAAGCTCGGAAATGGTCGAGGGCAGTTGCATCCTGATAATCCATCAGAGGATGATGTCTTACATCCCTTAGGCCATCTCTAAGGTGACGAGGCCAACATCAAGGTGAGGAATACTAAGGGCCTCCTTCTAGGAGTGGGCAATAAATTCGCAAAGGAGTTTGTCGCGACCTTACGTGAGGGCAAGTAGGCAGGCCATAGTCTTGGCTTCCTTTCAACTGTCGAGAAAGTTATCCTTACACAAACACTTCATCCATTTAAACGAGGAGATGGATCCAATAGGGAGGGACTCAAATCATATACGTGCATTTTCCCATAGGGTCGTGGTGAAGGCTAAACTTTTCACCATATCCAAGGCCCGTTGGAAACACCAAATGATGAGACTCAAAGCTGTGAAGATGGTCAGTTGGGTTAGTGAAGCCATCATAGGTCAGGAAGGTAGCCAATTGATGCTTGGGGGGAGGGGGGAAGAGAGAGAGAGAGAGGTTGGCATCTCCAACATTTTTCTAGGTGAAAGAGGCCTGAAAGTCTACATCATCCTCCATTAGCCCCTAAGCCTGCACTGCCCAAATGATGCTATCGATGTAGCAGACCTTTTCCTTAATCGTCGTTACACTGAAGTTGACGCACCATCTTAGGGTTGGACTGTCAGGTACCCCTTGATAGGAATCAAAAGAAGAAAAGGAGGAGGCAGATGCATGGGATCCACCCTTGCAGTGCTCGGAGGCTAGACTTTCTCCTATTGTCGAAGAGGAGTGTCCCAGGCCCCTTGTGACTTGTTGGTCAAGGAGATCCTAATAGATCTCTGTCAGCATTTGGAGTTGGGTTCGCATGGCTGCAAACTCCTTAGCAGTGACTGTTATTGAGGGTTGCGACTAGTGCCCTTAGTAGTCACTAGTTTGCCCCGCTATAGAAGGCACTCAATAGTTGACTCCACAACCACTGTGGCTCCCCATGTTTGGTACTTGCCTTGAGGAGTCATGATTTACGCCAAAGAGTGTAGTAGTCAAGAAATAGTAGGCAAATCTTTCGCCACCAATCTCCACTAAACGATGTTGGAGGGGGAGATAACCTCCTTTGCCACTCCCACCCCACTCTCTCTCTCTCTCTAGTTAATGGCCTGGCTGTGCTGAAGAAGGATGCCTCCTCCGGCGCCCCCTTAGCGGCGCCCCCTTAGCCCACTAGCATGGAGCATTGTCATTAAAGGGAGAGGACCCCTCCCCAGATTGGAGTGATGAATTAATTTTTTGTTTAAAGGTAAAAATTGTCTTAAAAGAACTTAACATTGACTAAAATGAATTGTAAAAGAATATTCCAAACACATGTTATAGTTATGCCATAACACATTATGGTAGGCTTTCTGATGCAAATATATTCATCTAACAGAGTTTTCAATAACAATGTAAAATTTAAATAGATTTTTGCTCAATTATTCATTATATATATATATATATATATATAACAATAAGAGAAATTAACAAGTTGACACCGACTACCACATGCCGTACAAAAAGAAACATATCGTACCCTCTTGAAACAAATATTTATCATATCAACATTTGATAGCTGGGTAGCCCCCCAGCGCTTATTACCTTATTGGGAGCGTGCTCTCCGGATTTCAACCCGTTCCTTTCACCTTACCCCCCTCTCCAATCTCTCTCTTTTTTTTTTTGATAACGAGAAAATTCCGTTCCGTGTGGTTTTGTGGGTTCAGGAATTGATGTTCGTGAACTCCAAAATTAGGATTTGGCAGCTCCTACTTTTCCGTATACCCATATTGCTCTTACCCCACTTGACCGAAAAACTCTGAATTTACATACCTCGATGATTATATGTAAATCAGGTAAGCTCTCTCCAAAAATCAAACTTGGGACCTCCTATTTTTAAGCAAGAGTTCTAACCGATCGACCCAACCGAAGATAGCGCCAACATCTTAAAAACAAAAAATAGTCCGAGATTTCGGATGTTGGATGTGATATATGTATCTGGACGTGAACCCCAGACTACAATCACATCCGTGCCGGCGACGTGACCGGCCCTCGCGCATGGCCCAGTCCGGCAAGGCCATGGTTCATCTCATCCCTGTACTAAACAGTGAGAAGCAAGAAGGTTAATACCAACGACCTAACTTTAAGCCGAATGTTCTGAGTTTTAATTACATGTTTATAGCTAGATAAGAGGAGTAATTTAATGTATATGAGCTTATGAGGATCGATTTTTGATTACTTTTATGTTTGGCAAGATTTTGAAGAATTTTTTTCATAATGGCGCCTCCAAAGTTTTTCTTTTCACACTAGTACCCGGACTTATGCAAAGTTTGAGAGATTTGACCCCAAAAAAAATACTATTCAAACACACAAAATAGTCATCCATATAAATAAGAATTATAAAATTATATACAAAATTTCTCCATTTAAAAAAAAAAAACTTGGAGGGAGTCGGTTCTGTAACACACTTTCTTAATATCAATTAGCCTCAAACTGCTAAAACTATGTCACATCATCATCTATTAAAAGATACACAACAATCACTTATTAAAGAGAAGGTTGTGGTGTGTTTTAAAAAATGTGTCAAAAATATGTTATTAATAAGGTGTTTGGTTGCACTCTTTTATCAATTTTTTCTTCAATTTTTTTTTTCAAAATAAACAACCACAAAGACTACGTTTGATAAATTTTCTTATGTTGAGGAAGAAATCTTACCCCCACCTAAATCTCTCTTAAAATAAAAATATAGATCGTGCAATTAAAAAAAAAATACACGCGTCTCCCAACTGCCCCAACCCCCCTTTGTCCCCAGAAGCCCCCTCCCCTTCGTCCCCGAACCTCCCCACCCGACCCCTCGGTCTTGAAGGTGGTCAATGACGCCGTCCGACTCCGCTACCCCTCCATGGACCCCGCCGACCGCGCCTACTGCCAACAGATGAGGAACCCCCCCCTCTTCTCCTCCTCACCGCCTTCCTCTTGTGCGGCTCTTGCTCCACCGCCTTCAACATAACCGACATCCTCAACCAATACCTCGAGTTCAGCAGCTTCAACAACTATCACACCTTGACTAGGGACACCGAGAAGATCAACAGACACCAGACCATCACCGTCTACAATGCCGCCATGTCCTCCATCATGGGGTAGTCCTTCGACGAAAGAAAAAAAAAATGCAGTGTTTGAGAATATTTTTTTTAAAAAATTATATATGGTGGTGCCCGCGAGGCCCACGGCCGTGACGTGCTATCAAAATAAAATTTAAAATTTGTTAATTACCCTAACCACTTTTTCTTAGAACGAAGAAATCTAAGTGCTGCATGAAGAAACAAAGTAATCGGTAGGTAACTAAAGTCTAGAGGGAGAGAAGAAGCTAAGGAAACATAGAAGATATATAACCTTTTTTTTATTGTTATTCAAACTCCCAAGCCTACTCTTCTGGACAATTGGATGATGGATGCTCATGATGATGACTTAGCTCGGCTGAACAAATTGGCAAGAAAAGTTCAACAAGTATTGGAAGCTATAGGCCCGTACTCTACTGCAGTCTGCAGATGATAATCTTACTATTGGTCCATTTGGAGGCCCAATCCCTCTATGCCCTCCCTCTTCAGATGATCTCTGACTTGGTTCATAACAATGCATTTTAGGGTTCTATTACAGGCAAAAATATTGATGAGCATACTCGAGCTCGATCCCTCTATTAGTAAAGATGAGCGTTGTTTGCTTTCATCCACTAGGAAAGAAGCAATGACTCCAGTTGTGATTACAATGAGCCACTCTCCGTCGGCCTTAGGTAGTTCATCTTTTGGTCGGAGGAAAAATGTTTCGTGATCTACTAGTAAAGAAGGTGTTAGAATTTGTTTATCTGTGCTACGAGATCGGTTCTCTAACCCTATGCACATGCAACTACTCCAATGACTAGTCATCTAAAAACAACATTAAATTTCAACATCTCTAGGCATTCAAGATGTCGCTGCAGCTTGGCGAGTTGTTGAACTAACTAAAATTGAAAATATGTTCATGTCGAATGCAAGATTACATTATGAGATTCTGGAAAAGAAGCTAAAGATGATAATGATAAAAATTGCCACCAAGATCTTCATCCTCGAGTTGTTCTACGATCGATGTATTTATTTTTGAGATCGATTGTCTATGAAAATTTAATTGGTCTATTTCTATTATCATAGTTTGTTTTTTGTGATGATCTTTTTAAGTGGTTTTTGCCACCCGATTGTATATAACTCTTGACAACCCTTTTTAACTTATTTTATTAATAAATAGCCGATCTCAAGCTTTTGGTGGGGAAAAAAAACTAGTCTCTTGGGCCTAAGCTCGCCCCAAATTCACATTAGGGATTCATCCTATTAAATTGCAGCTTACTTACCTAGATGATATATATAATGCCTAACTCACCAAACCCGAGTGCTTAGTACATCATGCACAATACACTTCCTGGGGATCGCCAAATTAAGGAAAATGGATTGCCTAATTAAAAATAAGGAAAGTAGATAAGGAAAAAAATCTTGCAATGAAAAGGAAAATAAACCAATGTAGCAGTGCGCACACCAGGCTCTTAATGAAGATAAAAGTTTTAAGAAGCTTGAGATTTCCTCCTGAAGGATTTAGGAAATAAAAACTTGAAAGAAAGAAACACCTGAGCGACAGGCAGAATGGGAAATCTTCCAAAATAATACCCAAGAGTGGTGAGGGACCCTATGTATATAACTCCTATATTTTTTTTAACACTCATCAAGGTTAAGTAGGATTAGATGTGATTTAATTCCAATTCCCATTTCATCATATTGGTGGTTTTGATGTTGATGGGCCCATGATCGGACCCAATATACCGGTAAAAGTGGTCGGAACTTTAATCTTATATAGGGCTGCAAATAGAATATGATATTTTGATATTTCGATTTGATTTCGATAAAAAAATATTAATTTTAAAATTAAAAAATAATATCGATAACTCATCGAAAATCGCTATCAAATATTCCGATAAACTATCGAAATCACTATTGAAAAACAATCGAAATCGATATCATTTATTTCGATAAATTATACATAAACTCAAAAGAAAAAATCATGGTAAAGACCTTAGTTTATCGGCATTTCGGTTCCGATGATATTATTGAAATCGAATGAAATCAGAATTAACCAGTCTGATTTTATCAGAATCGAAACCTATGTTTCTGGTTTCGATCCGATCCGATTGCAGCCGTAGTCTTATATTAGTTGGGATGTTCTACCAATTACATCAACTTTCAAATCGAAGTTTACTAGGACCCAACAACGTGGTAAAAGTGGTAGAAACTTTAGTCCTATGTTAGTTGGGAGTTTTTACTGACAAATTGCATCAACTTTCAAAATAAACATTTCTAGCTACAGGACCCAACAATCTTGTAGGGACTTTAGTCCCATATAAGATGTGAATTTTTACTCCCAACTACAATAACCTTCAAAAGAAAGTCCCTCAGTTGTCAGCTCCATAATGCCTTTTGTTGGGTATTATTGTCTCAGAACTTGGATAAGATGAGATTTGAAGGAAGAGTAACACTTATTGTATATACATCGGCAATTGTATTCATAGCAACGTAGTTAGTTTCTTTTTGTCTTTTCTAATTATTTGTGTAATCATCAAAAACCCAGCTTAGTGTAACTTTATGAATTTGTTTCATGTGCGAAGTCGTAGGGCTTAAAATCTCATTGAATGTGTATGCATGTTGAAGAAGAGGTTTTCAAGATCTTGTAGTTGTGGAGAGCCCACTAAAATTAAATTCGAATTTCACTGCCAATAAAAAAGGGGTGGAGTGCGCAAACGTGGTTATGAGGAGAAAGGCTATTTATTAAAGAGAGAGCAAGGTGCTCTTCTCTCAAGTCTCAAGGCTTCCTTTATGTAGTTTTCGAGAATGGGGAGCCACCCTTTTACATCTAGCCGAGGATCCAAATTTAATCTTTCCCTCATCTGAAAATGCAACTATCTTGTGTTTTTTTTTTTTGGTATTTGTGCCTTTCTTAGTGTGTGTGGGTGCTTGTAAACCTTAAGCTGTATGTGCTTATCGTGTCCTCGGACATGAAGGGATGGCTTAACAAGCATCTTAGGCTAGCTCTTATATTAGCTTCAATCACTAGTGTGGATGGAAAATTCTCCCAAACCAATTTAAATCCTATCCGCCACTTTTATATGAGTGTGCTTCATCTCCTACCCCAATTCTTGTGTGCTTGCCGTCTCAGCTTGCTTCTTGCCAACATCATCATAGTAGCCGGCTCTCGTTTATTGGGCTCGTCAGCCCACTTTTATTGGGTTGGGTGTTTGAGATCATCAGAATGTTGGGGGCCCATAACTAAATAGCAGCTGCCCCTTTGACGGTTTTTATTTATCTGGTTGGTTGTGACTTGTGACTGCAGTTCCACCTATTGTGTCGTTTTATTTTGTTAAAATTCTATAGTTATTATTAATTCTGCTTTATTCAGTGACCCTTTAAATTGTTACGGGCTCTCGTGATCTTAATTCGCAAAGAACCTGATCGCAATTTACTAATTAATTTTCGCGTTCTATATTTTTGAACGCAAGCTCTTATATCGTGTACTTCAAAAATAAACTCATGACGCGCATTTGCAATCATCTGCTCCGGAGAATTTGGTTTCCTAAAAATTAAAGATGAAAAAGATAATACACTTTTATTATATGATGTTAGGGCTTCCTTTCTTAATAGTTCATATAATGTTAATTACATTTGGATTACAGTCAGTGTATAAGCAGAGTAGTTGTAAAAACTAGAAAGAAATGTGAATATTTTAATAAAAGTATCCGAAGGGTCTGATACCACATATTTAGGATAGATATATAAATAATCTTTTATCTAGGATATATATAATATGGATAATAGGACTTAGGGTTCTGGCCCTTGTGGGTTCACTTATAAGGTTTTTCGACTACGTGGGCGTCGGGATGGTTTTTCCATTTCTTCATCTCTTTTTGGTTCCCGACATCTGGCTCTCCTGGCAAACCCTACCTTAACCCTTCCTCCTCTGTCCACCGTCCGTCAACCGGCGCCCGTCGCCCGTCGCCGGCCGCTCGTCGCCAGCCGCTCGGCGCTGGCGAGCCTCTGCACCCACATCTGGTAAGTCTTTCATCTCTCTTCTACTTTCTCCTTCGTCCCTATCCTCCTTGTCCTGCTTTCCTCCTGTGTAGGGTTTCCGTTCCCCAAATGGTGAGTATCGCGAACCCAGTGCCTATCGGCTCCCAACGAGGAGATTCTCCTTTCCCGATCGGGGTCCGACCGGAAAACATCCCATCCTGCTTCCATTTTCTAATATGTCTGTAGTTTGAAACCTGTGGGTGGATCACGTGTGCTAAAGGGTTGTTACATCCACCAACAGTTAATAATGTTTCTGTGCTCGTGGAAGTGAAAAGAAATTGAATCCAATTCAAGGGGGTGATTAGACAGTCCGTGTTTTCCCGAAAGACGTCTCCTTTTTCTTTGTTCTTACCCCCCTGTTGGTCTACTGCTAAGGAACTCAGTTATTCGACCCGGATTTCTAAGAGGGCATCTGGCCTATGGCTTCCACTAGCGTTGCTCGCGTCCAGTTATTGAGCATTGTAGCCAAATGACGTTTGGTGTTGAGCTTTATTTCATCCTAGGTTCTCCACATCTTAGAACATAAAACTGCATTAGTGAATTTCTCATGTTGATCATCGTATGCTGGAGTATTACCCTTATTCAAAGCAGGAGTTATTTTCCCTTCAAATGTTGCAGTTGTGTCTTAATAGTTACCTTTCAGCACATGCTTTGTTTTCAACTTGTTTGGTAGAAAATATATTATGCGGTAGGTCATTTCCTGCTAGTGCATTTGTTTACATGCAGATTTTGTAAAGTTTTTTGGTGAGCACCTTCATGCCAAAAGGAGATGACAATCATCTTTACTTTTTAACTACGATGATGGTTTTGGGAGGTTTACTCATGCCTCTTGGTTTCCTTTCGGTTTACAGGAAAATATGTATCCTTCAAAGGGGAGTAATGTCTATGGGCAACAATCGTATGGCGCACAACAGGCATATGGTCATATGGTAATGTTTCTGTTTATGAAAAAATACTTGTAAAATTATGTTGTCAGATTTTGAAAGAACCAATGCTTTTCCAATCAGCTGATTTCACATTGTACTTGTAGTCAGGAGGTGGTTATCCTGGAGGTCAGATTGGTGCAGCTGATGGTAATTCTCAGCATGCCTTAGCATCTCGCCAAACTGCCATGTTGGGCTCTTCCCAAGAAGTGGATATTGGTGGATATAGAGCTCACACCTCACAAGCCACACATTATGGAGGAGCTTATGCCTCTGTTTATGGATCTTCTACCTTGGGCAGTGCCCAACAGGTATACACACTTCGACCACATTTTGATACATCAACATGTTCACTGTTATGCTATTGTTCATCTTTCAGATCTTCAACTTCTTTCTGTTTTCATCTTCTGATGTGAACCTATTTAATAATCTTCATTGAATTGGTTGCTATGGTATTTTTTGCAGCAGAAAATAATATTCTTTTCTGTTTTGGTATGTCATGTTACTGATAACTTGTATCCGCAATCATTGTTGTCTGTATCTTCCCAAGGACGATTTGTGATGCACAATCCATGAGACACAAGGGCAAGTTGCAAGATCCTACTCTGCTATATTAATGAGCTCCTACTCACAAGTTTGACACTGTATCTTATTTCCAATGAATTGTCCTCCAGATTTTATAATCTACAATAGGAGGCATGTGTGGTACCTATCTGGCTCTGCAAATGAATCAGATCCTTTACTGATATTGCCAAAATTGTTCATCATTGCTAGCCTATTTTCTGTCATTTAAGTATGCTTCTAATTCATCGACAATGTTACATTTGAACAGAAAACACAATCATCTGTTATCATCAGTGTTTTAAAAGTCGGCTCACTGGTCGACTAGTCAGCCCATCTAGTCGAGTCGGGTGGTCTAGCTGATTAGTCGGCCACCCATTCACTCTATTTCTTCTGTTTTCTTTTTTTTTGGTAGTTTTCTTTGTGGAAAAGTCTTATATACCCGTGTTAGTTGCTATGTATCGGATTATGGATTTTATTTGGATGTCAAGGATTAAGGCTCTCATTAGTTAAATGATATTTTTCAGCAATAACAACTCATTGTTAAATGATGACTTCTGAAATAGTTCATATTAGTAAATCAGATTTTTGTTCTTCATCGATGCTGCAGCTCTACCATTTGAGCTATAGGTATGCCTTCTAAATCAGTTCTTTTAATTGAATCAGATTTTTGTGTGATGCTTATATCTTTAGATATGAATGATAGGCATATACCCTCAACACTAACAATCAACAAGAGTCATGCATAAAAAATGGGAAAAAAATCCTGACAAAATAATCGACTCATCCGACTTGCCGACTAATCGATCTGAGTAGTCAGTGTGGGGGGGGGGGGTCATCCGACTTGGACTGATTAATCCTTTTTAAAACATTGGTTATCATTTTCCTTAATTACCTAGATTCACCCATTTGATGCATTACCATGAGAATCTCCTGATGGAAGTGCAGTGGTTTTGGTGTCTTATAATTGAAGTAGTTCTGGGCAGTTCTGTGTGTTTGTAACATTTACCTTGACCCCTCAATTTCTCTCTGGTGTCATGGGTTCCATGTGTGATGCTTTACGATAAGATTCTTTCTGAAAGTGACTTTATGTTGTCTAGTGCTGGTCATGTATCTAGCATCTACCTTGTCCTTTGGAAGGAAGGACAAATGAATTTCCACATTGTAAAGAATCACCTTCCTTAATCTGTATGGATTTCAAACTTCCTTTTGTAGTTTATGCATGTTCAGCAGAATTTTTTTTTTTACTTCATCATTTGTTTATAGTTTTCCTTTAGATGATTGCTTATCAAGAACCTTTGTTTGTTGCTTACTAGTGGCATGAGCGCAAATCATACAAACAAGAAGATAGTTTTTCCTCTTTGCCATTTGACCTCATGATATATTGTCTAAACCTTTTTGCATGCAAAGACACACCAGCCAGGTACCTGCATTCACATTGTGTAGAGCTGTCATTGTCACTTAGGCTTAGCCAATCCAAAAACTGTCGAATTGTTTGATCTAGTCCAGTGTTGATTGATGGAAAAGATTGTTGTGATAGACTGATGGTGAAGCTGGTGAATGTGTGGATTAGATGGTCTTAATATATTTCTTAAACCAAACCTGTTTTGGAGGATTTTTTTCTTCCTTGTGCATGGATTTTACTGATCTTCAACTTATTGATATGGACCTTCAATAGCTCTGTTGAATATCAACCAAATATGTCAAATTTGGACCTACCAGAACAGAGATCAGAAGAAACCCCTACATTCCATGCTTTGTCAAATATATCCATCTTCTCTTTTGAGGTAAGGCCAGCTGCTTTATATGGGTATTCACAATATGGATTGTATCAATCATACCCATTGAGTCCTTCTGATTCTCAGGCCCTGGTTGACTTAAGAATATCGGAAAAGATATTTTCTGTTCTTGAGAAACCATTTACTGTTAAAATGGTCTGTTAAAATGGTGATCATGCATTAGAATATTATTGGACACACGCTCTCTTTTCTGTGTTAGTTTTCTGTTTCACTTGTTATCATTTTGAGCTAATGAATTATATTGATAAACAAAGATGCTTCTCTGTTTGCAAGATTCATTGTTATGCTTGGTTTGACTTTCATATCTATTGAAGCAGAAAGTAGGCATTTTAGGCTTTTCATGACTGACACCAACAAGAACATTGCTTGAGATAGTCTTTCATAGAGAGGCACAGTGTATAAGTAACTTTAACTTATTTGTCGTAGAAGCCTTTTTTTGTGGTATAATTTATGGCACATAAAGGTGTTGTATGGACTTGGAAATGACTTTTATTTAGGAGCAAGTAAGGGTTTGAAACCTGGGAAAAAGAGACAGGAAATTCATGGTTTGTTCTGAATCCAATTCTACTGGCTAGCTTTGGAACAATCACAGTTGTCTCGGATGTTCCTACCCAAAAGGGTGAAAGTTGGTGGGAAATATAGGAGTGGAATCTGTTTTTTGTGTGTGGGGGGGGGGGGGAGGGATCAAGACTGATGAGCAGAGAAAAAAAGTAGTTGATGAAATAGGAAGAAAGGGGAGGGGGACTACCTATTCAAGTGGCAGCAATGACATGTGAGGTCGAGGACAATGGAGAGAGAGTGTCGTTTCCCTATCATTGGATTGTTGAAGTAAGAAGCTACAGAGAATATTGCTGCAAAATCATAACTCAGTACCTAGTGGAAAGGAAGTATCTGTGTATCATTAATCCAAGATGTAAATTTTGATGAATTCCCTTTTAAGTTTGGTATTTCTAAGTACTGCGGATTGGATCCATTAGCAATGCTTTTTGGGTAAAAGCTGCCTGCCTGTTCTGACAAACAAAACAGGACATTTGGACCTGTTCTGACCACTTTTGTTCTGATTTTCCTGGTTCTGGTAGGGTGATTGCTTTTCTAATCGTACTTTCTAAATGTTGTCATCTTTATCATGATCGCTGCCATGTCTGAATTTTTTGTTTGTGATGTTGTCTGGCAACGCCCGCCCCCCCCCCCCCCCCCAAAAAAAAAAAAAAAACCCAAAAAGAAAAGAAAAGAAAAGGAATTGTCTCATTCTGAGAGTGTAAGACATTGCTTCATTCCCCTCTTGTTTGGTTAGTACAGGCTACTGGTTTATCTGGCAAAGGAACTGGCTCTAACCTGCAAGGTAGGCAAGCTTATGCACACCTGGATTTCCAGAATCTTCTAAGTTTGGATCTGGAACTGCTAGTGGCAGCTTAGGAACGAGTTCAGAGGATTATGTTGCATCTGGCTATGCACACAAAGTTGATCAATATCCTGTAGAGAGGCGGCACTATGATGATCATCAAAATGCCTATATTGGAAGGGATGACCCAGCTAGAAGATTGCCTGACGTTGGTGCCGTTGGCTATCATTCTCAGGTTCATTCTTCTTTCCTTTTTTTACTTTTCCTTTTTAGGGATGGGTGGGTGGGTGGGCAGGGATTTGGTGGAGATTCATGCTACTTGTTATTTGTTCACGACACTATCATTGCTTTAGAAATTGATTGTCATGCTTGCTTTTGTTTTATTTTAACAGTCTGAGTTGCGTGATCATGTTGATCAGGTATCAATTTCTCTCACTCTGTTTACAATGTATTATGAATATTTTGCTTCAGAAGCTGATGCTTTCATTTATTGAAAATTTTCTAAGGCATCACTTGTTCGCCAGCAGCAAATGTTGAAAGTTCAGTCACTACAGACAGGCACTGATACAAGGTATTCTTAGACTTTCTTTATTGACAATATTAATTTGTTAGTTCTAATTACTAAGCAATTGGTTTTTTCTTGTTTTTCTTTTATCTGAGTACTTGCTTGAAATAGTGGTAATGAGGTGATGGCCCTGTTTTTGGATGGTTAATGTCCATATTGCACAATTATGCAAGTGGAAAATAGTAGTCTTAGTGGAGAATACTGGCACCTTGCCTTCCTGGTGTTTGTGCAATTACTTTTATTTGTCTGCTGGTGCTTGCTCCATACTTGATAAAAATTGTTGCCTATCCCGTGCACTAAGTAGAATATGCATTTCTGGCAGACAAGCTGAATATCTGGCAGCAAGGGCTGCTATTCATCATGGACATCAAGATATTAGCACTTATGGTGGAAGGATGGATGCTGATCCACATAATATGTCCATTCTTGGTAGTGCACCATATGCTGGACAACATCCAACTTCCATTCTAGGTGGACCTTCGCGGGGAAATGTTGATCATTTATATCCACATGGGTCATCTGTTGCTGGTTATGGAGTAGGATTGCCTCCTGGTCGGGATTATGCTGCAGGTAAAGGGATTCATGGTGCACCACATGAGTCAAATTATCAGGGAAGTGTTTTGTCGCAAGGTGGATTTTCAAGTGCTGGCTTACCTTTTGCTGATGAACGAAAAGATGATAGAAGTGCATTTCACCGAGAACTTGAGTTAAGAGAGGAGGAGCGTCGGAGGGAACTTCTGCGTGAGAGAGAGAAGGAACGAGAAAGAGAACTGGAGCGTGAACGAGAAAGAGAAAGAGAACGTGAAAAAGATAGAGAACGCTTAAGAGAACGTGAACGGCTGAAGGAACGCGAACGTGAACGGGAACGCGATCGCGAACGTGAACGGGAACGCGAACGTGAACGTGAACGTGAACGGGAACGTGAACGCGAACGTGAACGGGAACGAGAACGCCCTCCTAAACGTCGAGGGAAGAGGGTACAAGAATATATATGTGTACCTCTACAGAGGCTGGAGCGAACTCCGCCAAGAAGCAGTAAAGATCATCAAGTTTCTTCTGCTACAAAGGATGATCGACCTTTACGAGGATCTCCACGCCGTGATACTTCACATAGGTGGACCTTGAAATTTTTGTACTCTGAAAATTACTTATCAGCTGCTTAAATCACATGCAGCATTACTTAACTGACTCTCCATCTCTCTATCTCTTGTGCTGAAGGCGTCATTCACCTGTTAAAGAAAAAAGGAGAGAATATATCTGCAAGGTAAATTTTATATGGGCATTTGTGTGACTTGTTAAGTTGTGAGGGTTATGACTGAAGGTTCATTTTCAAATTCTTTTCAGATGGCCCTTTTCTTGTTTATCACCACTTGGTCCAATTTTCCTGGCTGCAAAGATGCACCCCCCTTCATAGGGTTTATCAGGGGATAAAAACCATAGGTTATCACCTTCAAAGAAAAAAAAAGACAGGAAAAAATAGTTAGTGAACAGATAACTGCTTCATTTATATGGACTATTCTCTGAGGACTTAATGAACTGTGAATCATCAATCATAAGGACTATTATCTTGGAACTGTCAGCAATATGTACATATGTGTACTTTTCCATATTTATAATACACATAAATATGTATAATCTCTTTGTTATAGTTTATGTGCAATGGGCACTCATATACATTTTATCTTTCTTATGGCTATTGCATTCGTGCTTCATCTCTTCTGTGGTTTGGGTGCTTTTCTTTTGCCTTGTGTTAAATGTAATTCCTTAATATTTGGAGTGATTAAATTCTTTTGCAGGTTTCTCCATTTTCTTTGGTGGATAGGGAGAGAGATTATACTTCTCTACATAAAAGATATCCCAAATTGTCAATTTCTCCAGAGTTCTCTAAGGTAAATGTCAGAGTCACATGTACATCTATAGAGCTTGCCGATAACTACTAAGCTACATCACAATTATCTTTAGGTTGTCATGAACTGGCCCAATGGAAAACTAAACTTGTCACTTCATACTCCCGTGAGGTAATGTTGAATTCAAGTATTGATATCTTTCATACTGATTACTTGACTACATCTGTTTATTTCCAACTCTTCAAATATTGTTCTTATTATGAATGGAGCAGTTTTGAAAATGAAGTTGTTGAGGTAGATGCTGAGCAAAAAGGTTCACATAATTTAGTGGAGGAAACAGCAAAATCTCAGAGTGATTCTACTGTTTGGAATGCAAAGGTGAATATTAAGGATTTCTCCTAGTTATGATACATAGTAAATATTGACCGTATATTTGTGTATTCATGTACATGCTTTTTTTTATGTTTGTATGTCTATGCTCATGCATATTACATTGTATTTTCTTTGGAAATTCCTAGCTAGTAACTGAGAATGCTGTTCAGCCTTTCTTATGTTACATGTACTTGTAAGTTGTAACTGAAGTACCGTAGAATGATTATGTGCATCTGACATGTCTTACAGTATTAGATCTATTTTGAATGTTTGAGATGCTCTAATTAATTCTGGAAATACATATGACTGGTACTGCATTACATGATTGACTAACGCCAGTATAGTCTCAGTTACATCTCTGGTTACTTATGTGGCTCTTATCCACTACTCAGACAGGATGAGTTTCTTTGTTGTTGTGCCCAAATAAAGACAGCTTAGGACTGAGAAAGACACCCCAAATGGCGAGGTGGTCCAGTCCAGCTGCTTTCTTGATCTCCGTTGCAGTGTCTGTCTTCCATTAATCGTTCATTGTATTGTGTTGATGTAGATTGGTAGATCTCAAGATGTTTTACAGTTTTCAAATGGAACCAACGTTCTCTCCTTTATCTAAGTAATTTGAGAGTTTTTGTACTATGCCTCTGCACCCTGCCAGAGATCATTGGTCTCCTTACCTTCCCTACGTCTTTCTTATCTCTTCCTTTCCTCTGTTAGTGTACCTTAATTTCCATCCTGCTTTCTTAGATACAAACAAGCAATATTGTTTTTAGTCATTGGGCATGATTGTGCAGATTCCTTCTGCTTCACTTGAAGGCACCTATGCCATCCATGGCTGGCTAACTATTGTTACCGGTGCATGTAATACGAAAAAAATTTGTTTTGTTGGATCATAAGCTATTTGCCAATTTGTCCAGTTTAGATAAACAATGAACATGACATTAGACAATCTAATCATGTTGGGTTAGTTTGTTTTTTTGAAATGTGGATAGTACCACATAATATATTAATAAAGGAGGAGAATGTACAAGTGTTGAGGCATAGACAACGAAACCCTCTATACAAAAGGAATCCCTCACCAAATGGTGACAAAAACCACCTCACCTCCCCGGACGCAAAAAGAGCGGGGAGTTAAAGGTCGTTCACTAACGCAAATGCTTAGCCCAAAAGAAACACTATCTCTAACAAAATCAAAGAGCCTTTCCTCTGAATGCACTTCTCTTTTGAATATTCTACTGTTCTTTTCATTCCACAGGGCCTAGAAAGTAACATGCAAGATGAGCCACCGCACTACATCATCTTCCTTGAGGGACCAACACCTAACCTATGCCATCCAAGAATAAGATGATTAATCCTTGCAAAATGAGGTAGAGGTTGAGGACCAAAGCCCCTTAGCATAGGAATAGGCTGTGAAAAGGTGGTCCAAATCCTCCTCTTCATCTCCATAGAGATAGCAACATGTAAGGATATTTGCTAGAGATTGAGCAAGCTTATCACAAGTCGACAGCCTCCTATGAAACCCTTCAAATGAAGACTTTCACCTTGAGAGGACTCTTAGGGGCCCAAATATGACACGAGGCGTCGTGCCGAACTCCCTTGTCAAAGGATAGGGTAGGCCGGTCTAACTGAGAATTGTGCAGTCCTCCCCCACCTCCAGATCCATGAGTCCTCCACTCCTCTCTGTTGGCATCCGACCTGAGGGCTAGAAGAGAAGGAAAGAGTTGAGCAAGCTGGCAAGTTTCTTCGATTAGAAAGATCATGGAATTCTGTATCGGATCGGGGTCGGGAATCGGACCCCGCCAATCCCTTTACTGATCCAGCCTAAATCAGCTGGAATTGGCCAGAATCGGACATGGCCAATCCTGATCCCGATCCAACCAATTCTGCCAATCCCAGCCGTTCTGCATTCCATGAGAAAGATTCCCTTTGAAAGTCGGCGCCTAGGTCCCACCAGACAAATGTGCCTTGAAAGTGTGGACCACAGAGGCTCTAGGAAGACTAGAAATGGTAAATAGGGTGGGGAAGAACTCCTTCAAAGAGAAATCACCACACCATCTATCTTGCCAAAACAAACAATTCGGTCCATCTCCCAATAAGACCTTGACACCAGCTTTAATGAAGTCCACACGCTGTTGGATGAACTTCCATACTGGGGAAACTCTATACTGCAGAGGGGAGAGCAAGCAGAGGGGGGAGCAAGTCCCAAACACTAGAAGCCATAGTATCTTTGCCTAATGAGCTGCTGCCACAGCCCCCCCCCCCCTGTCCCAAGCCTCCACAACCATTTGCATAGAAGAGCTAGATTAAAAGGCTTGATGTTCCTGATTCCAAGGCCGCCTGCCTCAGACTGACACACTTTGGCCCTCGGGATATCATACCATTCTCTATCATTCCTACCATTTCTATGTCAAAAGAATCTTGCCTGAATGGATTCCAATCTTTTTGCAATTGTCTTCAGAATTCTAAAAATGGATAGATAGTAGATGGAGGAACTGTCCAAGACGAATCCACATAGGTCCAAGCGACCTCCAAAGGAAAGGATCTGATGCGGGACAGCGTGGAGGAGGAGGCGAACGCAGGGAGGAAGAAGGAAAAGGAGGAATCGTGGGCTTCCACCCTGGGGAATCCACCCCGCAGAAGGAGG
This sequence comes from Colocasia esculenta, assembly GCA_014218235.1. Lineage (NCBI taxonomy): Eukaryota > Viridiplantae > Streptophyta > Magnoliopsida > Alismatales > Araceae > Colocasia > Colocasia esculenta. The sequence continues at coordinate 100,114,840 of CM024759.1, read as the reverse complement.
GCTTCCACCCTGGAGATTCCACCCCGCTGGAGAAGACAGGAAAGCTGCGCAGCAAAAGCTCTTCAAATCTTCATTAACCTCTCAAACAACCGTTTACACTTTATTTATAGTGATGGAACCCTAATGGTCCTCACTAACACCCAAAGACCGAAATAACCCCAAGCCTAAAAATAGGTTCAAAATCGGACCCGAAAATGACCAGAAAATAGAAAACTTGCTATTGGGCCTCATTTGGGCCTTATTCATACAATCAAATACCCAAATAACTAAAATAAATACATCAATATTGTGGGAACTTCTCGCCAAGCCATAAAGATATCGTTATCGCCGAATTTGTGTTGTCTGTAGTCCCGCTTTCGCATCATCTCCCCTCTTCGAAAAAATTCGTCCTCGAATTTTGAAGTGTCGAAGCAAGAAAAAAATGAACACCAGAGTGCACATATAAGACTCCACACAGACGCTCGTATCAAGGACCACGAACGGGTGCACCATCAACGAATCACAAAATGTCAGCCACATCAGATCAACTGAGGGTTGCTCCCACTCGATCACATCAATAGTCTGATAAGGAGGTAGCACATCAGCTAGAACAGGCTCATCAATTGAAGTACAGATAGAGGAGCTTGTATATCATTTGGCTGTTCGACCACAACTCCTATTGTCTCTTCCTTTGTCAACTCATTCTCCTTCAGGAACTCATTCTCAGACTCAAGTTGTTGATAATACTCATCTATCAATGATTCTTCTGCTTCGTAAGATACTTCAACTAGTAGGTTTTCAGATTCCTTAATAATTGAGGAGTTAGCCTCATAGACAATCTTCTCTCATTTGACCAACTCGTCATATAATTGTTGAAGAAGATTATCTATTCTCACCAAACGTTGATCACATTTGCGCCAAAAGTTGGTAGGTGCTTCAGACAATCCACAATCCATCGTTCCAAAACATAGCAAGACTTACAGACTGGTCGATAAGTTGATTGTGCAAACCTGGGTGGCAGAGCGGAACTCTGTGGGGCTGCCGCGTAGCTAGAGCACGTTGTATGCAGCTGAGCAAGTCTGAGCTGACCAGGTCGGACCAAACTCGTGCGGGAACACCGTGACGTACAGGCACACGGTGGTCGTGTCGGCGTCGACTCCGGCCTCGTGCGGGTTCATTCGAGCACCAGTCGGGGTCAACGAGCCCCAGATGAATAGGGCCCGCCGGGATGACCGCAACGACGCGAACGGCACGTCAAACCGAGCTCAGACGGGTTCTCCACGCTGACGGTGCGATAAGGAACGTAGTGCACCGTCGTGCACTGTAGCAGACCGGCTACAGTGGAGGCCCGGGCCGAACCGGCTTGGCTCTGTTCGCTGCCCTCTCCCTTTTATCCCCCTTCCCGTGTCGCGCAGAGAGGAGACAGTGGAAGGAGGAGAGAGAAAGGGCCGCGGGCGAGGTCGGCTGCGGGCGGTGGCGGCTGGCGCGGGCGGAGCTGGCGAAGGCGGCCGGAACTCTGGCGCTCACGGCGCCTGCCGGCTACGGCAGTGAGGGAACCGGGCGACGGCGACGGGAGGGGGCGTGTTCCGTCTCAGGTAGCTGGCGCGATGGAGAGCCGAAGGGGAAGGCGCGCAGGAGGCCCTCCCGCGCGCGCGGGCTGCCCCGCAGGGACGCGTGCGGGGTGCTGGGTGTGGGTGGGGGCGGTGCTCGGAGCGGGTGGGGGCGAGGGTGATCCTCCTTCTTGCCTTCCAACCAGCCAGCCTATTTTCAAACCTTTGCACAAAATCCCCTTCCAATCACTGCATCATAACGAACCTGGTGAGAGGGGAACTCCCAAATAAGAGAAAGGGAACCGATCTACTTGACAACCAAAGATGTCGGCTGCTCTCTTGGATGTTGTCTCATCTAGGTTGATCCCGCCACGAGGCACTTGCTGTATTATCCTTAAGCCCTGTGATATCCTGCACCACCTCCAACATCAGTCTGATATCTACTAACTGTTGTTCCTCACCAGAGACAAATAAATAGTAACATCAGCATATTGGAGATGAGGAAATACTAAAAGAGGAATGCCTTGCTTGAAATGCAGTGATGATCCCTGTCGACTCATCCCTGATCCACAACCTACTAAAAATCTGTGCTATCAAAACAAACAAGAGGGTCGAGAGGGGATCCCCCTGGCGAAGAGCTCTCCCACTAGGGAGAAAGGGGGAAGGGTGGCCATTAATGAGCACTGCAAAGGAAGTAAAAGAGGTGCACTCCCTAATCCAAGCAATCCAAGTGTGATGAAAGCCCATTTTAGAGATCACCTGAAGGAGGCAGCTCTAGCTCACTCTGTCATAAGCTTTCTCAAAATCCAGTTTAAGCACCATACCTCTCTTTGTTGTTTCTAGGCAAAATTAAAGACATTCGTGTTCCAAAAAGTTATCCTAAATGTGCCTCCCCTTAATAAAAGTCCCACTGAAATTCATCAATGAGCCCATCCATCACCCTTTCCAGTCTAATGGCCTAAACTTTCCAGATGATTTTGTAAATACTGTTCAACAAACTAATAGGGCGGAATTCTGTTAGATGAATAGCCGCCTGCTTCTTTGGAATGAGGACCAAAAGGGTTTTATTGCGCCCCCCCCCCCCCCCCCCCACTCAAATGAGTCTTGCCCTCCTGAACTTTTGTCACCACAGCACAAAAGTCTCCTTTGATGATCTCCCAGCAGTGCTGGAAGATAAACAAAGGAAGCCATCAAAACTTGGAGCCTTATCCACCTGCAAGAGAGAAGACCGTACATCTAATCTCCTCCTTAGTGAACGGAATCACAAGAGCGTCACTTTAAGATTGAGAAAGAGGAGGAAGCAAGTCTTCTCCAAAGACTGGCCTGACCGCTTGCTCTCCTGAGAAGAAATTAGTATTAAATTCCCTCGCTACAACTCTGACATCTTCTTCCTTTTGCAGTAAAATATCCTCCTCTCTAATGACAGCAATATGGTTTGCTCTCTTTCTTCTGGAGGCGATTTTGTGGAAGTACTTGGTGTTGCTATCCGCTTTCTTGACCCATTTCTCTGTAGATCTTTGTCTCCCGTAAATCTCCTTCAAGAGGATCTCATCAAACTATACCCAAAGCGCGGTCGTGCTCTGTCTGTCTGGGTCATCCATTCGTTCTACCTCCTCTTGATGGTCAAGCCCCTATATTTGTATCAAATATTGTCCTCCTGTTTTGCTTACTATCTCCTCATAACCTCAGAGCTTGAGCCGGATGTTTCAGCTTAGAAATCAAGGGTAGCCATAATAGATCCCTGCTACCCCTGGCTAGACCATGCAGACTTGATAATGTCAAAAAAATCTCTCCCTTAGCCAGTACTTCTCCAACCTAAATTGCTTGAGCCTCACTAAGCGACGGCTAGCCCGCAAGAGTATAGGTTTATGATCTGATGACAATGTAGGGAGGGAGGCGGCCTGGACATGAGAGAAATGCTCCTCCCAATCCACGGAGACCAAAAATCTGTCTAGCCTGGAATAGGATGGTTCATCTGTCAAGTCAGACCTAGTGAATTGCATTCACTAGCCCAATGTCAATGAGGGCAGCTTAGAAATCAAGGTAGCCATAATAGATCCCTGCTACCCCTGGCTAGACCATGCAGACTTGATAATGTCAAAAAAATCTCTCTCTTAGCCAGTACTTCTCCAACCTAAATTGCTTGAGCCTCACTAAGCGACGGCTAGCCCGCAAGAGTATAGGTTTATGATCTGATGACAATGTAGGGAGGGAGGCGGCCTGGACATGAGAGAAATGCTCCTCCCAATCCACGAAGACCAAAAATCTGTCTAGTCTGGAATAGGATGGTTCATCTGTCAAGTTAGACCTAGTGAATTGCATTCACTAGCCCAATGTCAATGAGGGCAGCTTGACGGATAAACTTAGAAATCTTCAAATTCACCCGAATGCAGCTGGACTCCCCTCCTCTCTGAAGAGTTTGTAATTGCATTGAAATCTTCAGTCACACACCGGGTACAACCAAAGGTGGTGTGAAGGGCAAGAAGATGCTCCCGTAGATCTCTTTTCCCTTCCCGAGATTGGAGGCCATAAACCCCAGAGAAGTCCCAGGAAAATCCGTCCGACAAGCAGCAAAAGTGGTTGGAAATAGCCCACCTCCCGACTTGCCTATCAACTGACACCTCCTCCACCTCAAAAGTGTTCCATAAAATCATGATCCCATCTGCCCTTTCCACTGCTGTAGAAGACCTCTTGTGACAATCTATCCCCAGTAACTCCCGCATCAAGTCCTCACCATTCCCATCCCAAATTGTCTCATGCAGGCAGATAATGCCTGCCCTTCATCTCCTCATGAACTCCTTGACCATCCTCCTTCCCCCAGCCCCTTATGTTCCAGGAGATGATCATCATTGTGATGGGAGACTAATCCTCTCATCTCTCTCCACCTCTCTGTCACCACTCACCACCTCACAGTCCCACCCTCAAGCTTCTTGGTGATCTTTTCCTTTTTGGCTGACTTGGCAAGAGCGATTAACCATTTCTTCTGAGTGAGGTTTAGAGATCCCTTTAAACCCTTCTCTACCCCTGGTAAGAGACACAATTTGTCCACCAACTCCCTGAGGTGACTCTCCAAAATTCTCTCCACTGTCGCCATGAGCTCCCTCCTTTCCTTTCCCCGAGATCCCCCCAATGTCAGCCTCAACCTCAGAAGTGAAACCTCCAGTCTCCAGAAGAAGAGGTCAACAGAGAAGGATCACTGTCGACGGGATGTGTCGAGCCATCTGCCTCGCAGACAGCCGGCATAACCTCCATCTTCTGCCGCTGATTCTCCTCATAGTCGCCCATGCCGGGACGGACTGCCTCCTGCAAAGCCAAGCTCTTGTCAATTGGGGAGACAGGTTCCCCTTCTACCTCCCGAGTCTCCACCTCTCCGAACATAAGGACGATGGGCTGAGTAGCTGGAGAAGTAGGCGGACGAATCGCTGGAACCAATGGAGCGTCCGTGAGATGTGATGGAGATGGGGGGGGGGGGCATCAGATGACGAGAACTTGATTGGAAAAGTGCCGAGCTGCCATTGATGACCCCCCATAGTCACCACTTTCGACACAAGGCACAAAGGCAACGCGACGTCTGACTGCCTAGTAGGAGAGGTTGGGCTGGGAAAATGCTCTTTGATGGGTCTGTGAGATCCACTATCGGTGAAGTCACCAGATCCAGGTAAGTCAGGGATCTCGTAAGTTGATCCGATTTGGACCCCATAGAGGCCCGCCCCCAAACCTTGACCCTCCATCGAACCGGCCTCTGCTTGGACCTGGGCTTGTTGAGCCGGGCCGGTTTCAGCCCCAGGAGAGAGGACCTGTTGACTGGAGGGCGGTTTAGTCTTCAGTCCATTGTTCGAAATTCAAATGGCTGCGCTCCCCTTGGCTGTACATCCCTAACCTCCTGACTCGGCCTTGGTTGCCCTAGCTCCGCTGATTGCAGAAGAGAGACGGGACACTGCTCCACCCAGAGTCGAATGAGGAACTGCTCCCCGTCGACGATGAAGGTGACCATGACCGGGAGGGACGACAACGAAGGCACTGTAATGTCCACTGCCACTGAAATCCTAGAGCTAAAAGGGGTGAACTCCGGGGTCCCCCTAACCGTTCCCCGAAGGAACGGACCACAAAGGAGACTCCTTCCTCATCACATGGTAGGAGAGTCATCGCCTCCTTCCCCCCCTCCAAGATGACATGGCAAGAAGCCAACTTGGGGTTAGGGAAGGTTCCTTTGCCGACCACCTAGAGATTCTAAGGAGCACTCTGTCCACCGCCAACACCCATACCTCAGCCATCTTCATAACTGCCTGCTCCTCATAGCTGACCACAAGGAAGGAGGTGGGGGACACCTTCGAGACCTCTAGTCGTCTCCCGACAAGGGAAGAAGCTTCCGGCTCAACCCCTCTGCGTGGAGTCTTCCTTTTACAATGGATGCACATAGGCTTTGTTGGAGCCAATTGCTCTTCTTAATCAGGCTCTCAGCACAGAAGACCCCTGCATCCGCATATCTTTACTACCCACTCGCTGGCTTCTTCGTCAGTTCACTCTTCACTACCTCCGCAGAGGACCGACTCCAGCCACTCCTTACATTGTGGGCAGGCAGCGGCATCCAGGCAAGGCAGGAGCGACTCAGGTGCTCTCTCCTGCTGCACCGGAAGCAGGTCAGGGAGCCTCCCACTTCTGGCAGGAGGTCCGATCTGGTGGAAACTACCTTCTCCGGACTTGGTTCGCCCCCATTGGCCACCCCATTCCCGGAGTTTCTCCCACTAGCGGCATCACAAGCTAATTATGCTGAGTTAGTTGGCCCTGTTCCTTGAAAATCAGGGCTGTTGCATGTTTAAGTTTTTATACTTTTGTCATTAGATGCCAGAATACAGCTGGAATGGCGAGTCTAGGGAGAAGGTGGCCACCCTAGACTCCTGCTGCACCGGAAGCAGGTCAGGGAGCCTCCTGCTTCTGGTGGGAGGTCCGATCTGGCGGAAACCACCTTCTCCCAGAGGCACTCGGTTTGTCCTTGTTGGCCACCCCATTCCCAGAGTTTCTCTCACTAGCGGAATCACAAGCTAATTATGTTGAGTTAGTCGGCCCTGTTCCTTGAAAATCAGGGTTGTTGCATGTTTAAATATTTATACTTTTGCCATTAGATGCCAGAATACAGCTGGAATGGCGAGTCTAGGGGAATGGCGAGTCTAGGGGTAACGGTAAGGTCTGCATGACTTGGAGGTCGCGGGTTTGAAACCGGAAACAGCCTCTCGACTTGTCGGGGTAAGGCTGTGTTCACCATCCCTTCCCCAGACCCTGTGCTGGCAGGAGCCTCATGCACTGGGTATGCCAGAAAACAGCTGATTTTTGCTATTGAGTTGTAAATTTGACTTCTTTGAGTCCTCAAGAGCTTGCCAGTTCTCAGTCTTGTCCTGTCTACAAAGACTTGTAGCTGGTTTGGGAATCAGCCTCTGTACATTTTTTACATGTCGATGCGAATTGGTGCATTGTTGATTATTAACTCCTATTGTATGGTGCTTTGATCATATTGAAGTTTTTGCTAGATTATGTTAGCTTAGGGATGTCTGAGGGATTGTGATAGGTTCCATTGATAACTCTTTAGTGTCAAATAAATGGGATTCTTCTGAACTATTACTAGATTGCAAGTCTTTAAAAAATATTTCATATAAAAAGTACTTTTAGGGAAACCTATTTCTTTCTCTCTTCTGCAAGACTCTCTGTCAAAGTATGCTATGATGAAACATTGTGCTACATACCATAAATGATAAGTTTGCTATGTTGTATATCACTTAGGATTTCTATGAGAATGCTTGGAAACTGTAGTATTTTTGGTAAAGCGTATGCTTAGAGTTGGTGAGTTGTTATCTGTTATCTAAAACCCTTTTTTGGTATAAGTGTTGTGTAAAGCTATCTAGACCTTGCTTCAAACTTCTTTCTGGATGCTTGTTCTTGTCTATTTTGCAGGTGATCTTGATGAGTGGAATCAGCAGTGATGCTTTGGAGGAGCTCTGTGCTGAGAAAAGTTATGATGACAGGATACCCCATGTTAACAATATTCTCAAGTTTGCCATTCTCAGGAAAGATCGTTCCTTTATGGCTGTTGGAGGCCGTTGGAATGTTTCTATAGATGGCGGTGATCCTTCAATTGACAATTCCTCCTTGGTTCAGACAGCTAAAAGGTGTTTGATGTTGTTCATCTTTATTTTTTTTATTGGTGACAAGATGAACTCAAAGATTTAACAATAAATGGGTATTGTTTCACCAGATATCTAAAGGATTTCACTCAACTTGATCTTGTAAACTGCCAAAATTGGAATCAATTTCTTGAGGTATTCCTGGAACCTTTTCTGGGTGTGTGCAGATTCTTTCAGCTTGAAGTGGTTCCTGCATTCATCACTACTTTTGTCATGGTTGTGTTGTTCCTGTCTTCTCTTTTCTTCTTTTTAGTGGAGGGTTGATTCTCATTCAAGTTCCAAAACCATAAATTCTATTATTTAGCAAAAGAGGTTGTACATTGTCATTATTGTTGTTGTCATAATAAAGAGAAATGTTTATTGCCCTTCATTAAAGTTGATGTGAATTGCTTGACAAGCAATTCTATTGGTTGAGAACTTGACAAGACCTCTCTCTCTCTCTCTCTCTCTCAACCAATAAGATTGTTTGCCAAGCAATTCACATGAACTTTATTGCCCTCCATGGAGGGCAATAAGCATTTCTCCATAATAAAATACCAACTGATTGGGTTGCAACCTGTTGTAACATTGATTATTCTGCAGTTCCTTTCTGTCATGTATGAGAGTTGTGTTAAGCATGCATAATTTTCTCTTTTGTTTCTCTGCTGTCTTTAGTCAAGTTCTCACAATCGTCATTTTCATCTTCTCCTTCTTGACCCCCTCAGAAAATGGTGATTCTATCTTCAAGCAAGTTATGTTGCCATTCTTTATATCTCTCATGACAATCTTAAACATTTACATGACATTGTACAAGTTAAAGAAGTAAGATTATCCTTAGAGAGGATTAACGTGTTTCTTGGGATAACTATCCATTTTTATCTGGTGACTTCATGAATTCACTATCCAAAGCCTGTCTCCTTTTCTCTTCGCCAAGCACAGAGACATTCATCTTTGCTGATGCCCCAATTTTGAATTGCCACAGTGCTCACTTCAGGTACAGAGGTTATGTTGTTCAAACCAGCCATTTCTGGGCCTGAAAGGATGATGGTTTCACTCTCCCCATTCTTTACCTAGGACCAAGAGTGAAGACATGATGGGAACATCAATTCAACTGTGTCTTCATGTTTGTTTTTACCAAGAGTATAAGGCATATGGAAAATGGTGAGGTCACAGTAACGATTCCCACCATGGTCATAAATGCAGGGTGGGTAAACTGCCCAAAAATCTTTTGCTTGGGCTACAAGTGATTCAAGTTTGATCTCGGATGGGGTGGTTTCACGATTGACATTTAAAAAAAATAAAGTTAACACCAAATTAGCTTTCTGAAGATTAACATGGGCAAGTCTTCTTTGTTTGTAACCCTTCTCCTTGTATATTCTTTCTTTTAATATATCTTGTGGTATCATCCACTTTCAAAAAAAAACATGGGCAAGTCTTCTAAGACTTTTTTGTTTACCCTATGTAAAGTTGTAAACACAGCTAATTTTGAAACTATATACATGTTATGTGTAATGCACTTGGTGACTGGGTGAATATTCTTTTACTTTAAGGTGGCATAAGGTTAAGGCCTGTACCATGATCATGTAATGGCAACGAGATTTTCCTGGATGATTTTTGTATTGAAGGTGATTGTCGTTAGGTTATTCTATTTCCTGTGGTACTTTTTAGAGAATAACTTTTTAAATCAATATTTTTTGGATAAAGATAGGTAGCTTGCTGGTTTCAGTCATTTCACAGAATGATGTGATTTGACACCTATTGTTTTTTTGTTTAAACTGTTCATTATGATGAATCTGAAGCTTTTGGCGTGCTTTTGACTTAGATCTACATCGTTGAAATGAGTTGATCTGATCATTTTATACATGATTCATATTAAATCTGGCAGATACACTATGATAGAGTTGGGGAGGATGGACTGTTCAGCCATAAAGAAATCACCATCATATATTTGCCCAATCTATCAAATTGCTTGCCTGCTTTAGATCTGTGGAGAACTCAGTGGCTTGAACACAAAAGGATGACAGCTGAGAAAGAACAATTGGCTCATACACGGAAGAAGGTTTATACCCTTGGATTCTTTTATATTATGAAATTTCACTTCTTTGTGGATTCTATTGAAAGTAACTCATTTTTTCTTCTTTGTTGTTTCAGAAGTCCAGTGAAACGGATTCCACTCAAGGTATATTTAATCATTTTGGAGTTCTGTATTCTGGTACCAGCTGAGTGTTATTGCTTTTGGTAGGGACATTGTGGTTGATGTACTGATAATGATGATAAATTTTATAGGGGATAGTATGCCTAACATATCTGAGAAGGCATTCATGATGCAAAGAATGTTACAATCAAGGTTGAAGATGGCCTAGAGAGGCGTGAATCAGAAGGTTCTCCCAGTGAAATGGTAGCTGATGTAAAGAAGTTGAGAATGTGAAGGATGTGATTGAACCAAAGGAAAATGTGACAGCGGTGTCTGTTACAGGTAATAAAGAGTTGATCAAGAAGGGTGAGATAGAAACTGGTAAGGAACTACCAGTGACATGGCAAGTGTACAAGATGGTGTCTCTGTTCCTGCAACTACTGTTAAGCAGCCTGCAAAGAGAAGGGTTATTAAGAAGGTGGTAATAGGAAAAGCTGTGAACAATAAGGCGGCGATTGAAGAAACATTGCCAACTGATGCTGAGAAGAAAGAGGAAAACAACCTTGAAGGGAAACAAGGTAAAACAGAAGATGTTATCCAACAAGATCTTTCTCCAGCCAATGTCAAAACATTCGTGCGGAAGAAAATTGTTAAAAAGATCCCTGCAAAGGCTGCTCAGAATGAAGATAAGGTTTTGGAAACTTCTGGTGTGCAAACTCAGAGTGTGGCTGAGAAGGAAACAGTAGTTAAAGCAGATGACAACTGCGAACAGGCAGGAAATCCTGTAAAAGAGGCTACACCCAAGGCAACTGGCAAAAAGAAGATCATTAAGAGGGTGATTAGAAAAAAGGTTATGAAGGTAGATAAGGGTGAAAGTGCTGATGGCAAGCATGCTGGAGGAAAAGACCCTGGTGTAGCAACTGGAGTAGAAAATGTAAAGGCTGAAGTTAGAATTGCTGATATTGCAAATGTTGCAAAAAAAACAGAAGATAAACCAACTAACGAGTCTAAAGAAGTGAATGTTGAGAAGCAAGAAGGTGGTCCTAAAACTCATGGGGAGATGAGAAAAGAAGATGAGAAGAATGCAAAGTCAGATAATAATCCCAAAGGTGGTGATAATATGCCTGGGGATGGCGTTGAGAGCAAAGCTGCAAAAGACCAGGACCTAAAGAAAGGTGATGAAAACAGCAAGAAGGAAAAAGTGAAGGATGAGAAAAAGGCTGATTCTAAACTAAAATCCAGAGAAGTGTCAAAGGAAAAGAAGATCGAAACCCCTCCAAAACAACCAGGCCTATTTCTACAGACAAAGCAGAGCAAAGACTATAAGGTTTTTGTCATTGATTATTCCTCTAGAATATCTCTGTTTTTTTAACAGTTTCTTGAATATCTCTATGACGTGTGTACAAGCTTGCCTGAGTTATGGATTTCTTATTTTTAATTTTCATGCAGATTCGTTCGGTGTCACTTTCATTGGATGGGCTTCTGGATTATACCGAGAAAGACATTGAAGAATCAACTTTTGAGGTTGTATTTTGTCTGATTGAGATTATTATTCTCCATAATGCTATTATTCTGTTTCTTATTTTAGCAAATAGATAGATTGCGATGAGCCATATGCTTGTCGAAGTACTGTTTTCGTGGTTCTGTTTAAAACATCTGCCCTTCAAATATTTTTCTGTCCGAGGTTAGTAGAGAGATACATGTTTAATGAATCTGCTAATACGTCAATTTCTGAAGCTTATAATAGGAAGGGTACTAAGAAGATTTTCTTGGAATTTTTCCGTATTTGAATGGGAATGCTGTCAATCATATTTCTACATTTATATTACGCTTGATTATTTGGTTATAATCTATGCAGAACACATTTATTATCTAATGCCCTTGTTCACCACTTGGAAATGATCAGTGGTGGTTTCTCAGTAAAAAGTGTATAGCCTTGAACAACAAGATGTCCACCAATGCGGGAGATGAGGGACAACTGTATGCAGCATTATAGAGGCTTCTTGCAAAGAGATTATTTCCGGTTTTGAGTTGTGACCTTTAGGACAAAGTGACAACCTGACAAGTGCACCAAGCAAGGTTGGCTGTACTGTGCGTACTGGCTGACTCGGAGTTTCTCTGGGATCGTACTGCAGGATCGGTCGACTGAAAATTCCACGTCAGTCGATCGATTTTTCGTCTTTGACAGATCATGGGATTTGGATGCCACCAATAGAAATCGGTCGACCGATTTTGGTCTTTACCTGAAAATGCCAATGTGACCTCTTTCTTTGAATGATTCTGTCTTCTTCTTCAACTCTTTTCATAGTCATCTGCATGAAAAATTATTAATTAACACCATCTCTTTTAACATACAAATACGAACAGTAGAAAGTAATGAATTTTCTTACCTAATCCTCTTCATCATTTTGAGCGTGTATATCTACAAAACTCTCTCAGTGGGGGGTATAACTTCCATCCCCAAACAATCTCACATTATATGTGCTCTCCACAAAACACAAATAATAAACATAAGGCATGTAATTCTGATACACGTTTTCGTACATACGATGATGTTCTATATATTGGTGTGTTCTTTGGCGCACTATTGTAAGCCCTGGTGGTGGAATGATCGGAACCTGCATGTATGAACCATCATTCCCATATTGGTATTCAGAGGCATAATAACCACTATACCCATGATACTGAGCATATGGATCCAACTGTGCATCCCCTAAAAAGAAACTGTTGACCCTCACTAGCGGCCTCAAACGTTGTGTCCTCTTGTATGCTCAATCTCTCAAAATCAGATAGAATGTCTTGATAGTTGCTATTGTCTATAGGTCCTATGTGTTGCTCTCTGTCATCTGATTTTCATCTTCTTTGTGACATTTGTGGAGCATCATGATTTGTGTCGTCTTGGATAGCATACATGAACTCAGTCTCACCTATAAAGTACATGTTTCCACCTCCACCACCGCCACCACCACTAGGGCCATTGCCAGTTGTACCAGATGGAAAAGAAGAATTTGATGAGTCATCTTTAGTACTTTATCTCTGAGATGGCGAATGAGTCACATCTAAGTCATCTACTGTCGTGACATATGTAATGTCAAGGGGATCTTGCTGATGTGTGCTTTTCCTTTGCTTGGACCCAAAAATCTTTGTTGTCCATCTGGATTTCTTCTGTGGTCTCCCTTGTTCAACATCTTTCTTCTTTTGTTGTTTTGAACTAGCTGGTCAACCAACGGATGTCTGCGAGAGTAGTATGACATTAGAAGCAACATAAACAAATAAAATGTACAAGGTATTATAAATTAACATTTATCACATGTATCTGAGATGAACTACGACGGTGTGTAGAAGATGGCTTAGACATAGATGATGGTCAAGAGGGGGACCTGTAGGCTGAGAAGAAGGGGGAGGTGTTGATTGAGTCTTTGGGGGGGGGGGGGGGGGGGCTCCTGTATGAACATATCTAGATCTGTTGTGTCCATCTCGTAGTGCGTTCTGCTAGTAGGCCCTCTTTCGGCTCTAGTGCTACTGTCTATGACAATATCATTGTCTAAGTTAACTTCAAAATTTGAATGATGAGTAGCAGAGTAGGGTTGTAAACAGAATCCGATATTTCGACTTGATTTCAATAAAAATTATCGGTTTTGGAATTGAAAAATGATACAGATAGTTTATCAGAATCGGTATTGGATATTCCGATAGTTATCAAAATCGGAATTGAAAAATAATCGGAATCAGTATCGGTTATTTCGATAAATTATCTATAAAGTCAAAATCATGGTAAGCACCTTAGTTTATTGAAATTTCGGTTCCGGTAATGTTATCAGAATTAAAACGGAATCGGAATTAACCATTTCGATTTTATCAAAATCGGAACTATATTTTGGTTATTGGAATCGGAATCTGTGTTTTCGGTTCCGAATCTGACCCAGTTGCAGCCCTAATGATGAGTTTGTGTCACAGATGCATCTTCAGCAGCCCTGACATCTGTAGCTGTCTCCATCCTCTCAATAATAGAAGTCAAGAATGTGTTCGATCGGGGTGGATCTCTTGGAATGTCGGCCTCCTCAGCAAGCTCCATCTTCTCTCGTTCTATAGTGGACCTAGAAACCCACGACACCATTGAATCTTTATCACCCCTGAGATAAGACATGTCTGTGGAATCATAGTCTCTCTCCCATTTTTTGGCATCCAACTGCACATAATTTCAAGTTTCAACTTGAGTTTCATATTATAGTTCACGTATACTAAGTTATCTAACCTTCTGTGACTCAATTAGTTCCTCAACTTGGTATGAATTAGAGCAATTATACTCTAATTTCTCTTACAACCACTATAAGATGAAGTTTGTGATAAAACTTTAATTGCAACATCTTTAAGTGTCGGTGCCTTTCTCCTATAACTAAGCCTCCACTCTCTTGTCACAAGGAAAGACGAGTATTATTAGTTACAACATATTTGTTGTTATACATTCTTCAAATTTCATATGTGAACTGTATATATTTGGGTCAAGTCTTTGTCGGATACAATCACTAAAGTGTCACCAAAGGAACTAATTCATTCCCGAAAATATTTTAACTACATTGCAGAAGAGAATGTAAAACGATGAATGGTATGTTTCACATGAAAGATTCTTGACTTGCAGAGTACTGGTGAAATATGTATCTTATTAAGGGTTGTTGCAACTTTCTCACGAGTCTGTGACATCTTATCCACCAACGAAGTCATAGCACCCAACAAATCGTCTTTATAAGCAAACTCATGCTCGTGTTGGAATCCAAGACGGCGATAATATGCTGTAAATTAGGATGATGAATGTCAGTCTAAGTCAACTTGTAGAAGATTATAGACATAGGTTGATATTCATTCACCTGTTATATGCAAGTCTACTCATTTGGCGATCCCACCTATCCTCGACAATCTCTATGAACATATGGGCATACTTGAATGATGATGCAAATATACGTTTCTTGACAGTCTCCAGTTTTGCATACACTTACCCCATCATTAGTGTTTTATCACCGTCTATAAGTCTCTAGACCTCATAAAGAGGCTCATTATCTGCACAATCTTATCGACCCTCGACCAAAAGTTGGAGTTGTTCATTAAGCCCTCCACCTCCTAGCCATCGCATGAAGTCACAAAATATGAGGATAGTCACTGATCATTTCTGAACATCTGCTTCAATCTATCTCTACGCTTCAAGAGGCTATCCAAGGCAATATAATGTCGCAAAGCGTGTAATAGATGACCTTAATATCTCACCACCACAAAAATCTCTCATCCATTGTAGGACAAGGGTGTGACTATAGATATGTCGTGTAATGTTTTGTGCTGCTTCAATGACCTACTTAACTTGCATATTCATACCACCACATTATTGTCATTATCATTGAAGATGTAAGAAATTTACATATAATATTAGAAACAATAATGATTACATATAGTATTAGAAACAATAATGATAATGAAATTTACTTGGTAAAGTTGACTAATCTTTTTCAACATTAAGTCCACGCAATGCGCTGCACAAGGGGTTCAAAAAATTTGAGGATGTGTTTCTTCTTATAATTTGACCCATTATCCGTCACCACTTGTACGATATATTTCTCACCAATCTCTGCCACCATCTGCTCTATTAGCTGCAAAATGTAGTGATAGTTATGAATATGGCCAGAAGCATCCACGGACTTATGGTAGAAGACTTGTCAGTAGGAGTATATTAGAAATTTTATGAGGTTACTTTTTGTGGTGTCCAACCATCCATCACACATAAAGATGATATCATATTTTTGTCATTTTCTCTTGAAAGAGGCAATGTAAGTTTTCAATTCTTCAACCTCTGCCTTTAGGTAAACACTAAGAAGCTCCTTCGCCGTGGGAGGTTGTACATGTTTTTCAAGATTTTAGATCTCTTGCACCATTGACTTGTTGTATGAACTATTTGCTATATTAAAAGCTAATCCTAAATGATGCCAAAATTTGGCAATAGTCTTGTCCAACTACCATCTTGGCCCTTTAATATACAGTGTGTCTTCAGTCCGGGTCTACTTTCTATGCTCCCTTTGAAAGGCATAGGGGTCAATGTTCTGTATATCTAAACTTGTGTTCTTCTTTTGAGGTAGGGAAGAGGTTGAGTGGCTAGGAGGAACATGGATGGCAATTTCAGTTGAAACTGAAATCGACATATCCAATATTGGCCTAAACAGGATCCTTTGAAGCCAAATTTCCTTAAACTTCTTGAAATCATCGAAACCAAAACTGAAACGGCTTAGGACCCAGTTGAAACCGAGTCTGAAACTGACAATGCCATCCTTGAGGAGGATCACTCCATTGCGAACAAGTGTTTCTAAGTCACCCCTGGCCCATGCCTCGGTCCTACTCTCGTGTAGAGTCTGCTGGAAGTCCTTCTCAAATAGATCTCGAACTACGACATGAACACCAGGGCTTTGGAATGGGAGCTATTGTTCATCAGATGATCCTCCTCCATTATCTTCTAATGTAACTTGTGTCTGCATTCTCTTCTCTACCCTTGTCTCAAATATTGTGCCATCGCAATTTTGACATCATATGACACGCTCGGATTATCAATAACTTCATTGTATCCTGCATCCGTGCTGCCCACCAAGTGTTTCTTTAGACGAGGGACACCTCTTCTGTGGAACTGCATAGAACAATAATTGCATTGGAACCAATGTCGTTCCCCTGAAACATTCCCTCATGTTGCCACCCAATATCATCACTCTTTCCTCGTGGAGGTATCTTTAATATTATAGCAATCACACAAGACAACACTATTAACATACATTAACAAGCAGCAAACCATCAAAATCGGTGGACCAAACTCTAACTTTTGGTCGATCGAACTTCTTAGAGCGATTGATTTTTCAAGATACGAAGATCGATCGATCAAACTCTAATTATCGGTCAACCGAACTTCCTAGAGCGACTTGTTTTTCGAAGATATGAATATCGGTCGAACTCTAAAGATCGGTCGACCGAACTTCAGATCTAAATTTTGAGTACCAACTTTTGAAGAACAGTCAACCGACGGGTGGAAAATGGTCGACCAATTATGAAAATCATCTATAAAATGGTATGGATCTATAGATTTCCTTCTTGCAAATAACTACTAAACACTAATATTGAAGTTTTCTACCTAAATCTTACTTTCAAATGTAAAGAAAATAAAAAAGTCTAAGTAGATGTAAGGTATGGTATATATCTTGAAGAGGATGTCTTCCCAAAACCTTTGAAATCTTAAAGTTGAGAAGGGAGAAGATACTTTATTTAGATCCTAAATCTGAAAAAAAAAAAACATGAAAATGGTGAGGGGGGAGAAGGGAGGAGGAAGAAGAACTTTACCTACGCTGGAGGAGTTTGGGAAAGTGGAGATAGGAGAAAGGGGAAAGGGGGGGAGGGGGGTTTAAATGGGTATCTGACAGGACCACTACTAGCTCAGGCACGGTACGGTACTGTGGCGGCACAGCAAACCCTGACACGAAATCTGTCAGGGAACACTTGTTTCTTAATTTGTATAAAAAATATCTCAAAAAGTGGAAGCAAGAAGTCTGCTGTTTACAATAACTTTTCTCTTCTGCATCGACACCTTTTCTTCACTGGATTTATGTATATTTTACTTTATTTTTTGTTTGTGGATGAAATAGCAAGTTAGGCCTTTCATATACCTTGTATCCAAAATTACACATTGGGAAGTACTAGAAAGTAGAAACAAACAGTCATACCAACCCTTGTTACTCAAATTTTTAATGACATTTAGATAATGTTGCGTCTTATCTACTTAACCATGTGTTAGTTTATCCTTGTCTAAAGGCTTAGATAAGAAAATATATCCTCCCTCCCTTGTCTGTTCTCATTTATAAATGGCCTCGATAGATCTTTTTTTCGGGTCAGGGTGGGGAGAGCAAGTTGGGTTGTGTGGGGGAGGCCAGTGTGGATGGGCAAGTCATTGGAAAGCCCCTTCCTACGCCCCCCCCCTCCCCCTTAGTGGTGTTGCTGTGGGACGGGGGGTGGCGGGAAGAGGATGGACAACGGGGTAAGGGTTCTGACGGTCGCTCATGTTGAATGACCAGGAAGTGTGGTCCAGTGATACCTATGTCGCTGATTTCTCTCTCTATGATGGAGGGTGCCACCTGCTTCTATCCCTCCCCAAGTGCAATATTCTTGGAGTGAGAGTATGACGTCTAGAACCTTATTTCAGGCATGTAACTGTACACATTTCTCCCCTACTTAATACGAATAACTCCCGTTAACAAAAAAATTTTTTTTGGTCTCTCATAATATTTTTGGCAAACGTAAATGTGTTCTAATTCATCAATTTTCGTCTGTACTTTTAACCATTCTCTGTATCCTGTTGGTGATTATGCCTGATTCAACACTCTTTTTCGCAGCTCTCTCTGTTTGCAGAGTCACTGAGTGAGATGCTCCAATTGGAGATGGGCCGTCGCCTTTTGTCATTTCTTCAGGTAGATTTTGGAGAATTTATACCTTCCCTCCTATTCTTGTTTCTTGATATAATAGTTTATTATAGTCTTTACTCAATCAGGTGGTATATACAATTTTTTTTCAGAAATTGCGCATAAAATTTGTCACTAAAAGAAATCAACGGAAAAGAGAACGAGATGAAAATGATGTGAAGAATGAGAAGGATGCATCTTCCAAGAAGCGTTCAAAATTAGTTGATGATGCTAAAGTAGAGGATGAACCTACTAAATCTGTTACACAGGATGCTTCTGCCACTAACAGTGCTGCAGAAATCGATAAAAATGACAATTCGACAAGTGCTTTCGATGAATCTAAGGCAGAAAACAAGATAGAAGGTGGCCTGGAGGATGACTATGAAGAACCTGAAGAACTTTCCGACTATGATGAAGAAATGGATGATGCTCCCCCTGATAATGATGCAGCTGAAGAGGTAGGATCTCTTTCCTTTTGATTGATGTTGAACATGTAAACAGCGTCCTGATTTTCTTGGCCAATTTTTGTGATTGCTTTTGTTGATTAATCCTATCATTCAAATGGTGAAATAAGAATATGCATCAAATTAAGTTGCACATGCTTGGGCAATAGCCTTTTTTTTGGTTTCCATGTCGCTTTTGCTCTCACCTGTCTGGGAGTTATGGGTGTTTATACAATCACACGTGGGCAATAGCCTTTTTTTGGTTTCTGTGCCACTCTTTCTCTCACCTGTCTGGGATACTTTTCAGCTGCAGAGAGAAACTACAGATACAAAGGTGGAGTCGGATACTAAGACTGAAAAATTGGGTACCAAGACTGAAAAATCGGCTGCACATGAGAAAAAGGAGGAAGATACTGATAAGAAGTCTGGGAACGAAATTTCTAAAGTTGATGGGAAGAATGATAGTCAGAAACCTGTAGATAATGGGACTGACTTAGGTGGCAAAGCAGATTCAGATAAGGTGTTGGTTGATAAAGAGTTATTACAGGTATTTTTGTTTATTCAGTATTTCCTTATGTTTATAGATTCACATCATGATTTTTTTTTCTCCATGACGAGTCTGATGTGTAAAATCGGTGCGCACCGAGTACATTACAGGCATTCAGATACTTTGATCGAAATCGAGTGGGCTTCATCAAGGTATGTATTCAGTAGATGTCCTTGAGGCCATTGGACTAGTGTCTTCCTAGTAGTGAGATCTTCGCTTGTTCTTTCAGGTTGAAGATTTGAGGACGATTATTCACAATTTAGGGATGTTTCTCTCTCACAGAGATGTGAAGGTGAGATTTTTCCTTCTCCTTTATAGCAGTATCGTTGTATATAATTTTTTTTTGGCACGTATGCTTCGTTTTATATTGGTTGGGTGTTACCGGCATTGATCGTGGAAACGTTGTGACAGGAATTGGTGCAAAGTGCTCTCTTGGAGAGTAACACTGGGAGGGACAACCGCATCTTGTACAGTAAGTTGGTGAGGATGAGCGTTTGAGTGCTGTCTCGCGGAGAAAGAAGTTGTAAACTAATGGTCAAATGAGCGTTTGCCTTCTTTCATGAGGTGCCATTGTTCTCACTTGTGAATTACGGACATGGGTATATCCCAATGTTCTGTTCCCAGCATTATAGCCTCCTTTTTTTATTTTTCCCTTTCTGGCAACAGTTCGATTTCTGTGCAGCGTAATTGAATCAGCAAGGTTATTCTTTCTCATTTTGTATACATGCGTTTCTAGATAGTAGGAATCCATCCGAGAAGATGGATAGAAGTCGATTCATGGGCGAGACTGGGTGCCTTGGCACATTCTCCTGCGTCTGGTCACAGAGTGATATGGATGCCAGATCGTAAAGGGGAAATCATGGAATTCTGTTGAGATGAAAATGGGGCTATGGAGCTCCTCTGATATGGAAATAGTGATACCACATACGACACGGCATATCCTATGGAATAGTTATTAAACCGTTCAAGATGCCGTATCCTTGTGCGGGAACTGCAGCGAGATCTGCAATCGTGTCGCCCACATGTTCCATGTTTTAGCCTCTGTTTTCCGTTTTTCCCCTCTACGGCATAAGGCCCTTTATGAAGATTATTGTGTGTTTAATGTCATTGGAAATGTCATCCAAGTATTTAGCATAATTTTCAGTCACTGTACGTCTCTGTAATAACTCTATTAATTCCATATTTCTCTAAACCTCCTTTTTTTCGGAGAAAGGATTTAGGTGAGAGGATGCCTGAAGACGGGAAAGAAGCGACATGAGAATAAGGAAAAGAGTAAGAAGAGAATGGCTATTTGTATGCTGCACATAAGAAATGGTAGGCAGGTTAGTATCTCAATTTTACCCGACAAGGCTGACAAGTACGAAGAACACATTGATCTACTGCACGACATTTCGAACGTTTATCCTAGAAAATAAAAAATTTACAATGATGTGGGGTAAAATCAGCCTGGCCAGTTAGGGCCTATTCGCTTGGCCCACTAGTGCAGGAGGATGAGGCTGAATTCAATAATCAGCCCGCTCCCTAGCGGCAGCCCATGTAGATAGATGGGGATAGGCCTGGCCCATCAAAGTCCAGGCTCCTACTAGGGGTAAGCCCTCGGCTCTCTTGGGCTGCTATGATGCCCCCTTCCCGCGTAAGGTGCCCCACTCTTGCTGTCTAACCCATTCTGACTGTGTAAGGGCATGACCCCTGACTTAGGGGTGTAAACGAGCCGATACGTTCGACGAGTAGTTCGAAGCTCGACTCGATAAAAGTTCGGTCCGGCTCGTTTAGTTAATTAACGAGCCGAGCTGGAATAAAAAAAAAGATTGATTCATAAACGAGCCGAGTCTGAATATGTGTGAGTTCGGCTTGATTATACTCGTGAATAGCTCTTTTAAGAGTTCGATTAAATACTCGTTAAGAGCTTGTCTAAATACTATTCGCTAACACTTCGTTTAAATATTTCTTTAAATATAATAAGTATATATTGTTATAAAAATATTTATTTATTTTTATACAGTTTTTATTACAATATAAAATATTATGAGGGCTTAAATGTTATAGACTAAATTCACAGTGTATATACACAAATTATGCAAATGAGGGTATATACACAAATCATGTAAATAGGGCATGAACACAAAAATTAGTCTTGCAAGGTCCCCAGCATATCAAGCATCTTCTTCCTCCCGAGACCGACTTGCGCAGTAGGTAAGCCCCCGGTGGGGCCAAGGGGCGCGTTGTCGGCCATTGGCATCTCCGACGACCACTGTGGACCATTCGTCAGTGGTAGACGGTGCTCTCAGCGGCCGCAATACCGTCACCGACGATGCAGAAAGGGGGTTCTGGGCTGTGTGCGAATGGGAGTTGCAGCACCGCCCCTGCCTTGTCGCGCACCAACCCCCTACCTTGCAGTATCTATCTATTAATGTCATATTGCTTGTGACAAATTATGAATACATTTCAAACATTATATTAAAATAGTTAAATTAAGTAACTTATCAAAACTATTGAGATATAAGCTTGAAATCAGATAAATTTAGGTCTTATGAACGATTAGTTTTTTACTTATAGATTGGATTGGACTTATTTATATATACGAACTCGCAAATTCAATTAAGCTCGTTAAGATACTCGTTAAGGGCTCGAGCTCGAGAGTATTTAAATGAGCCGAGTATGAACAGACATTTTCAATACTCGATATAGCTCGAGCTCGGCTCGAACTCGATTAAAAGTTAACAAACAGAGTTTGAGCAACATACTACTCGGCTCGACTCGGCTCGTTTACACCCCTACTGCACGACACATGCTTGCAACTGTAAGGAGAGGTTTCCTTCCCTGCTTAGCATGCCCCTCTCTATTCTAGAGAAGTCAACGACATCTTCACATATTGGCTCATGTCGTGAGAATAGCACATGTCTTCTCATTAGCTCCATTCCAACAGCCACTCCTACACAACGGATAGAAAACCATTCCCTTACGGCTTTGTCTTCACGACAAGGAGCGGCACATGGGGAGGACCCCTAGAGACACTTAAAATGGACTCGCCAACAATGACAAATGGGACTTCGAGAGACAAGTAGGTTAGCTTGCTCTTACTCTCCTTCTATCTTCAACTTCCCTATATTTTGGACAGTTTCCTACCTTGGGCATCAGAGTGTTCTTCCCTGGGACCATTTGCAGGGCCTCTTGACCGTTCCTCTTGGTTGTAGGTGCGTCTCGACATTCCCTCCAACAAATTCAAGTGTGAAAAATCGAATGGTGGAAGCTCATCGACCATTTTTTGACCTCTACACTTTAGTGCCATCTATGAGAAACACTATCGAAAGGTAGGCAACCGCCGTGGTAGTAGAGTCGGTTCTTAGGTGCGTCATGCAATGGGTAAGCCAACAACTGCTAGGGACTTTGGCTTCAACCCCCACCATAGTTACGATAGAGAAGTTGGTGGCTACGTGGAACCAACTCCAGTTGTAGGCAAAATCCTACCAAGGCCTCCTCGACCGACAGATTGCATAAGAGAGTATAACCCTAGGATGCAGCGAGAACAAACCATGTTTGCCACCTCTGCATTTCCAGACTCTCACCATGGAGGTCCCCTACAATCCAACCTTGGCATGGTGCAATGGCTTCGGCACAATAGCGACCTTGAGCATGAGCTCGAGGGGAAGGCTCGTTACCTAGACGACATCATCCGTGCAACTCGGGTAAAGGGACTGATGGAAGACAACATCAACTTCTTGACCCATTCACCTAAGAGATCCTGAAGGAGCCGAGTCCTGTGATGCTCTAGCTACCCACCTTCTCGGTGTATAATGGCTCCATCAACTTGGTTGACCACATCCATAGTTTTGAGTCCTACCTAATTTTCCATCAGGCTTCGAATATTGTAAAGTGAGTGACCTTCACTACCACCTTGGGGGAAAATGCCCGCACATGGTTCACGTCTCTCCCTGCTGGATTCATTGCCTCCTTGAAACAAATGAAATGCATATTCAAGGAGAACATCCTTGGTAGTAAGAAGAAGACCAAGATTGTCGCCTGCCTACTTGCCCTCAAGTAGGGTCGCGATGAGTCCCTCTTGAAATTTGTCACCCACTTTAGGAAAGAAGCCCTCAGCATTCCTCATCTCAATAACAGCACTACCACCACCATAGCAGGGCTCACGCAACATCATCCTCTAAAAGACCTTTGGGGTGCAAGTTGTGACGGCCCTAAATATTTATGCCCAATAAGGCTCCATATCTAGATCCGCCTCCCGCGAACGGACCGAAGTATCGCAAGGGGTAGCTCGTACACATGTCCAGTAAGAATATAAAAGACAACTACAACAGTATAAGACACAAGAAAGTACATGTGCTCATATCTGTATATATAACAATTTACAACTGCCTCAATACATTATTACATGTCCAATTAAAAGTACAACTACCTGGGGCATACCTCGAGAGAGCACAAGCTCACACAAAACGACTAACTCTATTACTGGTGGTACAAGTCTGCCACAACACCTCCGCAAGCCACATAAACGGCAAGCCTTGAAAAGAACTGTAGGGGAGTGAGCCTCAACAAGTCACAGGCTCAGTAGGAGCCACTCAAAAACAACACACAACACTGAAGAGACCTTAACCCCAGAAGGTCTCACTGACAACACCGATAACCAAACCATATCATGCTCACCACAATCATAATAAACAATAACTAAACATAAAAACATATTAACGAACATATAGTCCTCGAAAGGAAAGAGGAACAATTGGACTAGCATCGCACCACTAGTCCGCCCAACAAGTGCAAAGCCTAGGCCACATGCCTCATAGGCAAATCATTACAACAATTGGTCGCTGAAGTTACAAGCTTTACAGGCAACCTACTTACAAAGGGTAACAGGACTGGCATCAGCTAGCTAATCCACCTTACACCAACACCTCACAACAAAACATATTCAGAAACTTACCTGAAGGTGAGTAAAAACACACCACGTGAAAGGTCACTCCACAGACCTCCGTAGAACACAAGTCCACCTCAACACCTGAAAGGACTGGTACACAACATACCACAACACAAAGCTACCCACGAAGTGTACAGATACCTACTACCACGAGGTACCACCACGAAACCATAACCAAAATCGTGCCACCACCAGGGCACATCACAACGAGTCAAACCTCAACCAACGAGTCACACACAAACCATTACCAGTGGCAAAGCATGAGTCGGAAAGAATGACACCACCACAAGGGAATGGACTACTGGTTCATGATGCCAGTATCCAACCCGGACAACACAACACAAGAACTACATCTCACTCTCACAGTCACGGATGAAAGGTCCAACTGCCACTCCACAACCACACAGTAAAGCCAAAGAACAGTGGAGACCAACCAACACCACACCTGCAGACCACACAACTATAGGCCCATGCCTGGCACCTTTAGGGACTTCGGCCTGAGCTTCCTAAAGTGAGGCACTGAAAACAGAGGACTAGCTGGGGACCAGTACGTCTACTGGTGTCCGTACCCCCAACCACGAGCGCGCTACAAACGACTGCACACCCACAAACACAAGTCACTGCCCTCTGTCGTCTTTCTCTCAGCCGGATGTACAACTCAAACACAGGAGTGAGGGTGTCCAGGAAGACGACACAGACATTGACAGTACACACAGTACCAGGACAAACTCCGAGCACCAACGTGCCTGGCTCACACAAAATATGGGGTACCTGACTAGAGAGGCATTCCGGAATAGGCGTCGAACCACCAAACTCGGCTAGTACACAAACCACGTAACACCTCGATGAAACTTATATCACAATACATTAAATATAATTGGCTCGTCATCGGTCACCATGTGACCTCCAAGCTATCCGACTCCAACACATACTTAGATCAAAATAACATACAACAATCTTGTCTGTCATTGGTCATCTCATGACCTCCATTGCCATATTAACATAATATATAATAATCACTTAATAACCATACACATGCTTTACTAATTAAACCATCTTAGATAACCTATAAAAGACATTATAGGATCGAGGCTAGGTTCACACCGAACCTCACTGCCCAACCACCACAAACTAACCACAGAAGTTATATTACGATAGACACAATGTCGAACTACTTGCCATGCACACACAAACCACATGCATGCACTCAAACCACGTAAACGACATGCTCCATGAGCGCTACAGGTGCCAATGCACCGCTTATCAATGCCTTGCACAATATACAATGATAATCCGATAAATACACTATCATGCACAACCATAAAGCTCTCGGAACTGTTAACGCGACAGGGGCTACTGTCGCCTTCAGAACGCGACACCCCGATAGGTCGCGATCAAAAGCCTTAACGCGACGGGTCAGCCTGTCGCGTTCAGAACGCGACAGCAGAGTCCGTCGCCTTCACAGGCCGGAACCCTAATCCGGGTTCCCATCTCCGGATCTCCCACACAAACCATGTAAAACGATGTGAAAACCCATTTTTCATGCTCTATTCATTATCCTAACATAGTATCTATCATTTATAAAGCAAATAACAATCTAAACATGCATCACATTCAATCCACAACGTAAAACTGGGCGGAAACTCCCTACCTTCGCGAAGAACGTGAAGAATGGCGATCACCCGGTGTTTCCCCCACTCCGTGCGACGTCCTCGCAGCGAGAGCATGCCGAAAACACCTCCAGAACCTCGAATTGCCCGAAAACCTGCGCAAAAATGCCTCCCTGGCCGAGCAGAGTTTCTTGAGCTCTGTTCGGCCGACCTCAACTAAAAACACCTCACAGTTGAACGCGACGCACTCTACTGTTGCGACAAGAACGCAACGTAGGAGGCCGTCGCCTTCCCACTATCGACGTCAGCTAGACCGCCCAGCGCGCGACACGCGGTGGACATGTGGACGAAGACTGCAAACGGCGGCAACCAGAACACGACCCTCAAGGCTGTCGCGTTCAGAACGCGACGCCAGCCTCTGTCTTGTTCACAGACGGAGAACTTGTGATCTTTTTGGGCCCAACCTGCCGGCCCACAAAACCTCACAACCTGTGAAAACACCTGAAACACAGACTAATCGGCCACACACTGGCCACGAAACCCGCTAAGCAAGGATCCGCAAAGATCCGAAAAAAATGCGTGACGTTACACAAGTACCCTCAACTCTCCCTGAGCTCCTGGTATTGGCCCAGAGGCATGCCGACTGTGAAGAGAGTGTGGTCACCCTTTGTCGCATGTCAACGGGCTACTCCGCGAAGAAGAAGCACTCCACTAAGCACTACAGCTGCAACCACGGCCACGATCACGACCAAATTAGCCCGGCCTACAAACATAACACTCCTCTCTCGGCTCCACTATAGCAGATCCTCATGGAGATCCACAATGAGCCCTTCTGTCCTTATAGGGAGAAGTTGAGGTGCGACCCCTAGAAGACGAACTCCAAGTACTACTGCTTCCATCGTGACCATGACCATGATGCTGAGGAGTGAATCCAACTTCAGGACCTCATCCACATGGTCTCTTAGACAATTCATGGTCGAGTGAATGAAGCGACAACCCAAAAAGATTGACACGCCCTATCCTATTCTCTGGTGGGCCAACTTCTAGAGGTGGTGATAGCAATAGACAGTATCTGTATGCAAGGCACGTAAAACAAGTCGAGGAGAGTTCCTTGCAGCACTGTGTCCTACCAGTTAGAAGTCCCACAAGCGAAAGCCCTGAGGAACCCATCATCTTCTCCGATGATGACCTGGTAGGTGTCGCCACTTCCTAAACCAATGACCTAGTGATCTCATTCTCAAACACTATAAATCAGTGTATTAGGCATCGAATTCTTGTGGGTAATAGAAGTGGGCCAAATATTATTACGTATGATTGTCTCCTTAATTTTGATGGGTGTGGACTTAACATGACTTTAGCACCCTTGGACTTCCATTTATGGGTTCTCAAGCTCCATGGTTATCCTCGAGGTATCAGATTGCCCTCTTGATTACTGTAGGGACCACGCCTTGGGACGTCACTATAATGGCAGACTTACAGCCATCAATGGAATGTCCGGCTATAACACCATCATTGAGTGTGGCATCCTCGGGCAAATTTAGGGGATGCCTCCATCACTCCACCAAAGTTTAAAGTTTCTGACTCCTTGTACAGTAGGCGAAGCCCGAGGAGACCAATAGAAATCTTGGCGTTGTTACTTGATTTCCACCTGGGAGACGGTGTTGGAGAGGGCCGCAGCAATAATGAGGTCGCGGATAGATGACCTTGGCATGAACAAGGGAGCCTCAGTGGAGGACTTGTACCTCATCCACATGGGGAACGACCTAGAGTGCATCCTACAGATTGCCTCCTTCACCTCCGAGGAGGATAAGGTAACCTACCAATGTTTCATGGAAACTAACCATGACGTGTTTGCATGGTCAACAGACGACCTCCCTAGCATCTCTCTGGAGGTGATGGCCCACCACCTCAACTTGGATCCACGACATCCAATACTTGATGGGATGAATCGCTACACTGAGTTGTTTCATGTTGAGGGTCACCAAGTGCTACCTACCCTTCTTCAAATTACTTTTGCAGGCCAACCAATCGCCAGGTCAAGGGTGGAAAGATCGACTAAAATGAAGAATGCGAGGCTACCTTTATAGATATCAATAGGTATCTTTCCTCACCTCCTGTCCGTACAAAACCCTTGCCAGGAAAGTAGCTATTCCCATACCTGGCCATGATGTCGAGCACCCTGAGTGTCATACTCACTCAAAAGGAGGATCGAGTAGTGCGCCTAGTCTACTATGTTACCAAAATTCTCTAGGGAGTAGAAGCTCAATACTTGAAAACCAAGAAGTTCACCCTTGCCTTGGTCATGGCCGCGAGAAAGCTTCGACCCTACTTTTTCATCCACTCAGTTGTCGTTTCCACTGACTAACTCTTGTGCTAGGTCTTGCAAAATCTTGACACCTCAAGATGCTTAGGCAAGTGGGCCTTTGAACTTGGAGAGTTTGACATCACCTTCCAACTGAGGACTGCCATCAAGGCCGAAGTCTTGACTGACTTTGTAGTAGAATGCACTCTCTTAGAGGAGGGTGGAGACCCAGCCATTGGCCCTAATTGAGAGCTCTATGTCAACGACTCCTCTTTCTCTAGTGGTAGAGATGCTGGTATGGTCTTCTTCTCCCTTGAAGAGATCAAGCTACACTATACTCTCCATTTCAACTTCTCGACCTCTAATAACATTATTGAGTATGAAACCCTTATCTCAGGCATCCAAATGAGGAACCACTTGGGAGTCATCCGCCTTCGAGCCTAGAACACCTCTCTCCTAGTCACCAACCAAGTCTGAAAAGAGTTCGAAGCCCAAGAGTGTCGATGGCCTGCTAAGTGCTACCTCCATAAAGTTAGGGAGGGAGCAACAGGCCTAGAGCAATTTGAGGTGTGCCACATCCCTAGAGTGGAGAACTCCCGATTGGACACCCCTCTCTCACCTAGCGTCCTCCCGGTAGCAATGACCTCCCAGTTTGTCTTGGCTAAAGAGCTCCGAAGGCCAAGCATCGAAGATCCTGAACCCCAGATCAATGCCATTGACAAGGAGCCCTTCTAGATGGATCCCAACCTAGACTTTCTCCAACATCAGCACTTCCTTGATGACCATGTAGAAGCTCAGTAGGTCAAAGACCACCCACTTCGTGATTATGGAAGGAAGACTATACACTGCTCACTCATAGCACCCTTCCTCAAGTGTTTACATCCGACTGAGGTCATACAGGCAATGAGGGAGGTCCATGAAGGTCTGTGTGGAAGCTATATTGGAGGAAGATCCCTCACACATAGTCTCCTCTAGCAATGGTATTGGTGGCCCAACCTTCAACAAGACTAAATCGACTTTACTTGCCGATGTCATCAATGTTGGAAGTTCAGACATTTGCACCATCAACTAATGACTATCCTACACTCACTCATGGAGCCACGTCCTTTCACCCAATGGAGGATAGATCTTCTCGGATCCTTTCTCGAAGCATAGGGGCAGAAGAAGTTCCTCATCGTCTCCATCGACTACTTCACCAAGTAGGTCGAAGTAGAGGCTTTGTCCCTAATCACTGGGATAGCTTTATGGGATTTTAATTTGAGGAGTCTCAATTGCCACTTTTGTATTCCCCGAGTACTCTCCAATGACAATGGAAGGCAGTCCTCTTGTAAGGTCTCCTTTCTTTGTATCCTAGGCCCAGGTGATCGCACTGGTGAAGTGGGTTCATTCTATTCCCGGGAATAGGGTGCACTCTCCCGGTTGCTAACCCTGAGGACCATTTTATTAAAAAAAAAAAAAAAGACAATGGAAGGCAGTTCAACAATGCCTATTTTTGGGAGCAGTGCATCGAGCTGGGCATTTGGAACCACTATAACTTAGTCGACTGCCATCAAGCCAATGAGTTAGTAGGGAATGCCAATCGGACATTGCTCCATGGGATCAAGACACATCTATAAGAAATGAGCGCATCCTAAACCGAAGCCATCCCTAGTGTGCTTTTTGATGCACGAGACCAATATCGAAGCAGTGACTGAGGAGACCCCTTTCCACCCAGCCTATGGTGTGGAGGTAGCCATCATGGTGGAGATCGCTAATCCCACCCTGCGGATGAGCTACTTCGACAAAGCACAAAACAACCAAGCCTTGTAGAAATACTTGGATCTACTGGCCGAATATAGAATTGCTCATAGATGCAACTAGTGGTCTATCAGCAGTGGGTGACCCAATACTACAATGTCCAGGTCAGAGAGCATAGTTAGATCCTCAACTAGCAATAGGCAACGTAGCACCCAATTGCGAAGGCCCATATCAGGTGGTGGAAGTCCTCAGGCAAGGGGCTTACCAACTCACTACCTTGGATGGCCGAGAAGCGCCTTGCACCTAGAATGCTGTGAATTTGACGTACTATCAATGAAGGGTTAGACTACCCAAGCACTTATTCCCTGAGAATTCAATGGTCAGTATGAGTTGTGTTTTTCCTCAAAAGGGTTGTGTGGAAGTGACACATGCATGGTGGGGACCCTTAAAGCATATATCCACTGGAAAAGCAGCAAGCCAAGTCCTCATGCACCGTGTCGCACCCACAAATGCCCCTCTAAGCCATAGCCAACTAGCCGCTCCTCGGAGTCGGCCAACAAGATGACCTTCTAGGCCAAGGACAAAGGAGCCAACATTTGACAGACATGGTGAAGGAGTACTGGTTGGGCACCCAACAACCCTCTCCTCTAGGACAATGTCGAAAGGCGTCTAGGCCGGGCACCTGATAGCCCTTTCCTCTGAGACAATGTTAAAGGGCCTCCAGGTTGAGTGTCAAAGGGCCTCTGAGCTGGGCACCCAACAACTCTCTCCTCTAGGACAATGTTGAAGGGCCTCCCATCTAGGCACCCAATGGCCCACTTCATCAAGAAAAAGTCAGAAGAGCCCCAACAAACTATCGAGCCCGCTAGGATTCCTCCTCCAAGGCAGCGACCCAGAAGCCAAGCTAGACGCTCCCTGGGGACAACTAGATGGTGTCTGCCTAGAACTCAGGTGGAAGCTCCAACGTCGGAGTGCGTTCACTAGAGACTGACCAAAGAGTCCTTGGTGAGGTCCTCATCTCTTGGGCAGCATCATTCAATCTTCAACCCTTCCAGTTAGGATCGACACACCCCAACTCAACCCTCAGCGAGAACACCTCTATCAGAGGGAAGCATACAAGGAGAGAAGTATGGCTAGAGGTGTGCTTTCAGAGCCTACCAATCACTATTTGGAGAGCACCATCCGATACTTTCCCTAGCAAGGAGGGCCGCCTGTGAGTCCCTAGTTAGCCTCACCAGCCTAAGGATTCATTCATGACTCACTCTCCAAAGTTGACCCATGGCTCTAAAGACTCTGACAAGTGACCGAATCAAGCGCCACCTAGGCCCTAAGCCTGAGAAAGGTGCACTCCAATTTTGGTGTGCTCATTTGCCCCCACCTTCACTCTCTAGGAAGGAATTCGGGACCTAGGTAGGTCAAACGCAGCTCATCAACACTAAGTAGTGGACTAAGGCAAGACAAAGAGGCAAACAAGAAGCAAATGTGACAAGGTATTTAGCCAATTTATTCAAATATGTTCAAGTACAAAGAGGGCCCTTGCAAGCTCATTACGGTGAAGACACTTCTTGTCTTGGTCGGGCCAACCAGAGAGGAGGGACAGGAGATGACCCATGCTACTACCTCTACTCCTTATGCTTGGATCGTCGGACGACAAGGCAGAGAAGACCCAAACCAACACAGGGTGGAGTCCAGGGTGGTAGACCAAACGGACTACCTCCAAGGAGGTGGGTGGAGCAAAGTAGCATCCATCCCTCCTCAACAGTTTATCCTCTGGCATAGGCACCTCCTCTCCAACACATTGGTGCTCCCTCCACAAGGGATTCCCAACCTCCGTAGGCCGAACAATAATGCCTACAAGACCGCAGTCATCTCAATATAGGATCAAACCCCCAAAGAGGACCCAATGGCATCCTGCTCCAGTGTGGCAACTACTGCCACCTAGGAACACAAGATGTCCCCCCAGAAAGGAGAATGATAGATCCGTTGGGGGGGGGGGGGGACAATGGGGGATAGTTAGCCCCTAGACCTAGGCTCTCAAACTGAGATTTAGATAAATGTTTATGGCTCCTTCAGGTCATAAAGTTGGAAGACGTGCTTCATTGCTACCCTCCAACCCACTGCATAGTTCGTTGGAAAGGCACTATGTTTAATAGTCGTCTTCAGTACCAGAGATAGCAAAGGTGTAGCATCTACTCAAGGCTACTTCAATGACTCAACATACTTCTTACTCAAGGATTAAACCTCCCAATCCAACATCACCAACTCTTAGATCTTGCCTACTCCACTTGCAATGTTTGATGGAAGCTGAGGAACTGCTGGTCCTATTTATAGCCACCACAACCCTTGCAAAATAGTCATTGGAGTCTGGACTCATTGCCTACACACTCGCTCCCGACGCTACAATTTCAGATAACCTTAGGAGCTCCCCTTGTCAATGGCATAATCAGCACCTAGGGAATACGACACCTAGAGAAACTACTGAGTCTATGCCCTCTCCCGAAGTGATAGTTTCCGGTGATAAAGTTGGTTGGCCAAGGTCGTCCATTTACCCACTGGATTGAAGTAGGTGAACACTAGAAAGTATGCCATCAATTCAAAACATATTTTCTATTAATCTATAATGAGACTACCTTGCTCACGATGGCAAGGGCATATAACTTGTGGGAAAAGGCAAAAGGAGATGAAGACAGTAGGTAGAAAAGAGGCTGAGCTTCAATCTTGGGTTGATGTGCTTGGATGAGAGTCAACGACTAGAGCTTCACTTGGAGAAGAAACTGCAACTGTTGGCAGTGGATGGCCAAAGACCGTGACACCCTTGGGCTTAATGCACTCCTTAGAGGTATCTTTCCACGGACCCTCGACCAAATACTCGGGGACATCGGTGTCAAGGACCATCCCTAGGTCATAGTATACGCCCCAAGTTGCATGGACTGCTGCTACTCAACCTTCTTTGAACCCTCTCCTTTCCCAAATGCCTGACTTCATCATAAAAATCCAAAATTTGGTCCTCAACTAATTCTTGGAACTCTAGCGAAGACTTGAATGTTTCCACCATTGACACCACGACTTCGGGAGCTCTAACTAGAGGCGTCCACGCTCTTCTTTGGAACTTTAAGGGCATCCTCAGTCGTAGAAGCGTACGTGTCTGAGGATTAAGACTCTTCCTCAGCCACACAAGTAGTAGCCATTATCGCGAGTGCCTCGGCATTTGCAACATCATTGGCCCAAGTGACTGCCTCCAACTTGTGCTTGAGTGTGTCCTAAGCAGTGAGGGTGGCTCGCAGGCAGTCCTTCGCCACTATCACAACGATCATTTCATTACAGCTCTCATCGATGATTCCTGCGACTACTGTTCTAGAATCAAGACTGCACGTGTTGCTTGAAGCCTCGAGCAGTGGTCACTCAATATGATCTCTTTGGATCCTTCGAGGGGAGGGTCTCATCCACCAACGCATGGGTGAATGTCCCTTCCTGGAGACACAATGGTCGAGCCTCCCCATAGCAATGTCTGACGTTGGGGTGGGGGAGGGGCAAACACTCCCTGCAAGCCAACTGGAGGAGGGGCAACTGCAACTTGCTCTGGGAGGCTATCCTCCACCATCAAGTCGATTGTCTCAACCAGTGGGGCCACCCCGGGTTGCAGATGCCGATTAGAAAGGAACTCTCCTGAAGCAACTGCTTGCTCTGAGAGGCTTGATGGGCTAGTATTGTCTGCTTCCCTCACCTCCTCAGCCAAAGGGGTATATCTCGAGGACCTCAAGTTGAAGATGATGGGCTAAGCAAGGGGGTATAAATTGGAAGGTCTGTCCGAGCAGTAGCGACCATTACCACCCCCTCTAGATGATCCTTGGGATTTGGAGGCTCTTGGTGGTCATGTAGTTGTGGTTCATTTGAAGGGACCATCACAACTTGGAATTGAAGACTGCTCACAGGTGGTAAAGTAGGGTGAGCTGAAAAAGCATACCAGAGGGATCAAAACTTTGAAAACCATAGTAGGACTAAGAACTAGAGGTAGACTCTAGCACCTAACTGGCAAGACTGGAGGACAAAACTCGACCCTCCTCCGCCATTCTATTGTGAGAAGGGACTCGGCCTTATTCACATGGCGATTCACAAGCTGGATGGTAGACTCCAAGTCCCGAGGGCATAACCAAGGAGCTTCATCATCACAAAACATATGCAAATAAGTGGATGTGAGAAAATTCCACTCCCGGTTCTGCTCCGCGTGAGTGATGATTACAAAATTTTCTCTCTAGTATTTCATATTAGAAAAGTAGGGGAGAATTTCAAGACACTCTTGAAAGGGTGAACTTTAAAGTCGTAGTCCCCACCCCTAGTGGACTAGATAGTGAACAACTTTCTAAAGATATTTACGGACAAGGTATCTCAAAGTCATTGCACCAGGCAATAAAGCAATGCTAGAGCTGCCAGGAATTCGGCAAGAGTTGCATCAAGGTGATCTGGTAAGAATAGAGAAGCTGAGTAGTCACCTCTGGCACTCTTGCTGCTAGGTGATCTAGAGGAAGGGTGAAGCAATTAGGAAAGGAACAATAATCTAAAGAGTGTGTGGAAAGAGAATGCCAGAAGAGATTTTAAAGAACTTGTGAAGGCCCTCAATAACTTAATACAACATCGATCGGGAGGGAGATTCACGCCGAGGATGGGAAGGAGGTGTGGCTACCCTATCATATCCTGTGGAGCAAAAGAAGCAGTAGAAGAAGAAGACGAAGAAGCAAGTGTGATGGCCTTCCCTTTCCACCATCACTTAGATGTACAAGTTCAAAGGAGGCTAATCGGATGATAGAGCACTAGTGGACTAAAACAGGAGATGAGGGGGGGGGGGGGGACACAGGATAGGGAACGCACATACAGTCTCCCTCAGGGCCTCAATTTATAGAAGCCGAAGGTGTCGTTCTCCATCCCAAAGACACCTCTTTGGCGCTCCCTGTCATCTTGATTTGGGGAAATATGTCTGTCAGTCGGCCATTGCATCCCCCCAACCCATCGATTCTTCGCCCACATGGAAATCTATGCCCAATAGCTAGCATTATCCTCAGCCAACGATCGCTTGGCACCAAGCCTCTCTATAATGGCTATCTGATCATTGCTTCCCCAAAAGACCAAGGAGTGGTTTTAGAC
Source organism: Colocasia esculenta (assembly GCA_014218235.1). Lineage (NCBI taxonomy): Eukaryota > Viridiplantae > Streptophyta > Magnoliopsida > Alismatales > Araceae > Colocasia > Colocasia esculenta. Next base: position 100,079,843 of record CM024759.1, on the reverse strand, counting down.
ACGTGGTAGTAGATGAAACCGTCACCAAAAAGGGATGGCCCCATAATCTCCAAACCTATTCCCAGGCCTAAGTTCTCTAGACAGAGAACGCAAGGTGGAGGCGGGGAGGGGGAGGGAGAGGAGGGGATGCAAGGTGGGGTGGGGTAAAAAACTAGCTTAGCCCATTAAGGACCATTCGCTTGGCCCACTAGCGTAGGAGGACGAGGTTGAACCTAGTTATCCCCCCTGCTCCCTAGCAGTGGCCTATGAAGATAGACGAACATGAGCTTGGCCCACCAAAGCCCTAGTTCCTTGACCCTTGGACCCACTGTCTCTAGATGGTCCAACATTTGCCAGGGGCATCCTCAGCCCTCCTAGGCCATAACGATGCCCCCTTCCTCAAGGTGCAAGGTGCCCCACTCTAGCCACCTGGCCCGTCCTCATCACATCAGGGCACGTCTCGACAAATGGATGACACATGCTTGCAATTATAGGGAGAGACTTCTCTTCTTACTTAGCACGCCCCTCTCTACTCTAGAGAAGTCAATGACATCTTCACAATTCAGCCCCCATGCCGCGAGAATGGTGCACACCTTCTTATTGGCTCATTCCATAAGCCACTTCCATACAAAGCACGCAAGACCATTGCCTTATAGCTCATCGTCACAGCCAAAAAGGAGCGGCACACCAAGAGAACCCATTGACACACACTTCAGGGACTCGCCAACAATGGTAAATGAGACTTTGAGAGACTCTTACTCTCTCTTCTTCCACCTTTGACTTTCCTATGTTTTGGTTAGTTACTTGACTTGAGCATCAAAGAGTTCTCCCTCAACACTATTCCCAAGCCCCCCTTGACTATCTCTTAGTTGCAAGTGCAATTCGAACTTCCCTCCATCAAACAAATTTACGAGCCTGTGAAGATCAGACGATAGAAACTCATCGACTATTTCCAACTTTTACACATACAGTCCCTTACCTGTTCCAATGGAATTGGAATAGCTTGTTTAAAAAGTTCTTACTTTATCACCAAAATCCAAACCAGGCAATCAAATTCAGTGTGGTTAAAAGATATAATTTTGCTGCTTGTGTTCTTCAGTACTCTAAAAACTCAGGCCACCTCAACTTTTAGCAGTTGCATGGATGCCAATTCAAGGTGAAGCATTGGCTATTTTCTACCCTTGCGGAGTTTTGCTAACCAGTAGACTATTGTTTTCTACCAGTCCACTGGAGCCGTATGTTGCACCCTCTCATAACTGAATGTGTATGCATGGACATCTCGAGAAACACCTCTATAGCTGTCAGAAAGTGGTCGGAGACGACTCCTGCCTACATCTTAAGAGAAGAAGGAACTCGGCAGATGGACGTGTGAGACCTACAAGAATAGAGAGGATATCAAAGGTCCACGATATGAAGAACCAGGAGAAAACTCTCCAATGTCTAAGTCAGTACAAGACTTGACTGAAGATGTTGAGAGGTTCAGAGTAGAAGGATTTGTGTACCTTGACATTGAAAGTTTAGATCCCTTTATATAGCCAAAGCCTAAGCCGTTCACTCATCGACAGACTATAAAGGATTATTGAGGGCAGCAACTAAGGCTTTAATGGAGAGGTGTTGAAGATATCGTGGTATGAGAACTATCTGAATTGTGGAGAGTAACTCCGTTATGTTTCCATTATGAGGAGTTGCACACCTTCCAGGGGGCGCGAACATTGGCACGATAGAAGCGGTTACGATACCTGCAAACATGTCCAGTGGGTGCTCGGTGAATGAAGCTCGGAGACTCAAAGACAGTTGGCAAGACCTACGCTCATGTGCTTGGACAGGTGTCTGTTAGGAGGCCCTCATAGTGTCCGGAGACACATGGAGGGTGTATAAGAGGATAGGAGACCAAAATGGGCCGAATTGGACATGTGGACTGGAAATCACCTCCTCAACGTCCAACAAATGCACGCAGAAAGATAATGTTCTGCAAATAGGAAGAAATTGAGATTGAAAAAGAACGTAGCAGCCCATATTTCTGTTTTTCTTTAATTTGCTACCTCTTTGTAAACAATGTCTAATATGAACAATGATGCGGAGCTCTCGTTAGATCCACTTTTACTATTTCTTCAGAAAATACATTCCATCTCTCATTTCTAACTTTTCTTCTGATACAAGACCATCTAGAAAGCTTTGCAGTTGTTGGGGTGACTTGTCATACGCGGGTTCGGCTATACAAAACATCTGTAGAACAAGATCGAGAGAATAACTACAGATGAGCATGCGATTAACATTAATTTGGACTTCTAAATGGAAAGAGTAGCTTTCATAAGTCCAGAGAAACGGGAAACCTTCATGAACATTTACCTTGAGGGTATTATCGATTCGATCCAGCGCCATGCTGCCAAAATTAGTAAGCATCCCTACAATGAATTTCTGCAACCACAAGTGTATTTGAATACTTAGTTCTTTCTGAGAGGCGGTCAACACTACAGAAATAAGTAGCACTCGGACACCATAAACAATTGGAAATTGAATAATGCACCATCAACCCAACCTGAGACTGCAAATGATGAATTTACCTTGAGCATTAACCATGTGACAAAAAGATATCATTCGGCATAGTTAATGTCAGAGATGCAACTAACTATATGTCATTTGTGTCCCCAGGGACGAATAACATCACACTGGAGTCAAATACTCGGACACGGTGTGCCCTAGTATATAACGAGATGTAATACATGGGCTGGCTTATGGATATATATCATCCATTAATTTTTATTTGCAAAAAAAAACACAGTATTTCTGTGGCATGGAAACGCTCCTATTTCCTTCTTTAAGAGTGTAAAGAGCCAACAGCCCCTTTCTCCCCCCCTCATAAGAAGACACCTAAGATAATATTTCCATATTCATGACTATGACGGAGATCAACAGAATCCCGGACGGGATGCATCTGATCAACAGAGTCCAATGACAAACATATGGCTACACACAAAAGAGACTTTTATCTTTAACAAGAAGAAAAATGTTGCAACAGAGTCCAGGACACTTCGTACCTCATATACAGTCATCTCCTTACGAAGCTGTTCCTCAACAGAAGCCACAGACCTTTCTCCTTCCTCATCAGCCATTGAGAGCTCCTCAGAGACCCCTCTAGCAAGACCATTTCTATGCATATCGGTTGTCTCATCAACAACTGTAAATATATGGTTATCACCCTCAGGTCCTGGAGACTCAACGAGAATTCCCTGTGGAAGCACATAAAAGTAAGCACTTAAAAATCATTCATGAATGTAAAAAGCACTCAGAATTAAATACATAACATTACTGCTGCTTGGCATGCTCCCAGGTAAATTACCAACATAAATTTATAGGAAATCATTAAGAATTAGTCCTCTTTGAAGAACATGAATCCTTCGAATTTGATTATTTTCCATAGTTATTCCACCGGGTACCCAAACTGCAAGCATCTGCAGTTACTCTTCAAAAGAAGACATTATTTCTTCAAATTCTATTCACTAGATATTCTCAGAACTGTTTTTCTTCCCCTCTTCAATAATCTAATTTCCAGATCCAAAGTTACCCACCAGAGTATACAAGGAAAAAAGTAACATAGTTAACTATATCTGAAGAAAGTTATGTTTTCTTCTTCAGGTTCTTTCAGAGGCTATGCCTAGAACCTTAATCTGTTTCTTCTATTTCTATGCAATAATCAATGTTCCAATTGAAAGTCATCCTGAAACATGGAAAACAAAGGATTGGATCGACCTGGGCCAATCCCGATCCAATCTGGATCAGATTAGCCGATCTGGTCATATATATGCCTATATGTGTGTGTACTTATACACATAAATATGTAAATTAATGTACACAATCATATTAGACATTAATTTGTGTATATATACATATGCATTAGTTTATATAAGTGAAATGACGGTTTAATACAGGTATTTATTAATGTATATAATACACAAAATTGTGGCAGAATCGGCCTGGGCCTGGGATCCGCCGATCCAGGCCGATATGGACCGGTTCGGCCCAATTTCGGCCGATTCGTCCAGAATTTAAACTATCCAGGGGTTCCCCCTGGCATTGGACCGGCCTATGCCAATCCAATACAGAATCGGCCGATCCAGATCCGGATCGGCCGATTCTGCATTCCATGTTCTGAAATACATGGCATGAGTGTGCCTTCTAGGGTATTTTCATTTCTTGCCTTCTAGGGTATTTTCATTTCTTGCCTTCATGTTTCATTTTTAGTAAGACACCCATTTTCACATGTTGTCTCCACATTAAACATTAATTTTATCTTCATATTCACACAAATCATGTATACATGAGACATCATATATATTGCATGCAAGTACAAAGGCTTCTGCACTTGGTGGTAAATACTAGAGTTTGCTGTAAAAAATTAGATCATAAGTACATGATAGTTTCTTGGTAAAGGACAGCATGCTATACTTTGGTAACCCAGAAGTTTATCCTTCTGTTGAGTACATCCACAGGGGCTCCAACAGCAGCTGCAAGGTTCTTGGAAGTCCAACTGCAGAAATACCAGAGAAATATTAACTGTGGAAAAAGGAAGGAGAGAAATTATTTACAGACTATACCTTGTTTGCTCTTGGAATTTCAAAATGATTGTTGCATGCATTGGAGAAACTGTGAACTGCAAGGTTCTATCCTCAAACTGCAATTCCAACTGAAGTAGGAAAGGAGTAACATTGCCTCAATACTATGAGAAAACCTACAGAAGCAACAAACAAAAACTGATGGCAGCAATCAAAAAATCTCTTCACCATCGGTGCGAAAAGAATAGAGGTCATATGCCCAAGTCTGGAAGTTTTGAATTCTGACCTTAACGACTCCAAGGTTTTTCTTCCACAGAAGCTTTCTGGGGGTTTTGATTTCATGAAACCTCCTCGAATAATCAGACAGCAATTGATCCACAGCCACTGGTAAATTGATCGACTCAGCCTGCCATTTGCATATGCCAATCAAACAGCTCTAGAAATCATCAAATTCTAAAAGTCTAAGACCAAGCATTCAACCAAAAATCAAAATGTTATAATGACATGAAGCCACTAAAGAGCATAAGGTTGTTATTGCAATTACTCTGTGTCCAACTTCTCCAAGATTCTGTCACTTTCATAGAATCCACATCGTCCTATAAATGACAATAGACGTACTACCCTATAATGACTCCCCTTTATTTACCTGGATTGGAGGCCAAAAGTTCAAAGATATAATAGTAGCATTGAGGACATCCAAAGACAAACCACATTCCCCTTGCTGGACACCTGAGTATACACAGAACAGTGAAAACCAATGCAACTTTGGCAGACAGCTATGTTAGCTGAAGCCATTGTACAAAGAACAATTTAATAAAAAAACCCTCGAGGAATTAGATGCAAAAAGTTAACAGCCAGTGAAATACCAATATGAGATGACTTTGCTAGCGATACTTTGATATTTGTGTTGGTCCTTTTGGAGTCAATCAAGTCATTAAGCATTATTTCACACCTTTGCATGCTACTCTCTCCAAAATGGATCTGATAATAAGATAAAGAGAAGAATTGACTTAAAACAACTCAAGCATTCAGCCTACGCCATCATGGCCAATGAAGTAAGAGAGTAACTAGGGTTGAGCAAAGAAATTGTATACCTTAAGGAGTTCCAAAGTGCCTATCTCAGAGTCAATATCATACTCGGATTTATTCAGAAGCTTTTCTGCTAGCATAACACGATATTCATTGACCAGTTGATCCTTCGAACCAATAATGCTAACAATCATTCCTAGTATATCAAGCTTCCTTCTGTTCCTGCCACCTCTAGCTGGATCTGCCTCCACTGGATCAGGTTCCCAACTGGACGAGACATAGAAACAATGAATTTTCTTGTGCAAACAGAGTTACAGAGTAGGTTATACAAATGCCACTCCACTTGGAAATTTCTCCTAATTGACTGACTACATAGCATTCTCATGAGTAATGTCATAGGAATGTATACCGCATAGCATTGATCCATGCTTGTTTGTCATCAGTGATAAAATCATCATCAAAGTCAGCGCTTTCTTGGTTTTCAGCATCTCTATTTAGCTCTTCTAGAAGACTGTCACCAGTATTTCCTGTTCCAGTGGCATTTCCCCCACTTCCATCAGTAAGCATTGTCACAATGCATTTTATTGTATCCTTTCTTCTCCTCAGGTATTCTCTTATTGGTTCACCTACTGCTTCTAGGAATACACCAGTAGGATCTATTATGCGTAGTGCCTTAATAGTTGAAACATATTGGTGCAATATATCATTTGTTGAGGCCCCAGCAGTAAGCAAACGATATCTCAAAGAAGAAATAAATGAATCCACGAGCTTGGAGTGCTGCCCAGTGTAATCCAGGCACTGTTTCAAATCTTCAATTGCTGGAGAGCTGCTTAAGTATATTGTAGATGAAAGGTAAGCAACTGTCATCTGATAGCCAAAAGAACATGCAGATCTTTGAAACATGTGAACATATATATTCTATTCTTGCATAGAATTCTAAATATATAATACATATGTTAAATCCAGCAATGATTGCAATGATTTAATCATAGTTAATATGTTGAATTTATGGAAATAATTGGACATGCTAGTACCATAATGGAACAAGGGAAAAAATGCTAGAATGATGACCATGAATTCCGCAGCAATGACAAGAAAGGAGGAGATGAATGCATGAGAAACCAATAAAAAGCAAACACCAAAAAAAAAAGTATAAACATGAGAAACCAATAAAATGCAAACAGCAAAACAAAAGAACAAGTACAAAGAATTTTATGCATATGCTATGTTTGCATGTTCCTGCTAAACAGCAAAACAAAAGAACAAGTATAAAGAATTTTATGCATATGCTTTGTTTGCATGTTCCTGCACCAATAGAAACATGATATTTTGCAATCTAGCCCCTTAAAACGTTTATATATAAGCATAAAATCATACAAGAAGAAATATGAGGAGAAAAATACCTGTCAGGGTAGTCCACAATAATATCAAAAAGCTTTGCTATTCGCAAATTTTGCAATGTTTCATAAGCAAAATACTCCAATCGCAATTGCCACCTGACAAGTCCCTCGGAAGGCATGTTGATACCAGGGTAACATGAAGGCACAGCAGCCAAAGGGGATTTCAAACCAGAAGAAGGATCCTCATAACCAACTGAGTCTCCCAGATAACCTAGAAGAGCATATAAGAACTGAAGGGGAACAGCCTGGACACAAACACAACAATACTTTAGTAGGTAACTAAGATGTAATCAAATGTCTTGAAGGGGAGAAATGGACTTAATACAGAATAATGTGGTAAGAGACATTTGCACATTTAAGAATCTAAAAGGACATAGACTGTTGTGGTTGCAATATAATCTTGGGATTTTCAGGTAACATCCACATTAAGCCTCATAACCCAATAGTTATCTTCAATCCCCATTGCATGATACACCCCAATTTGTTAGGGATGTTTTTTTTACCTCAAAATTTGAGGGTGCTATTCCTGATTTTTAGTAAGGTTGCCTAAAAAAATAGCGATTGTCAGCAGTTATAAGCAAATATCAGGACTGGAGAAGATAATTGCTAGATTTGGTGGATCGTTAGAAGTGCTATCTAAGAATCACTACTTTTCAACATATGCAACCTAGCATATGTATTTTGAATCTCGAAATTATATGTATGAGTATGCCTTTGGAAGAACTTCGATTCTTAAAGTTGACTAAGAACTTGACAGAGCAGCTTTAGACAAAAGAAAGATCAATCCTTGTGCAAGTTAATTGGACGAATGTGCTCAAAATGACCCCAAAAATTTTTAGGGCCTGTTTGGATTCAACTTACGAAAATGTGAAACTGTTGGATTCAACTTATGAAACTGTTGTAGTTGCAATTCTATCATAAACACATTTTTTACAAACTCACATTTAGTGTACTTCATAAACATGATTGAATTTATGCTAAACTCTACTTGTAGGAAGAGTCTCCAGCATAAACCAACTAAAAAAATGTTTATGGTGAGATTTTGTGTTTCTGATAAACTCAAAAGTGTTCACGGTAAATCCAATTTTCTAACTATCCAAACTGAAATTATAACACAAAACAAGTTCATGATAACATAGACATGTCTATGGCCGGCATCCAAACAGGCTTGTAGTGTCAGTTCTGCTGCTCGGCTAAGGATTCATTAGGTACATTTTCACAGTTATGCTAACACCTGCATTTCACAATGGACGGGCAGGGAGCAGCAGAAGGAATAGGAGCGGAGTACAGAGCCATAGCCAGCTGGACCTACTAAGGTGCCAAGTAAGTGAGTGTAGGTTCAGAGCCTTGAATGCCATATGTGCAAGCTAAACAGCAGACAGATGAACTTACGTGCAGGAAAAATGATTTGATAGAAATTGTTTGCAAAGGATACCTTAGAATGCTGAAAATTCCAACTATGCATTCAGTACTGTCATATGTCATACAAGACAATGAAGAACAAAGCAAAAAAGAATTGAAAAGTACCTGTATCCATTCTTTAATGGATTCCAGAACAGGACTTCGGTAGTCATCCCCAGCCAAATTTTGAACCTTAGTCTGTCAAGAATAAATAAAGAATGCAATATATAGAACAAAAAATCCTTACAAAAAACAAACGTGGGATGAATAATTAACCAATGAACTGATGAAGTGAGGTGATATTCATTTTGCAATGGCAGACATACTTTCAGAAGGGAAAAGATGGCAGAAGCATATGCATCCTCAGTCACAGATGTTAATCCAATGATTCTAAGGTCACGGACAACTTTGCCAATGTTTCTAACCAGTTCATTATTCCTTAAGAGAACAGATCCATGATTCATCCCATCAACATCCATTGCACCAGCTTGAGAAGCCATGTGGCTTCTGTCCATAAGACCCACAGAATCATACACCCGGGGTTCATATCCATCGTCATATTCTCCAGCCATCATTTTACTTAGTTCTTCCAACTTTTTCTTAAAATACAAGCGCAGTATCCCTGGAGAACAAAGATTCCATGAATATTCAAGGAAACATCAGCAAAGTAACAAAAAAATTTACAATGTAAAAGAATATGTTGTCCACAACTCCACATATCTAAATAACTGGCATGTGGACGATACATTTACTATCCTCATGTAAATAAATTACTGGATTCAACAAATTTCAGATAAATCAACCAGAAACAGATAATAAAAAATTCTAGATAAATATGCATGGAGTTATTGATATTTTGTAGTAGGCAAGAGGGAAGATCATAGAAAAAAGAAAGTAAAACAAATGGGAACTAAGAAAACATTCCTTGATATGAACTTGATGAAGATATCCAATTCATTCATTAAATCAGCCACATTACACCAAACGAGTGTAGGCACATGCTAAATTCACAGTGAAACTGAACATTTAATTCTTGAGAAATAGAAAGTATGATCAGATCAGGAACCAGAAAGAGAACCACAATGGACAAGAAGCAGATGAAGTCAGAAATGCAAACTGTAATCAACAACGTGCATAATATATTAATGTGTTCAGTTATGAATTTCAATAAACAATTCATTAGATGAGAGCTTATATACAGGATTACATCTTAGGTTTTAGCAAAAATGGATGCACTGTCCAATCACAAATCCTACTATTAGTCTACGGTATTACAATTCTAGCTGGGTATTTTCACCTTATTTCTCAACAGCATACTTTGCAGAGTGCTAAGATCAACACTATCAAGCAGAGAAGACAAGACCTTATTTGAAACTGTTGTCACAATACAAGACTAAGGGGGATTACCTATTTGCTGAAATAACAAAACAATCAGATCCAACTAAATTGTGGACAAAAGTGAAGAAGCAGAAATTTAGATGGTGTGAACAAAAGAATAAAGTTTCAAATCAAACAACAAAATCATGTTCACTAGGGGGTGGGTGGGGGCATAATCACATACCAGGGAAATGTCGAGGAAGTGTTGACAGAAGAACAGAAGATACCATTAACTGGTACCTAGGGAGAAAACTGGACACATCAACCTCTGACTTGGATGTTATATCTCCTGATTGTAAAGATTTAACTAGAAGCACCAGATACTTTTCCTGGTATACTTTCTCTAGGCATATTTCTGAAAGTGATTTTGTTAGTTCTTCATCAGGCCAACACTCCTGAAACAACAGTGGCATGAGATTTTTGTTGTCACAGGACTTCAAAAGCATAGAGCCAAAGGGCAAAGGCTAGTCCAATAAAATCCAATATTTGTAATGGAACCGAAAAGCAAAAGATGTCCCAAAACACAATAGAACTCAATAAGGTGATCTGATAAAACTACAAAAGATTGTGTATGGTATTTCCTCTTACTTTGAGCTATCAATGGCATAGTCCTTCACAGGGAGACAGCTGTAGACATTGACAGAATAGTAAGAGGTTGGATGGGGTACTCATGGGATCACAACTACTTTCAAGCAATAATGGTGAGGAACAACATTCAGTTGATTATCATGGTCTTCCATACATGCCAAGTAGATCAACTACAAAAGCTATCTCCTTACTGAGTCAATTGATGGAGATAATTATAGATAGGAGGAAAGATCTATCATGATTTTTATTGATTCACGAAAGGCTTGTCATAACTACCATGAGAGCTAATTCAGTGGACTTTAGAGAGGTAAGAGTTTTTAAAGTACATAGTGAAGTAGTCAAAGATACGTATGAGACAGTTTCTACTAACATGAGAACTATTGCTCTTGAGATGTCTAACTTGACTATCACTCTTTTTACCATAGGATTACATCAAACGTAATCATTAAGTCCTTATCTCTTTATTCTGGTTATAGCTAAAGTGACAATATTTCTATGATATATTTCAGTCTGTGTTATTTCTAGACAACATTAGTTTAGCTAAAAGGTTCTAAGATATAACTAAGACAAAAATATATGGAGACCAGTTTCGATAATAAATCATTGATTTTGCAACTGCCAAGTTATCCTTAGAACTTTTAACCTCAGAATTTGAGGTTCTACTGTTCAAGAGACTGGAGATATCCAAGAGATGTCATGCACCTAATTCAAGCAGGGCGGTTGAAGTGGAGAAATCCATACGGAGTCCTCTATGATCAACAGGTCACCTTAAAGCTCAAATGAATGGTTTACAAAACAGATAAAAGACCTGATACATTATTTAGGATTGAGTGTTGGTTAGTGAAGAAAGATCACATAAAATAAACTTTTATAACAAGAATAAGGTTGTTGAGATGAATGTTGGTAAGAAAAGAAAGTATAAGACGGAGAATGATCAGATGTGTGGAGACCTAGGTATAACCCCACTACTAACAGTAAGCTTAAGAGAAAAAAAACTTAGATGGTTCGATCATGTACACCAGTGTACAAGCTCCACATGTTTTAGGGGGTGTAATTAAATTAACACAGAAGAGGATAAAGTACCATCAAATGATTAAAGTTAGATGCTTAGATATAGTAAGATTTGTCCTTACCTGGCTTGATTATAGGTATAGCATTGGATCAATGGCAGAGGTGGGACAAACAGACAAGGGAGCATACACATTGTATGCAAAAATGTTAGCCATGCCGATTTGAGCATCGTAGTATAAAACCTTTTTTTTATACTGAGCAACCATTGGATCAGATGATGGATTATACTCAATAGAAAATGCAAAATTTGTGCATTCACCACTATCTGATCTGAAGATTGAATGGCAAAGGAACATGCCGTGACATGCCATGCCAACATCAGCAAGCCATGCTAATTTTCCCTTGATGAACCACCAAATACTTTCATAAAAAAATATGGAAGAAAGTAGTATACAATATATAAATTTAATTTTAAAATACATGTAAGTTTAACTTTTGCATGCACCCCTCCAAGAATTTGATTGTATGCAAGTAACAGAAAGGCATATCAATGATTATCATCCTTACAACATATTGTTAGGATTGGAATGTGAAGGATAAATATGTAATATTAACCTTAAGATTCTACACTGTCAAAAGTGATCAAGTTTATCTGATTTTTACTTTTTGAGTGGGGAGAGGGGGGGCACACCTGAGCTAAGGTTCAATAGCTTGGGGGCCAAATGCTATCTGCATTATGGTAAAGCAAAACGTAAAGGTAGGGCAACGGCCCCCCTGAGATCCCCCTCTACCAGAATTGGATAGGTTAAAATATCAGGAATGGAACATAAGGCGATATAGATGACGCCAAATAAATGAGATAATGCTTTAATTGATAATGATGGCGATGAATGGTCATCCAGGAAAAGAAGAATTATTTACATGACAGAAAATCTTTCGGACCTTATGAGACAAAAAATCATCTGCGGGAAGAGTTGAAGAAATCATCAAGAGGTTGAAGGGATGGCAATTCACACAACACGGGGACGCATTATTAACCAAATTGCAAATAAAGAAGGATAAAGCAGGACCCATACGTCGATTTTGCTCGTTTTTGTTGCAGCGGTTGCATCCGAAGAGTTAAAAGTCAGCCAAAACTTGGAAACTGCATTCCTTCGGAAGGACCCCTACAACGAAGAAAACATGAGTGCCAGAGAAGTAGTCAGCAGTATTGCAGCAAAAAAGATACGAAAGCCGCGGAAACAAGAAGAACAATCTCATCTTTTGAGTATAACAAAGACGAGTTCCCTCCGTCAATTTGGCCAACAATCTATGTGCGTATCGCATTCTTATTGCTTCCCTCCAATTCACAGGTGGTGGTGGAGCCAAACAGTCGCAGCGGGAACGCCCAGTCGCATATGCTTTGCAAAATGTTATATATTGAACTCCAACGGACCTCAAGGGCTTGGAGGAAGTGGTCTCCCACAAGGCGAGTGAGGCCGTGTCGGCGGAGGGCGGAGACGGGCGCGGCGAACTCGGCGGCGGCGGACAGGTCGCCAGAGAGGAGGGTGTGGGTGTGGGCGCAGAAGGTTTCCCAGCTGGCCAGGATCTCATCAACGTCGTCGCCCGTCAGGCCGTCCAGCGCCCGCAGCTCTACTGCTGCGCCCATTTGCCCACCTCCCCCCTTCCCCCACAGCTATAGACAGAACTGCTGCTGACGCTGGCCGGCAAGACTACAAACGGGGAATCTGGAGAAGAGTCGGGAGAGACAGAGAGAGTACTGCTCCGGGTCGCACCCGCACCGCCGGAAGGAGGGTGGGGGAGGAGAGAACTTGGAACAGGCGGAGGGTTTGTTTTTTTTGTTCTCTCTCTCTCTCTCTCTCTCTCTCTCTCCTTTTTCTTAAAAAAATAATAATTGTAACTCTATTATGGGGTGACATAAACTGTAGATCACTGTTGAAAATATTTACGCAAAAAATTCAACAATTTTTATAGATTTTAATTTATATTTTTTATTTTAAAATAAATTAATTAAAATTTTCTATCAAATATTTGACTTATTTTTTACTCCCTGACACAGTTATAATTTATTACAGTAAATTAGTTGGACGCCTGTGAAATGTATGACGTTTGATTATAAAATATATTAATAAAATATAAATTATTATTTATAAAATTATATAATTTTATTATAACTTTTTATTAAATTAAACTTGATTAAAAAATGTGAACATAAATAGAACAATTACACAATAAATTTTATCATAAATTATCAATAATCTTATAATAGATATATTGAAGACATAAATGTTACTCCAGGAAGCTGCTCTTGATTGCGATGAGAGTGAAGAAAAATGTCTATAAATTTATTGGGAGTATTTATAAGGAAACAAAATGAGGATAATTAATAACAGACTTATATTGTAGCAATACAAAGAATGATCCAACACATATGATTTATTCAAGTTTCTTCTTTCCTTACTGATTTTTTTTAACTTGTACCATTTCTTTTGCCTCCTTTGCCCTGTTTTGGTCTGGTATTTGTCCTATCAAATATGAATCTAGGAAAGAGAAGTTAAAACTACCATATAGAAAAGGCTAGCCATGTTCACCATACTGTTGCCTCCTCCAATCTATACTAATATAATATTTCTCAATTTTGGTGCTGCCACGTGGCAACACCATGAGAAGCCTAAACATCCCCCCTAAATATTCCCAGTAATCCTATTGCCCCCTAAATATTCCCAGTAAAAAATAAAAATACAGTTGAATCCACCTAAACATCCCCTATAAAAATGAAATCCTATTCCCCCCTAAATATTCCTGATAAAAAATAGAAATATAGTTAATTTTATTCTGCCTAAACATCCCCTATAAAAATAGAAATACAATTAATTTTATTTTATTAAATAGAAAGAAATCGTATTGTCAAAATGTATCGCAGATTTTTTTTAAATCTTTCTATTTAGAGCTTTAGACGAATAACATGACACTTCTGTTCTACCTAAACATCCCCTAAAAAAATAGAAATGAAATCACTATTATATACATATAATTCAGATAAGAACCGCTTCCTCACATCAAAACATAGTTACAGAGAATTGAAGGCAAGTAATGAGAATTGGTGCATTTCCATCTAAACCAACGATGGCCATTGTGATTAAACACAACAAGTAAGAATTTTTTTTCTTTATTTCTTTTCTTCTTCTCCCTCACCTCCAACTTCAGTAAGTGATCCATCCTTTGCCTCTCCCTTCTTCTTTAGAAAAAAAATTACAGTAGCACGGCGAATTCTACATATCTCTGGTAACAGAGAGACACAGTGAAAACAAATTCACCATGCCTCAGGGATGTGTGGCTCAGACCATCACCCCCAGCCGATCACGTCATGTATGCTTCAGGGGATATACGATCTCCCCTAGGTGAGATGATCTCACACCTTGTTTGTATGTATGTTTACATACACTGTACATCATAGCCCCATCAAGTACTTGGATGAAAATCAATTTTGTTTTACTTCCGTTGCGCATGTGATGTCGTAAGTCTATTTCCAGTTGTATCACCATTTGGAAAGTATGTCTTCGATCCATCTCATGTCATAGAATATCATAATTTGGATTTACGAGGCAATCTGACATATGAAGAAAAATCAGTACAAATCCCAGACCGAAAGATCAAGCAGCTCCGGAATAAAGAGGTCCCATTGTTGAAAATTTAATGGAGCTGGTGAGGACAAGAAGAAGCCACATGGGAACTAGAGACCGTCATCAGAACTAAATACCCAGAACTATTTGTAGGTTAGTATCAATTACTGTTTAGTCTTACAGTAGTTGAATTTAGAGGACCAAATTCTTTTTCTTAGCCGGGGAAGAAGGGTAACACTCCGCTTTTAAGATTGGTTTTCTAGGAGGTTATAAACTTATTTAAAAGTAACATATATAGGAAAAGTAGATATTGAAATGTAAGAAACATGAGTCACCTCTATCGCATGTCGGTACCCCATTAGGGCATCACCGGGTTTAGGTAACATGTTAGAATCTAAACCCAACATAATTATAAAAAAATATGTGTTGATTCTAGAGGTATGAATATCATAACTTATTGAGACTTGGATATCAGGAATAACTTGACTTATTTATTTTTAGGGCTAACTTTTACTTGATGAAATTTTATTCTGAGGAATTAAATTAAAATTACCATAATTTGTAGCACTTTCTAATTAACTTATGTTTGAAATTTTATCTTGATCAAACATCTTTGGGATACCAAATTAAGGACCCAAAGGGGTCGAAATGAATTAAAATCTATTCTAATATTTTTCTTACGTTGTCTGGGTTACGTAAGTTACTTAATCCTCCGGCAAATTAACTTGCTCTATGTATTCCAGTATGTGTTTCGAACTAGGAGAAACCTCTTCTAATGTGGCTAAAGCATCGAGTTAAAGGGGATGAGAAGACATGCTCATCATATGTCTTTTGCATGCATGCAACCCTAAAGCTTTTATATACCCCTTTTTTCGCTCCTACACATACTTTGGCCACCTACGTCTCCTCCTCGTGTTGCTGCCATCATCACCATTGTGCCATTGTGAAGTTCTTTCTCGAGAAGAAGAAACGTTCTAGTTCACTCTTTGTAGTATCCCGAAAATTTTAAAATAATAAAATTAGATAAAAATATAAAATAGTTATTTTTCTATATTAAACATAAATGTCGTTATCACATGTACAAAAGAGACCAAAAAAATTAATAAAAATAGTAGTTCAACTTCAAATAATATATCCCGAACACCCATCATGAGATTTGTACCAAATAAAGCCCATTGGGATGAATTTAAGATCAATTGGAATTAAACCGAATAACTATGGGGGAAACATAAATGCTATTATCACATGTATAAAAATTTATCTAAAAAATTAAATAATAATAATAATTTGATTTTTAATAACTTTTCTCAATTATATGTCTTGAAATTTGGGCAAAAAAATCTTTCGAGCCAAGTTTAAGATCTATTGCGACTAATTGTTAAAAACTAAACATAATTGAAAAAATTTTTATTACATGTATACAAATAAGCCCAAAATTGATGTAAAAATTACGATGAACTCCTAACATCATTCCTCAATTGTCCATCAAGAAAATTGGGTCGAGAAAGTCTCTTGAACCACAAATTTCAAACAAACTAGGAAAATCTCAGAAATTCCCAATACTTAACTAGTGAGATTAAATGAACCATTAGCACCCAATACACCACTAATGGGCCTCCCAATTGAGCCCAAGTTGTAGGAATAGCAATGTGGCACACTTACCAACATGAATCTCTCTCTAATTTGGAGATAGATCTCCAAAACACGACAGGAAACACCCAAAATTCATAACCCTAGAATCCTACTTTAATT
Source organism: Colocasia esculenta (assembly GCA_014218235.1). Classification (NCBI taxonomy): domain Eukaryota; kingdom Viridiplantae; phylum Streptophyta; class Magnoliopsida; order Alismatales; family Araceae; genus Colocasia; species Colocasia esculenta. The sequence continues at coordinate 100,063,130 of CM024759.1, read as the reverse complement.
AGGACTACTAAGCATACACATCTCTATAAATTGAGCCCCTCTCTTCCATGAGACGACTTTACAACTTGTTGGGGTCATGCCTAAAGGTTTTTGGAGGCTGAGATCCCGAGGAGAAGGCTGCTTCAAGGGAATCTTCTTACTCTTCTTCAACTCTATTTTGCTTCGTCCTACAGCCAAATGCCTAACCAAATCTAGCATATCATATACCTTTATAAAGCCACTCGAGTCTAGTTTTTTTAAGAGTATTTTCCCTAATTTTCACACAACACACCCTAATGATTAGGGCAAAGTTTGCACGACTGTCAACCTAGGGTTTCAGAAGAGTCAACTAAGATCTTTTCTTCAAAAGTAGATAGTCTCTTGGCCAAATCTTAATTAAACTTGTTCATGCATGGATTCACATGTCTAGATCATGGAAATACTATTTTTCCTAATTTGTTTCAAGTGTTTTTGTCGTATTGTTTTATACATATGTTGTCTACACATAGTAATCATACGATCATCTATCTTGTGAATTCTATATCTCTCATTACAGATAGTCTAAAATCCCAAAATTTTATTGTAGGATCCTATTCAAGTGTACTTTAGATCAAAATCTCCAAGTTTTTTGACCTGTGTAGAGACTTTTATCCCAAACAAGCCGACTGTGTCAATTTTGCATAGACAGTACCCCTGTGTCTTATTACCACGCTAAATGTGTTCTGTCTTCTAATTCCTCGTTACAGTAGATAAGTATTGAGCTAGGAATCTAATGAACTTGATTGCAAAATTTTTCATGCTTTATACTATGAGTTATAAGCTTTGAAAGTGCCCTATGTCACCCCAGTCCAAGTAGGAGTCGAACTGGGTGCATTTGGCAACCCAGAACACTTGTCCAAAATGCGATGAGTTGGGTTGTCGCGACCTGGCCTCTGCACAATGTCTTCTTAATGGACATAACTTTTTCTATAGACCTCAGAATGATGAGTCATTTTTTTAGTTGGATTTTCTTATTCAAAGAGCTTCAACCATATGTGAGATTTGTATAAGAAATCAATGAGTTATGACCAATGAATTTGAAGGGATGGGAGTGCATCTGCCTTCTAAAGGGCATACACCTAGTTTTCGTCATTCTGCGTCATTTATTCACATGTGTGAGATGTTTTATACACTAATCAACCCATGAATAAATTTTAAATATCTTAACATGATTCTAATTGACTTTAAAGTCTTTATCATGCTCTTTACTTGTCAAATATACTCACTCTCTTTTCTTGCGATCTGGTTTGTTAAAATACCGAACATATCAAGTTAAAACTATGTATGCATGTCTTGAATTCTCATTTAAACTTCTATTATTCTTATCTATCTTAAAGTTTTTCATGTTTATAATGAATCAAATATGGTTTTGAAAGGCACTCACACATGAACATGAGTGATTCACGTCGCGCGACATGTGCTTACACACTTGCATGATAGACACCATTTTCTTGGCTTGGATGAACTCTACGTTTGATATTCCTTCTGTCAGACCAGGGACTCCTTGACCAATGCCTCCTCTGTAAGTCTCATATGACTATAGATTTCCACATGATTGATGATCAGGTTTTACTATGAAGTTCCTTGAAGTTGGTGTGCACTTCTCTCTCTCATCTTGACTTTCTCAGGGTGAGAAGGGAAAGCAGATCTAGGGAGGGGTTGAATAGATCTGATACAATTTGTAGCGAAAACTTAGACAATTAAAAATTACTTCCATTAAAAAGATCTATTCAATCAGAACTCCACAAATCTTATCCATTAAAGTGAGTGAGGTGTGTGAGTTTAGATTAGGTGACTATACTGAAACTCCTATGCAAACATCTATGCGATTAACATCACAATCACACAATCAAACCACAGTGCACAGGAGATTTTGAAGGTGGTTCAGAGATCACATTAAGTGATTCCTACATCCACCCCTCACCATTGTGAGGATTAAACCACACACTATCTCTTAAAGGAGATACAACATACACACTTAGAGCACGACGGCTCAGTTGACACACTTGAGCAAACAACTCAAAACACACACACACACACAATCAAACACACTCTCTGATAGAGATTAGTCTGCACAGAACACTTGTGCAAATCAATCAATATACAGAAACACACACATAGATGAAGAACATTTGCATGTGGTCTTAAATTAGAGAACACCTGGACTTTGATGAAGCTTGAGGAACTTGACACTTTTCCTCTGAGGCTGGATCTCCAGATTAGGAAGAAGAACAAGGGATTTCGTTGATCTAGTAGCTCTCTCAACTCTGATGAGTTCTTCTTGCCAAATGCTCAGGTCTTCTTTCTCTGCTTCTCTTCTTCTCCTAACGGCGGCTACTTTTCTCCTCTTTTTGAGCGCAACTTTTTCTCGCTTCTTTCTGCACCCCTTTCCATAAGGGATAAGGACATCTTTATAGCCCTAATCATGTGTCCTGGTACTTTAAGTGAGACACGTGCCAGTCACATGATATCCTGCACATATGGCATTTTTAAGTATTTAGAAGAAAAAGTAATTATATGCATCAATTTATAATAGCAATCGATGTGAGGCTCCGAGCAATCGATATAAGACTTAAGGCAATCAATATTTAAGTTGTTGGTCAATCAATGTTATGACAATCAATATTTAGATGATTGACCAATTGGTGTGAATTAGTCATCAATCGATGTGAATTGAATTAGTAATCGATTGATAAAGAAAGCACATGGACAATCGATTGGCTAGACTTCAACTGTCAGAACTTCGACTGTCAAAGAGTCGACTGTCAGCAATCGATTGATTAACACAACACATGAACAATTGATTGGCTAGACTTCGACTGTCAAAGAGTCGACTGTCAGAACTTTCACTGTCAAAGAGTCGACAGACAGAACTTCGACTGTCTCCGAAGTCCCAGCACTTCGACTGACATGACTAAAAGTGAACATCCGAAGTTTCAGTCGAAGTATGGTTTTGACTGATAGAGATCATAACAAAAATATATGAAGTCTATTTCTTTGACTGACCAAGTCAAAATGTGAACATCCGAAGTCACAATGACAAATTTGTCTTGATCAGTCGAAGTGATTTCGTCATATCCGAAGCTTAGCTTCGTATATGACGAAGTTTCACTTCGTCAAATCCGAAGTCCAAGTTCATATATGACGAAGTTCTACTTCGATTGACAAAGATCAAAACTGTACATCCGATGTCCGTTTAAGCAAGTTTTCAATATGGCCAATCTATCTATATATGATTTGCAAACATTAATCAATGGATATGCAACATGAAAGCACTTAAGTTCATCACAAAATAATGATATTATGATACCAACAAGATGAACAATGATTATGTCATCATCAAAAGAAATCAAAACAATCATATCAAAACAATGATTATGGTTATTCACATAACCATAACTCAATATTCTCCCTATTTTTGATGATGACAAAACCATCTCAAACAATTAAAATTTCTCCCCCTTTTTGACAATAGCCAAAAGAAGAACTCTCCTCCTTAATCAAGGACAAATGTAGTCATCCTTGGCGGAACACTCTCCCCCTGTGATGGTATTAATGGATTAAGAGGAAGAAGAGAGCACACACATGTGATACCAAAGGACAGGAATGGGTGGAGATCAACGTATGAGTAACATGGAAGCAATAAGTTGAATTAGGAGATGAATGTATCAGAATCTATGAGATATTATATATTAAAATATGAGAGAGAGATTAATGTGTCTTTAGATCGTACAACAAAATTTAGTAATAAAGACACACTCAATCACAACATATGTCTAGGTTTAATAATCTAAATATAGGTAAAAAAATGAAGTAAATGTGATTGAAAGTGACCTATGTGAGTTGACAAAATGTTTATCACATGAGTGTCCTTCACCTCTCCCTTCTTCTGTAGGAAAAAATGTATCTCCCGTAGAACAACACTGTCTGCTTTGAATAGCTACCTCCGCAACCCCTCCCTGTCCAGATAGCCTCTACCCAGTTTTCTTCCTTTCCTCTGCCTTCGTCACCTCCACCCAGTCCCCCCTACCGTTCCGACAGCGGCGTCATCGTCAGCAGAACCCATGCCAAGGCGGATAGCTGCAACGGCCTGGTGGTGTTGGAGCTGGTCGGGGATGACCGCCCTGGTCTCCTGTCGGAGGTGCTTGCCATGCTGGAAGACCAGAAATGCGACATTGTGGAGGCGAACATGTGGACGCACAACGGTTGGGTAGTATCCCTGATCCACATCAAGGACGAGGGCCTGCCTGTTAGAGAAACGAGAGAAGAGAAAAATAAGGTATCATAGAAGGGGAAAATCTGGGTTCTTGCATGCCTTTGCAGCAGCCCCATGAGTATTATATATAATGGAAAACCCTGTTACAAGATGGATTCTACATATTGCAGTACAAGCTACGTGGGACTCTTGGCTAAGGAGAGTAAATAAACTTAGACTCCTATCCGCACTGGAGACAGAGCTGTGAGAGTCCTGTGAAGAGCCTCTGTTGGAATCTTTTGGTTTATATGCATGGATAGACTTGACAGAGTCCAACATTGCCTTTGGTATATCTAGTGCATGGATATATTTGACACTGCCCACCTCTCCCATTGAGGGCCCCTGGAAGCTCCAAAGCATCGAGGGGCGTCTCCGCAACATCTTGGTTGTGGACAGTACTCGCGTCCGGTGCACCGCCAAGCTAGCAGAGGGCGCAACGTCCATGGCCGCTGTAACGACCCAGAATCCGTATTACCAGTAACAACCAGTAACCCGAATTCTGACCCGCTAACCCACGAGACAAGCTCGGAAAGGTAGGAAGTGAAAGTCCGAGGAGACTATATGTAAGAAGATACACACCATGCAAAGCAGTAAAATTCCACTATATGAACATAATATATACAACTCAGAGTCTGAGCAAAGTACAGAGTACAGGAGTACAACAAAAAATACTACTCACTGCAGCTAAGGAGCACCAACACCGGAGTGGCTAGACTCGCCTGGAACGGGAGTCGACGAAGACCCACCTGAAAGGGAAGGGAGTGAGTCTCAAGAAAAGAGACCCAGTAGGGAAAAGTAACCCCACCGGTAACAGAACTAAAGTGCGGAAAGTAAAAACTGAAAGTAAGTACACGTCGCACCACAACACAAAACTGTAAACCACGCGGCTCAGTAACACACACTCACACACACAGCAAGTAGGACTCAGCTAGGGTCTGTGGCTCGGCGTCCCGTCACCACAGAGGCTCTCAACCCCAGCCACGTGTGCACACTACAGACGCTCTCTCTCGCGTCTGGTCCACGACCGGTTTTTCCCCTACGCTTGACCCTAGCGGTAGAGAAGGGGCTCCACGGAGACCGGCTCAAAACCACCAAAAGGAGTACGCACAGGACAGAGTCGCACTCGGTGTCCCGGCTCACTAGCGGAGGACAACCACACGCTAGTCGTCTAGACAGAGTCGCACCCACGCCTAGGTAACACAACAGAAATGGGTACACGGTAACGCAACGCGCGTACAACAGACGGAACACACTCAACGTCTGAAACCCCGTACAGTAGTAAACACCTCGTGCCACAAACAACTACTCCTATGCACAGGTGGAGTCACACTCTAAGCCTGGCCCACATGTGCTATTAGGGCGGACATCACATGTCAATCGCCTCTAATCACACAACTTAAGTCTGCTGGGATACAGGAGATTAACGGCCTGATCGATTGCCACCAATATGAGGTAAACTGCATTCCCCATGTCGTTTATCCTGATTAAACGGCAATCGACCTTGTCGTTTAAATCACCCGTGAAGATCTCAGCGTCCAGGGATGTGGACGTTTAGGTCTTCAGTCCCCCAAACCCAGAACTGAACCGAATCAGTTCAAATGGGCAGAAACACTTAACCAAACTCCGACTGATGGAGGGAAACACTTCCTCTCATCAATCTACACTATCAGAACATCTAAACTAAACAGTCTAACACTTAGATTGTCTAATTTATCCAAATCTCGGCATGATATAACCCAAACCCTAAACCATAAATTGCATTCCAATTCACTTAATTGGGCATGCTAGTTTGCTGGGGAGGGTTATAGGGGTTAAGTCCCTACCTCAGAACGCCTTAAGAATCCCCAAACAGCCACTAATTGCGCCGGATTCCCCCGAAGACTCCGCGCGAATCGCACCAAAACCACGCGTTTCCCGCCCGATCTAGCAACGCCACACGATCCAGGGCCTTCCCACGAGCTCAAATCACCCAACAGAAGCTGTGGAAAACCAAGAAAAGCAAAGGTGGAAGAAGGGAGAGGAAAGGAGAAGAAGAAGCTCTGCTCTCGGGTTGCCCTATTTCAACAGGACTGGTTAGTTGACGTCAACATCTCTGGTCGCCTACTGAACCGCCAACAGACTAACGTCCAGATCCGTTGTCGTTGAGTTCAACATCAGACGTCCACATCGCTGGACGCTGACTCTGACTCAACGGCAAGCCCTGGCCGTCAACCACACAGGACCACTACATACCCAATAAGGATCCACTAAAGACCCGAGACCTTACAGCCCTCCCCCCTTAAGGAATTTTGCCCTCAAAATTCAAACAACACAAGGAAAGAAGACTCACCAAAGAGGTACGGAAACTGCTCGCGCATTTCGTCCTCCCGCTCCCATGTCGACTCACCACCGGAGTGCCGCTGCCACGCAACACGAACTAAAGGGATTGCCTTGTTCCTCAACCTCTGAACTCGGCGATCCTCAATGTGCAACGGAAACTCTGGTACAGTCAACACTGGAGTCACCTCAGACCACTCTGCACTCTGCAGAACGTGAGACTCGTCAGAAAGGTACCTCCGAAGCATCGACACGTGGAACACGTAGTGCACTGCTGCCAACTCTGACGGAAGCTCAAGTCTGTACGCCAAACCTCCGACACGCTCAATAATGGTAAAAGGCCCAATAAAGCGAGGACTCAACTTTCCACGCTTACCGAACCTCACCACTCCCTTCATAGGAGACACACGAACAAACACCTGGTCTCCTACCTGAAACTCGAGCGGTCGTCTGCGCTGATTTGCATAACTCTTCTGCCGACTCTGAGCTGACTGAAGCCTCTGTCTCACAAGCTGAACTACCTCAACTGACTGCTGAACCAACTCCGGCCCCGTGACAACTCGCTCGCCAACCTCGAACCAGTCAAGAGGAGTGCGACACGGTCGTCCGTACAAAGCCTCATATGGTGCCAAACCGATACTGGAGTGATAACTATTATTATATGCGAACTCGACCAACGGCAAGTGAACTGTCCACGACCCCTGCCACTCCAGGCAACAAGCTCTAAGCATGTCCTCCAAAGTCTGGATAGTCCGCTCTGACTGACCGTCTGACTGAGGGTGGTAGGCGGAACTAAAAGCCAACTCTGTCCCCAAGCTCTCTGGAAACTGCGCCAGAACCCAGAAGTGAAGCGAGGATCCCTGTCTGACACAATAGAGATCGGCACTCCATGCAAAGGAACAATCCGCTCTACGTACAACGCGGCCAACCTACTCACACCCCAACTAGTCCTGATAGGCAAGAATCTGGCAGTCTTCGTCAATCTGTCCACAAGAACCCAAATGCTATCAAAACCTCCAGCTGTCCTCGGCAAACCACAAAAAAAGTCAGTCGTCACGTGGTCCCATTTCCACATCGGAATCTCTAACGGCTGCACAAGTCCTCCCGGACGCTGATGTTCGGCCTTCACCTGCTGACAGACCAAACACCTAGCAACAAAAGCCGCTATGTCTCTCTTCATCCCAGGCCACCAAAACTGACGTCTCAACCTGTGGTACATCTTGGTCGCCCCTGGATGAATAGAGTACCTGGAACCATGTGCCTCCTGCAACACAACTCTCCTGATAGACTCCTCAACAGGAACATAGAGTCTATCTCGGAACCTAACAGTCCCGTCCTCACAAAGCTCAACCTCTGGAAGAAGCAACACACTGTGCAACTCGGGATCTGCCTGCTGAGCCTCAGCAACCTGTCTCACAACTGCGGGAGCTGCTAACAAACTGCCCAACACACACTGACGACGACTGGATGAAACTCTGAAAGATCCCTCTGTCGCAGACTGCCACAACTGCCACTCTCTAAGCATCAGATGACTCATCTGTGCTTTCCTACTCAAGGCATCTGCAACTACATTCGCCTTTCCAGGCTTATACTCAATGCTGAAATCATAGTCTTTCAGATATTCCATCCATCGACGCTGCCTCATATTCAGATCCCTTTGAGAAAACACATATCTCAAACTCTGGTGGTCGGTACGGACTACAAAACTCACTCCGTACAGGTAAAGACGCCAAATCCGCAAAGCAAACACCACAGCTGCAAGCTCTAGGTCGTGGGTCGGGTAAGTCTCCTCGTGGGGCTTAAGCTGGCGAGACGCATAAGCCACCACTCGGCCTTGCTGCATCAAGACCGCACCCAAACCAACACCTGAAGCATCTGTGCAAACCTCAAAACCCTCCTCACCTGAAGGTAAGGCAAGAACTCGCCGACGTAAGCAGTCGCTTCAACTCCATGAAGCTCTGCTCACACTGATCCGACCACTCAAACGGAACTCCCTTTCTCGTCAACCGAGTCAAGGGTGCAGCAACCTGAGAAAAATCTCGAACAAACCTGCGGTAGTAACCTGCCAAACCCAGAAAGCTACGAATCTCAGACACAGATCTGGGACTCTCCCACTGCAAAACTGCCTCAACCTTCGCTGGATCTACTGAAACTCCCTCACCTGAGATCACGTGCCCCAAGAAGTGAACCTGTTGTAGCCAAAACTCACACTTACTAAGTTTGGCATACAACTGGTGCTCTCGCAAGGTCTGCAACACGATCCTCAGGTGCTCGGCGTGCTCCTCCTCCGAAGCGGAGTACACCAGAATGTCGTCAACAAACACTACGACAAACTGGTCCAAGAACTGGTGGAACACCCGGTGCATCAGATCCATGAAGCCGCTGGAGCATTGGTGAGCCCAAACGGCATCACCAAAAACTCAAAGTGTCCATATCTGGTCCGAAAAGCAGTCCTCTCAATGTCCGAATCTCTAATCCGCAACTGAGTAGCCCAACCTCAAATCAATCTTCGAGAAGACACGAGCAGACTGAAGCTGATCAAAGAGATCATCAATCCTAGGCAAAGGATACCTATTCTTGATGGTCACTTGATTTAGCTTCCTATAATCGATACACAACCTCAGGCTACCATCCTTCTTCCGGACAAACAAAACAGGTGACCCCCACGGAGAAAAGCTAGGACGAATATAGCCCTTCTCCAACAACTCCTCAAGCTACCTCTTCAACTCCCTCAACTCTGCTGGTGCCATACGGTACGGTGCCTGCGCAAAAGGTAAAGTGCAAGAACCAACTCTACAGTAAACTCAATCTCTCTCTCTGGTGGAAGACCAGGCAACTCTTCCGGAAAAACATCCGGAAACTCACACACTACAGGAATGACTCCCACTCCCGAGGCAATCTGGTCAAGAGTCACTGCAGAAACTAGGAAACCCTGACAACCAGAAGCAAGCAACCTCCCTGCCCTCAAAGCAGAAACTAAAAAGCGAGAAGTAAGAGGTACGATACCCTGGAAGTAGAACGCCGCTGCCCCAGGTATCCGCAAGTGCACCCTCTTCTTCTGGCAATCCATCACTGCACCATACCGCTCTAACCAGTCCATACCCAAAATCACATCATAATCATGTAACTGCAAGGCAAATAGACGGGCTGACAACAACTGATCCTGCAACTGCACAGGTACCTCCTCGAGACAGTAGGACGTAAGGACAAAGTCCCCTGTCGGCAACTCCACTACCAACTCAACAGACTCTCCCGAACTCAACTCTCCAAGGGAGTCTAAAAAGTCCTCAGATACAAAAGAGTGAGAGGCACCAGAATCAAACAAGACTCTAGCTGCATAACCAAAAACTGAAACAGTACCTTCCACCAGGTGAGCTGCCTCCGCGTCTGCACGAGTCAAGTGGGTAACACGACCTCTACCTCTCGACCCACCAGAACCTCCGGTCTGCTGACGCTGCTGCACAGGTGCCTGCTGCTACTGCTGCTGCTGCACTTGGGGCTGTGACTGGGTCTGCTGCTGTGGCACACGAGGTAGCAAAGGACAATCTCGCGCCATATGACCCATCTGGTCACACCGGTAACACTGCCCAGCAAAAGTACGTTGTACCTGCTGCGAAGGCTGACCTGTCGGCTGCTGAACACTCCCAACCGACTGCTGCCTCTGCTCTGCCTACCTCCTATCACGCCGAAACTTCCTCCGAGATCCTGACTTCGCCGTCGTCCCAGTAGAAGTGGACGCATAGGAAGTCGAAGTCCTCGGGGTCGTCTGCACACTACCCTGCTACTGGCGAGGCTGAGAAGGAACTGCCTGCGTCTGAACCTCTGCACTCCGAGCACGAGTCCGCAAGGTGTTTGCCTCCAACGCTGCCGCTGTCTGATAGGCCGCATCCAAGTCTGTGACACGAGCAACTATCAGCGCCTGCCTGAGCTCTGGCCTCAAGCCTCTCACAAACTGCTGAGTCCTCAGACCCTCATCTCCCATAATCTGCGGAGCATAACGCCCTAGCTCCACAAATCTGGCCTTGTACTGCACCACAGTAGAGTCCCTCTGTTGCAGGTCCAGAAACTGGTACAACCTCTCCGTCCGGACATAAGTAGGACAGAAGGCTCTCTCAAAAGAAACAACAAACTCCTGCCACGGAATCTGTCTCAGTGGGCGAGACTGGAAAGTAGTCTCCCACTCAGCGGACCACCAAGTCAACGCCTGCGCCTGCAACTGGTAACTGGCTAGCAGCACTTGCTCCTCTGGAACACACTCCATGGAACGAAAAGTCCGCTCCACTGCATCTAGCCATGCTCGCGCTACATCTGGATCAGGCTGGCCCAAAAACTGAGGAGGCTGAAACTGCAAGAACTCCTCAACACCCTCCCAGTACCACCTGGGGTACCGGCGCGTCACGGTGCTGAGCAACAAACTGAGCCATCCCCTCAAGAAATCGAGTCATGTCTAATCCCTGAGCTACCTGAGGTGGAGGTGGCGGCGGCGGAACAATACCACTATGCGCGTCCTGTGGCAAAGGCTGCGTCTGCTGAGGTGGCGGAGCATCTCCAATCTCCTGACGAGTCACCTGCTCAGCTACTCCCTCTCTAGGACGTCGCCTAGGCGCCATACAACTATACACAGAGCAAAAATACACACATAAATACACTAACTAACTCCGGGCTACATAGCTAAATAAATAGCTAGCCACAGCTGCAGCTGTACTCTTTAGACTATGAGTTAACATGATGGGTATTTCCTTATATATATCTCATCAGACCAGGCTCTGATACCAAACTGTAACGACCCAGAATCTGCATTACCAGTAACAACCAGTAACCCGAATTCTGACCCGCTAACCCACGAGACAAGCTCGGAAGGGTAGGAAGTGAAAGTCTGAGGAGACTATATGTAAGAAGATACACACCATGCAAAGCAGTAAAATTCCACTATATGAACATAATATATACAACTCAGAGTCTGAGCAAAGTACAGAGTACAGGAGTACAACAAAAAAGTACTACTCACTGCAGCTAAGGAGCACCAACACCGGAGTGGCTAGACTCGCCTGGAACGGGAGTCGACGAAGACCCACCTGAAAGGGAAGGGAGTGAGTCTCAAGAAAAGAGACCCAGTAGGGAAAAGTAACCCCACCGGTAACAGAACTAAAGTGCGAAAAGTAAAAACTGAAAGTAAGTACACGTCGCACCACAACACAAAACTGTAAACCACGCGGCTCAGTAACACACACTCACACACACAGCAAGTAGGACTCAGCTAGGGTCTGTGGCTCGGCGTCCCGTCATCACAGAGGCTCTCAACCCCAGCCACGTGTGCACACTACAGACGCTCTCTCTCGCGTCTGGTCCACGACCGGTTTTTCCCCTACGCTTGACCCTAGCGGTAGAGAAGGGGCTCCACGGAGACCGACTCAAAACCACCAAAAGGAGTACGCACAGGACAGAGTCGCACTCGGTGTCCCGGCTCACTAGCGGAGGACAACCACACGCTAGTCGTCTAGACAGAGTCGCACCCACGCCTAGGTAACACAACAGAAACGGGTACACGGTAACGCAACGCGTGTACAACAGACGGAACACACTCAACGTCTGAAACCCCGTACAGTAGTAAACACCTCGTGCCACAAACAACTACTCCTATGCACAGGCGGAGTCACACTCTAAGCCTGGCCCACATGTACTATTAGGGCGGACATCACATGTCAATTGCCTCTAATCACACAACTTAAGTCTGCTGGGATACAGGAGATTAACGGCCTGATCGATTGCCACCAATATGAGGTAAACTGCATTCCCCACGTTGTTTATCCTGATTAAATGGCAATCGACCTTGTCGTTTAAATCACCCGTGAAGATCTCAGCGTCCAGGGATGTGGACGTTTAGGTCTTCAGTCCCCCAAACCCAGAACTGAACCGAATCAGTTCAAATGGGCAGAAACACTTAACCAAACTCCGACTGATGGAGGGAAACACTTCCTCTCATCAATCTACACTATCAGAACATCTAAACTAAACAGTCTAACACTTAGATTGTCTAATTTATCCAAATCCCGGCATGATACAACCCAAACCCTAAACCATAAATTGCATTCCAATTCACTTAATTGGGCATGCTAGTTTGCTGGGGAGGGTTATAGGGGTTAAGTCCCTACCTCAGAACGCCTTAAGAATCCCCAAACAGCCACTAATCGCGCCGGATTCCCCCGAAGACTCCGCGCGAATCGCACCAAAACCACGCGTTTCCGCCCGATCTAGCAACGCCACACGATCCAGGGCCTTCCCACGAGCTCAAATCACCCAACAGAAGCTGTGGAAAACCAAGAAAAGCAAAGGTGGAAGAAGGAGAGGAAAGGAGAAGAAGAAGCTCTGCTCTCGGGCTGCCCTATTTCAACAGGACTGGTTAGTCGACGTCAACATCTCTAGTCGCCTACCGAACCGCCAACAGACTAACGTCCAGATCCCCTGTCGTTGAGTTCAACATCAGACGTCCACATCGCTGGACGCTGACTCTGACTCAACGGCAAGCCCTGGCCGTCAACCACACAGGACCACTACAGACCCAATAAGGATCCACTAAAGACCCGAGACCTTACAGCCGCCATCCACACCGACAGGTGCTTTCATCACTTTTCTGGAAATCTATTACTATTTGAATCAGTAATTTTCTTCCAAATTCTTAAAATTTATCATTTGTTTAGGAATTATACATCTGGCATGTCGATAGGAGCCCCATCAGATCGGAGGCGGAGAGGCAGTGGGTGATCCGACGCTTGCAAGCTGTAGTTCAGAGGAGGACTTCCGAGGTATATATGAATTCTCATATCGAATGATTCATATAAGAGGGAGTTGGATCGACGAGGATTTTAACAGACTAGCTTTTTCTAATCCTTCGTGATCATCTCAGGGGGTGAGGCTGGAACTGAGCGTGGCAGACGAGCGTGGGCTCCTCACGGGCCTCACTCGGGCCCTGCGCGAGAGAGGCCTCTCGGTGGCGCGGGCAGAGTGTAATGTAACTACAGTGTATGTTACTGTAGCTATGCAGCTACAATATATTTATATTCTCTATTTCATTATCTTAAACACTTCATATTATTTTGTAATTAAAATTATTTTAATTTCACTTTATGCCCAATGAAAAATATACTTATACTAATTATAAAATTTATTTATTTAAATCTTAAAAATCTCCTATCCCCCTCACCACTCTCTCTCTTTCTTCTTGCTAATTAGAAAATAATTGGTAATTTATGATAAGATTTATTGTTTAATCGTTCTATTCATCTTCATAATTTTTAATTATGTTTAGTTTAACAAAGTTTTTTATAATAAAATTATATAAATTTATAAATAAAAATTAAATTTATTAATATATTTTATAATCAATAACCGTGCATCGCACGGGTGTCCAACTAGTTGCCATTGATTCATTAGTCATCCACAACCTAGCCTATATAATATCCAGAGAGCAGGACAACCAATGGTGTGGTCTGGTTTAAAACAAATACCTCAGTAATGGTGATGTAGTCTGTACACAACTGCACCAAAATATGATATATGGAAAAGAACCATCCTTGAGTACTGGAAAAACAAACACATAATTCAGTGGATCTCAGGAGTTGACATTTTAGAAGATGGTTGGTTTCAAGGTAAAGGGCTGAGCAGGCTGCTATAGACCTTTAATTGTGACCTCATCATTGAAGGGATGCAATTAACAGAGTTTCTGAATGAGGAAGGACAATGGGATGTCAATAAACTACAGACCTTTTTGTTGGCCCTTTTAGTACGGAAGCAAGCCCTAGAGGGGGGGGGTGAATAGGTTTTCTGAAATCTGAAATAGAAACTTAAACACAGAAAATTATCACTTGAAGGTTTGGTTAGTTGAGTGTGATAGAGAGTAGCAGTGCGGAAGCAAATGAACAATCACACAAAGAATACAAGGAATTTATTCTGGTTCGACCCTTCCCACATGAAAGTCCTACGTCCAGTCCCCAAGCAATCTCTTGGGATTTTACTAACTAAGGATACAGTCCCCCTCAAAGACAATACAACACCCAGCACCCCAGCTGGTTTTCTTCTTTTTCCCAGGCAAGAAGATAACCCACTTCTCTTACAGGTCAAGAAGCCAACCTTCTGGTACAAACCCCAATGCAGTTCTGCTAGATTTAAATCCCCAGCTAGGTTCTACACTGAGTACAGTCCCTCAGCTAAACAAAAAATGCCAACAACTACACTGGTCAACTCTTCACAAAGGAAGAGACTCACTGCATACAGTCTTACAATTGGACAGAAATCTTTCTTAGAAAAGAAAGAACAAAGCTGAGAGTTTTACAAGAATGGACTCTAACCCAGAAACTCCCAGCAAAGAACTCTCCCTAAGAATTACAATGACTACAGAGAGAGAGTGAAGAGAGGAAGACTTGAAAGCTTTGAAAACTTCTGCTATGAAAAGCTTCTCTTGATTGAGCTTGAGCTCTTCTCTCTTTCTTTGAGTGTATATAGAGTTGGGATTCTTCACATGATGTACACTCCTTTAAAGATCTTCAGGAAAGCTCTCTCTTTGTTCTACAGCCTTGCTTCATCTTTTATATGAGTAGCTTTGAATATATCCATTGAAGAGATCCATTGGAACTCTTCTAGTTGTTGATGATCTATCTATTCTTCTTCTTCTGACTATCAACCACTTGGTGGTCTTCGAGATCTGTAAGCATAGAAGAAAGTGTTTAGATCAAATGTCAAAGAGGCTCGTACTGTGTTTCCTGCTGTCACCCAAAAGTGGTAGGTAAGCCATTTTTGTCTGACAGGAAAGAAAAGATCCTATGAGATAAGAAAAAAGATCTTCTGTCAGAAAGATAGAAGATTACGTAAATGAAATATATTTGACTTTTCACTAGATGCCAAAAATATTTTGACATATAAAGGAAATCGATGTTTAAGTTGAAATATATATTTGAACAGAATACATGCTCTAATGAAATCCATGTTTCAACAGAGTTGATGTTTAAGTTGAAATCTATGTTTGAACAGAATCCATATTTAAGTGAAATCGATGTTTTCAACAGAATCGATGTTTTAAACAGAATCGATGTTTTCAACAGAATCGATGTTTAAGTGAAATCGATATTTTCAACAGAATCGATGTTTAAGTAAAATCGATATTTTCAACAGAATCAATGTTTTAAACAAAATCGATGTTTAAGTGAAATCTATGTGGCACTTTGTGAATTGAAATCGATGTATATTAAATAGACATCGATTTGGCTTTTCAGTGCAAATCACATAGCGATAGTGCCAAAAATTTATATTTATTAGGAAAATATGATATTAAATATATTTATAATATTTAATTAATCATAAGTTTTGTTATCACCAAAATATAAGGGTAAAATATATGAGTGGTTCAACACTTTTTTCCCAAAGAAATAGTAACATTCATTATTAAACTTTCTACCAACGACGCTGCATGTGATGTTTCAAACATTCATAAAGTGTACAAACAAACTAAGGCCAACTGTTAATGAAACTAATCTAAAATTAAGTTTGACAATAATAAGTCAAATCAATTTAATGTCGCATAAAATAAATTAATTAAAGCCAAATTGACTTTCACCTAATTAGAATAATCCTAATTATTTTATCAAAAGAGACTTTTTTATTATCATGCGAAAAGAAGTTTACACTGAATGCATAACACTAAACCAAACCGTATGGCACATAAAATTTAACACATATGTATGTGTATTTTGGAAATTGGGGGTTTAGAAGACTATTTTTAAAATGTTTCTGGGTCCCTAGGTAGTGATGGGGAAAAGTTTATCCCCCGTGACCTTGTTCTCTTCCAGCGCCAACGACCGTCCCAACGTGCACGGTAGAATGGGGGGGGGGTGGACGAGATGTTGGTGGAGAGAGGAAGACGCGGTCCAACTAAACAATCGGCAGGCGGAGGACTCCGTCGATGGAGCCACCACATGCGTGGGTGGTCACGACGGAGCTGGTTCCCCCGAGCAGGACCCCTGCGAGGCAATGTGGCAGGATAGTTGGCAGACGGAGGGCTTGGCCGATGGGACCCTCACAGGCTTGGGCAGTTATGGAGTGTTGGTTCACCTTGAGCAGGACCCCCGCACAGTAGGGGAAGTGGGTGGAGGCAACAGAGGCAGAGGAAAGGAAGAACTGGTCGTAGCAGCCGTGGTTCATGGCATTGCGGGCACGGGAGGGGGGAAGAAGGGCTTCTCGCTCGCTCACCTGTTCTTTCCAGTAGAGTGGTCTCAGTCGTCCCAGCCATCCTAGCTGCTCGAAGATGAAGTCGATGGACCCCTCTATGTAGCAATCCTTGAAGTAGTGGCCTCCGACGTTGTCGCACAGCATGTCCTGCCCCGTAGAAGCCGCAGCCCAAGAAGTAAGCCTTGTCACCCGACATGCGGAATGCCACCGCCTGCCACCCCTCCATGCCCGGCAGCAGTGCCGGGGCCATGTTCTTATAATCAATCGTTGATGGCGACGAGCTTACGGGTGCCGAGCAGGCCAATATTGTCCAGGGTGTTGGTCGTTTAATTAGACTTTGCGGCCCTCCTTAACATCTTCGACTTTTCTACGGACTGGATTCTCAAGGGCCCCAGTGAAGTGGGGCGGCCGCCCTCCTTAACATCTTCGACTTTTCTACGGACTGGATTCTCAAGGGCCCCAGTGAAGTGGGGCGGCCGATGTGCAGAGAGAGAGAGAGAGAGAGAGAGAGAGAGAGAGAGGAGAGAGAGAGAGAGAGAGAGAGAGAGAGAGAGAGAGAGAGAGAGTTGGCCTGTTCGGAGAAAATGGTTGAAGAGTTGAAAAGGCGTAATTGAAGGGGGCTTCTGGGGAGCTGCGAGGAGATAATGCATTAAAAAGTAGTAAAGTTCACTGAGATTCAAATTCAAATTGAGAGTTTTTGGCATCTGAGTTGGGGAGAAATACAGAGGAAAAGAAATATAAAGCTTCCACATGTCCTAAGTAAAATTTTGGCGGGAAATAAAGAACTCTATTTTAGTATTATAGTATAGATGTTATCCATTGTTACAATATATGTTGAACTCTGTTACAGTAAAGACTTCCCCTATTATATTCAGGGATTGTTAATTAATTTGTCCTTTATTTTATTGTGATCTGTGCTGACTGCTGACAATTAGAGACTAACATTTTCTGTCTTTTGATTATAAGTAATTGTTATTTTAAAATCTTTTAACTATTACTTTAACATCTTTCAAGTTATATATATTTTATATCATATCAACAATTTATTTAAATCTCACATACTTTAATCGATTTATCTTCTTTTTTAACAGTTTTTTTCTTCTACTTTAACTGATTTTTTTGCCTACTTTAACACACTAGTATACTTTAATAGACAACAACTACAACTTTAACATAATATAACTATTATTTTAACACAATGCAACTACTACTTTAATAGATCAAACATTTTAACTGATTTTTTCTTCTTTTTAAATAGGTTTTCTCATCTTTAACAAACTATTATACTTTAGCTGATTTGTTCTTCTACTTTAACTAATTTCCTCTCTTATTTTAAAATCTTCAAACTTAGATTTTAAGTCTTACCAACAGTAACTTTAAGTTTCACGTATTTTAACTCACCATCACACTTATTTTAACGACTTTGAACTTTTACTTTAATACATTTAAACACTTATTTTACTGTCTTCAAACTTAGACTTTAATTTATATCAACAATTATTTTAAGTCTCATACACTTTAACTCAGTTATCACATATACTTTAACAACTTCAATCTCTTACTTTATCGTCTTAGAACATAGACTTTAAGGCATGCTACAGTGACTTCAAGTCTCACACATTTTAACTAACTGTCACGTATATTTTAACGTCTTCAAAGTTTTACTTTTAACACCTTCAAACTTAGACTTTAAATTATGTCAACAATTACATTTTAAATTATATCAATAGTTATTTTAAATCTCACATATTTTAACTCATTGTCACACATATTTTAACAACTTTGAACTTTTACTTTAACACCTTATAACTTAGACTTTAAATCATGTCAACAGTTACACTTTAGATCATATTAATAACTATTTTAAATCATACATGTTTTAACTCACTGTTACACATACTTTAATAACTTCGAACTCTTACTTTAAAATCTTAAAATTTAGACTTTAAATGTTATTAAAATGTAAACACAGTAGTCATACATATCTAATGACACAAAAATAAATGGAAGGTAAAACATGAAAAAAAAAATAGAAGATAGAAACTATCTTTTCAAAAATTAATTGATAAAGTAAAAAAAAAGACTATTTGAGACATATTTTCTGATAGAAATTAAAAAAATAAATTTTCTATTTGACAATAGAGAGAATACAAGTATATATATGTGAAAATACAAGTATAAATATGTTCTTTATTGTCAAAACATTCTCAATTTGATTCTCAAATATAACAGAACAGGGAAGATTTGAGGCATATATATACATAATTAACCCAAAGATATATGGTGTTAGGAACAGAAAATAGTGTGAGAATCTAATATACTATACTTGGAGAAATATACTGATAAAATACATGGCATATGAATAAACATACATAGAGAGTGAACATACTGTGTTGAAAAAAGAACATGAAGGAATGAAATGCATGGAAAAGAAACACAATATGTATTATAGGAACACAAAGATAGTATGAGAATAAAATATAAGATAAATTAATTAAGAGTCTCTGATTATAACAAAGATATTCTTATTGTAATATGACTTAACGTATATTTTAATATGAGATAACATTTATTGTAATGAATTACCGTTCTATCAGAAATTAAAAAACAAGTCAAACATCTAATAGAGACTCATAATTAATTTATCCTAAAATATATTGTCCAAGATGCATGAGGATTCTTTTTTTATTTTTCATGCATACATTATATATCTCATTCTAATATGATATATTTTAGTTTACATAACATGCTTCACTCCTATGAAAGTGCATGTTAAGGATGTTCAAAAAGCTTCTCGGATGAAATGTGTTCGTAGACATGAGCGAACGTGGACTCCGTTATTATGTTGATAACGAGACTCACTCACTTATACCTAAAGTCGATCGGACACTTTTTTATTAGAATAATAAGTGTTTCTCCATAAAATTTTAAATCCAATTAGAGTTACAAAATAAATATGTCAAACTGAAATCTTTGGATTGCGGTGTGTACGTAATGTTGGAACTTTTGGATCGCACTCCATTGTTAGTGGGCCTCATGCAAGTTCGTCAACCTTGTCCAACATTTCTCGGGCAATCCTTCATAGCTCATCGTCATTATTTTTAAGAAGATCTTCAAGGGAGCCACTCAGTTGTCATAATTTGGATTGTCTGAGTGTTTTTAACCAAAAGTTGAAGCCTAATTTGAAATATACATTAGAAGTAGCTTAATCAGTTAAGATCCTCTTTCTGTGAGGACTCTGAGTGAGTCAATTGGTAAGGCCCGAGTACGACTGTGCTACATTTCTAGTCATTAAAAAAAAAAACTAGAATCAAAGTTCAAGTCGTATATAGACTAGATTTTGAATGTTGACGAAAAGGGACTGTAAGAAAAGTTCAAACACCATGGGGGACAAGGTTTAATACGTAAGGCAACAATTTTCGAGTGTAACCTTAATCACTCTATTTTGCATTTTAACAAATCACCCAAAAAATACTATTATAAGATCTTAGAGTATTTGAGGTAGAAAAAAAAAGTCATAGGTATAAGGCTTTGAATCTTAGCCAGAGAAGAAAAGAGTGGGAAGGCCGATGACAATTCCAAAGGAAAAGTAGCTAGCATATGTTCTTTGAAAGCAGCTCTTTTCATTAATGGTGACTCGTAAAACTGTTAGCTTTCAACTCAAAATTAATTGATAACTATAGTTAATTGTTCCCATGCATTGCACGGATATGAATTAAAAAAATAAAAAATTTTAAAAAAATATTAAAAAGTTTAAGAATTAAAAAATAATAATTTAAAAAAAGAAGAAGAGAGGCGACCCGCCGACAAGCAAGTCACCTAGCATGCAAGGTGGGCGGCTTACCTGTAGGCCGCTCCATTTGAAATTTGAAAAAAAGAACAAATAAAAAGAACATACTCCCCTCCCCGTCAAATTTTGAATATACAGAGTTTCTTGCTCGCCATGTGGTGATAAAGAACTATGTTTTATAAGTATAATATCGATTAGGGGAAATGCCTATTCTCTTATAAATTTGAGAGGACCCACAACTTATGTGTGATTTTAACTCAGCCGAATGCTGCGGATCACGGTCTAGCACATTAAGTACAATACCAAAATGCAAACAAAACATGCAGAACAAGTGGCTATGGGCCATCTCTGATGTTATAACACATCATCCAACTCAAAACTAATTGATAACGAGTATAAACAATTATATATTTTTTCTTATGAATATCTTATATTTAAGTCCATTCACAAGTATTTATTTTGGATTTAGCAACAGCTTAGAAGATCTACGATAGTAAGCTTTGGAAAATGGACCATTAACCTGAGGGAGCTAATTAATGAGTGCAGAAATTTGGATGAGATAAAGAGATTGGTTGTGCAAAAGATTTTTGAAGAGAGCGAGTAAAACCTCTTGAACATATATAGATATATAGTTCTTCAATCTAGCTCCTTTTTTCTTTTACTCTTTGGACTATAGGGTTTCATCAACTATCGACAGAATTTTTGGTTATTCCCAATGCTCTTCAATTATCCTTCTATATATTGGAACCCAAGGTCGATGTGCCGACTTTTGCTTTGTCTATTCGTGGGTCCTTTTTGGCACTCTAAGCTCTCAGCTTGTGCTGGAACCTAACGAAATCAAATGCATATAATAATCAACATTTATGAGAACAACATTTTTTACGTAACACTGTCCGGTGTTAAAAGAGGAAGGCCCACGCAAATCAATTAAATAAATAAGAGATGTGAGAAATATTTATTGCACTTGAAATAAATTTTTACTTTTTCCATTGATCAATGCACCATGCATGTGTCATATTATGTCCATCTAATAAACAATCAAAAATATATTTGTAATTTTATATATGGAGAATTAATTATTGATCTCTGACAAAGATTTGACATTATTTTCAGATCTCTGTCAGATTTTTTTGCGCCGTCCGATCCTTGCTTTATATAAGATTTATTATTAAGTCCTTGATGTTAACCCCCGTTATCCTCTCCTGTTATCCAAAAAATATGTAACTGCGTAAGTACGTACTTACAAAGTTACATGTGTAACTGCGTAAGTATGTAAATCATTTAACTATTTAAGTATGTAATTACACACTTATGTAGTTACACATGTAATTCTGTAACTACATAGAAATCTATACTATCTATACTATTATAATAAAACTCAGTCTTAGAAGTACACGTGGCAGCACCAGAAATTTTCTTTTCCGCCCAAACTGAGATATGTGATACCGCCTAAAACTATCCCCCTTCTTCTTTCTCTCTATTTTTGTATTTCTTTCTCTCTTTATGTGCTGCCACCGCAAGCAGCAAACTCAGCGGGATTTAAAATTCAAATTCTCTCCCTTTCTCCATTTGACTCGTCCTTGACAAAAAATAGTATTTTTTATCCAATCCGCCACCCCCCATCTAAAAATATAAGTACCCGCCTCTATTATAATATGCATCTCTCATATTTGATCTATTTAGTGTTCCGTATGAAAATTACGTTTTCTTTTCTTCTATATAATACTCCTCTATTATTATTAATAACAATTATATCAAATCTAATTTATAATTATAAATTTATTATAATTAAATATATATTTAGAAAAAACCGTGCAACGCACGGGTAGAGATCTAGTCTATACTATATATTAGAAGTGACACTTTGAACTTTAGTCCGGTTCATCTCAAGCCCGGTTCTCCATCTTAAGCCCGGTTTCGTTCTCTTCAATTCCGGTTCACCTAAAATTTGTTCCTTTTTATTACCCAACTTAAATACACCTTCTTAAATACAACCTTCCTCCTTCTCAATTGTAAAATGCTTACAAACGTTTTGTATTCACCATGTAACGGAAGTGTCTATTTTATTACGTAACGGAAGTGTATGAAGAATGCCACAAGTAATGCGCCCCCAGCCTGCAGCCTGCAGCCTGCAGCAGGACACGGGAAGGTTGCCTCGGCGCCGGAGGAGGATGTGGAGTGCAAGTACATCAACGTGGGCAGGGCAACAGATCGCCTCGGCAGCGGAGGAGGAGGTGGAGTGCAAGTATGTGGGCTGGGCATGCAACAGAATACTCACGCATGCTTCCACCTTCCTCTACGCCTCACCAACAAGGTCCTCTTCATCAACCTCGGCAAGGACATGCTTGGAGTCTTCTGAGAGCCCTTCTCGGACACCACCTGGCTGCTATTGCCAGGCTACCCCATCTCTGACTTCGAGTCTTTCTACCGCTCTCATCTGCAGAGTTACGTACCAACCTGTTGAAGAGAGAGAAGCGATGATCAACAGCGACGACGCCAGTGGACTCGTCAGATGAAGCCCCTCTCAACATGTTCATAATCCCTCATACCATCCTCCCCTTCCCTCTCCCACATGTTCTTCATGCAGCACTCTATTGAGGAATCATCTGTTAGAAAAACAGAGTACCGTAAAAGAAGAGAATTTGGTTACTTGTGTATCGAAGCAGACCCGTATGCATTATATAATGAGAGAATATACAAGATAATCTGATCAACATATTTTACATGTACAGGTTATGTCACTATGTACACTAGAGACAACGTTGCCAGGAGAGTCCTCCAGAGAACCAGCGTTGGAATCCTTTGCTTTATCTGCTGCATAGATAGGCTGGACAGAGTCCAACGTAGCTTGTGATATATTTGTTGATATATCCGCTCAGCAATCAATTGTGCTGCTTTTCTTTTATGCTAATTTTTTGCTCTTAATTTCTCTTATCTCATTGGAAAAAATGGCCGCGTACGCAGGACCAGTGCCCGCCGGCGGACCCAGCCTCCCCGCACTGGGTAAGCAATAAGAGCCGATTCCCCTGTGGGTTTTCTTTAAAAATAACACAGTTTGAAATTTTTTTAAGGAGAATAACACAGTAAAAACTCAAATTCGCAATCTAACACACTTTGTACATTGAACTGTACGTTTGCGTTTAAAAAATAAAAAAACAAAAAGTCGGGAGCGCGCATACCGGCAAAGCCATTGCCGACTTTGCTCAAGTAAAAATTATCCTAGGCCGACTTAATCTCAACATCTAAAGATCTAAATGATGTCTAATTGAGGTAAAATTTCAAACATAAGTTAATTAAGAGATGATACAAATTATACTAATTTTAGTTTAATTTTTTAAATTAATTTTTTGTCAAGTAAAAATTGTCCCAAAAATCATTAAGTCGACTTAATCTCAACATCTAAAGATCTAAATGATGTCTAATTGAGTTAAAATTTCAAATATATGTTAATTAAGAGATGATACAAATTATAGTAATTTTAGTTTAATTTTTTAAATTAATTTTTTGTCAAGTAAAAATTATCCCAAAAATCATTAGGTCGACTTATCTCAACATTTAAAGATCTAAATGATGTCTAATTGAGTTAAAATTTCAAATATATGTTAATTAAGAGATGATACAAATTATAGTAATTTTAGTTTAATTTTTTAAATTAACTTTTTGTCAAGTAAAAATTGTCTAAAAAATTATTAGATCGACTTAATCTCAACATCTAAGAATAGAGACAGGCTAGCCAGCCTGACCGAGGCAGGGGTTAATCGACGGTGTGCTGGCTCAGTCGAGTTGTCTTCAACCGCGTCCGACGCCCCCCCGTACATTAAATGTACTTTTTTTTTCGGCACTAACAATGAATACAAATACTTAAACGGATATTTATGCTAGCATCTTATTCGTGGGCATCTGAAATGCATATTTAGTTGATTATTTAGCTCGGTACTGATTTTATGTCAATATATCTTTTTACTTGTTTTTCTCTTTAAAAAACTTATTTCTATATATAGACTAGATAATCTATAGCAATACATATTTACAATTTTCTTTTTGTCATGCTATTTAATAATATAAGACATCTATTTTTATTTGAGTTCATTCTTTCATCTTTATCTTGAATATATTTAAATCAATTACGTCTTACTTAAAATTAATATACAACTTTATTGAATCTTTTTACATTGTCCAGAATATATATATATATATATATATATATATATATATATAATATATATATATATATATATATATATGATGATGTTGGGTGCAACAGGTGACTACGCCACACCCCAACAGTGGTCGTTGGATGGCCATCCAATGGCCCGAATGTTTTTTTTTCTTCTGTCGTTGGATCATGACCCAATGGCAGTGACTAGGGTACGGCAGGGCCACATCACAGTACCTCAGCATCACTCATATATATATATTATATAAACATTTGATTGTTATAAAATATTAGAGTATATTATGAAAAGTTGAGAACGGTAAGATTCAAAGACTTCTACATGATGAAAGAATTATCTATTTTATGAAAATTTTACATTTCAAATGTTACATTTATAAGTATATTATATTTTTTTAGGTTATCAAAATAACGATAACAAGCACAAATATTAATCATATAGATATCTTGTTATCAGGAAAGTAATTGGCAACTTAAAAGATAAACATATGTTGATCAATAAAATTTTTTGCATCATATAAGTAGCACGTGTCAAAATAAATCTTTTACTTTGGTGATCATAATCTTCTTCTAATTAACTAGAATTAAGAGAAAAATTAGGAGAATATTTGACAATGTTATAAATAGTTTAAATAACATAAGATTAATTACTCTGAGTAAAATAATTAGTTTTTAAACTTTTTTTGTCAAGTTAGATATTCTCTTTTATTTGAATACACATTCTTCATCAAATGCTTTATCCCAATAAACCATAGCAAGTATATTTTATTTATTTTTAGTAGAATTGTCTTCATGAATCTAACTATGATAGTTTTTAATTTTAAAATTTGCATCCACATATCATTTAGCTCATATGAGAGTTGTCATCTGAAGTTGAAGTCTTTGTTAGTGAGGCAATGACTATAATTATTTGCGAGACAAAGTGTTAAAATTTGATAAATCTATTCTTAAAAATATATAGTAAATAAAATATATTGTTAAATTTCTTTAAAAGAAAACTAATCAAAATAGAAAGTTATCTTTTCATATATTATTTTTTTAATATATATAAAATTGTTTTTATTTATTTTTAAATTATAATTTTAATAATTATACATGCTAACAAATATACTACACGCGGGTAGCGTCTTTCTTTGACTAGTATATTAGAAGTGACACTTTGAACTTTCGGTTCATCTTAAATCCGGTTCTCTATCTTACGCCTGCCCGGTTCTCCATCTTAAGCCGGGCTCTCACTATTTCTGGCGGATGAACCCTTAATTTGTAACGCCAAAATTATTTCACGCAATTATAAACAGCAGAAGAAAAACGTAAAATCCTGTCCGCCTTATTATTCTCTTAATTGTCCACTTTCAAACCGTAACGCCAGAACTGGACAACAAATCGCCTCAGCGGTGGAGGAGGTGGAGTAACAGTCGGAGACATTGCCGTTGTCCGGCCCCGTGAAGTCGGAGACATTGCCGTTGTCCGGCCCCGTGAGGAAGGCGTTGAGGCAGACGACGGTGGAGTGCAGGAGGCGCAGATAGAGCCGCTAAGAGAGCGGTTGCAGTTCTGGTTGACGTCGGAGAGAACAGAAGTCGAGGACACATTCGCGAGGGATCTGAACTGGGAGAGCAACGAGATGTTCATGCAGCCGGTGGAGATGAGATCCACTCTGTCCGAAAGCCGCAGGCCGAGCGCGGGTCGAAGCCGGGGAAGACCTGGTCGATCTCGGTCTGGAGGGCGGTCCAGCAGGAGGCGGAGGAGTTGGCAGGGGGGAGGAAGAAGCCGGTGGTGCGGAGGTACTCGGCCTGCACCAGGTGGATGCCCTGAAGGATGTACCTACAGCGGAAGGAGGCAGCAGGAGGAGGTGCAAGTACGCTTCCACCTTCCTCTACGCCCTCACCGACAGGGTCCTCCTCATCGACTTCTTGTTTTTGGTTTCTGTTGTGTTTTCTTCCCTCTGACACAACATGTATATGCGGTTAAAACATGTGTATATTCATGGTTGATGCCTTGCCAGGGGGACCACCTCGGCGAGGGGGATCGGCAGCGAGGACGGCAGCGGGGAGGTGCGGCAGACGGGGCATGTGGGGCGGAGCCTCAGCCATGGGTAGTCCACACACTTGAGGTGGAACAAGTGTGTGCGCCATTGCTATCGTCAATTTGTTTAATATTCTGCATGTACTCGGTGATGGAAGAAGATCCGCGGCGGACGCCGTGAAGCTGCGTGCGGAGTTGAAGGACGCGCGCACCAGAGTGAGAAGCCAGGGCTTGGGCGATGGCAGTCCAGGCGGCACATGACGTGGTGCACTCAGGAACAAAAGCAGCAACAGAGTCGGTCATGGAGGTGAGCATCCAGGACATTACGAGGGCGTCACGTCATTGCCATGCATCGTGCGCAGAGTTGGGAATGGAGATGCAGGCGGTATTCACTAGCTGTTTAGGAGGGCATGGTTCGGAGCCGTCGAGGATGCCCATGTAACCGTTGGCACGGAGAGCAGCCATAAACTACCGACGCCACCGGACATAGTTGTCGTAGGTGAGCTTGATCGTAAGCAGAGACATAGTGCTTGGGGGAGGGGGTGGAACCGGAGACACAGTGGAGAAATCCACGGCAGCAGGGGAAGACGAACCAGTGGTGGCCTTGAGGTTCGAAGGTACTGCAGTGGGAGGAGATGTATCCACAGTGGTGTCATGTGGCACGGAGGAGGCAGTGACGGACGGAGAGGATGCAGAGGGATCCATGATTGGTTAAAGAAGAGAATGGACCGGGATCACAGAGCTGTTAGGCAAGAAGCTCTGATACCATGTTAGAGAAGAGAAGCACGAATGGAAAACAGAGGATCGGAACTAGAGAGAGAAACTGGGTTGCGCTAGAGAGAGGAATTGGGTTGCTCACTTTTCCTGGGCACCCTTGTAGATATATATATATATATATGAACAGAGTACAGGTACAATGGAAGAACTCTACATAATGTACAATTCCTAAAGATTATCCATGCACTGGATATACATGAGTTTACGTAGCAGAGATCTGCTTTGCATGGGACTTCGCAGAGTCCTTATCCAGCTGCGTAGAGCCCTTCTCAGAAGAGTCGGAGTCCTGGTGTTCCAGGACATCCTTAATACTTCCCAGCCAGTGATTGCAGAGAGACGAAGGGAGGGGAGAAAAGTGCGAGCGCCCGTGCGTGTGGGAGGCATTCTGCTTGCGGACATCACCTTCCAAGGCATGAAAGAGTCGAGAAATCAGACTAGGAAGCTCGTCAACCTTCTCTCTCTTTCTTCCCCTCTGCAATGTTCAAGACGCTCACCGAGGAAATGTGTGGGGGTGGATGCTCAGATGGCTTCGGTGTCTGAAACTGGAGGTCTGCCATGGGATCACTTTGATGCTTTCGTTGTGGAACCTCCTCTGTGTCATTCGCCCTATGTGATAATAATGCCCTTTCCCATTGCAGGTTACGGCGCTTTTGCGTTTCGGGATGGGCAGGTCAACGTTGCTTATCGTCGTTTTCTTTGTATTCTTTTGCTGCGGGCCTGCGCCTTAGTGTTTGCTAGGGGAATAATGTGTTTAATCATGTCTAGATGCGAGGAGTTCCCACATGGTGTAAAGATCACAGAAAGAAACACCCAATATAGCATCCGGATTTAAAGTTGATTAACTTGGTATAAAATGTCGAAACAGGTGATGGCGCACAAGATGTATTTGAATACATCCAAAGAGCACTTTCTTTGATTTGGAGACCGTAGGATCATCATTAGTCCAATGGCTGTATTTTTGTAGATTGATGTGGATTGAATACGAATAAATTATACTAATGATATAAAATCTGAGGGAGTCCCAAGGGTGGTGAAATGTAAGTTTGCGTGGTTCACGTATCCTGAAGAACAACGATCAAGATGAGCAGAAAGAGATCTCTGACAACCATTTAAATGTGCTCTTTTTCAAAGAATCAAATTAAAAAAAATTATATGTGATGACATTTGAAACATTTTACTAAAAATAATGGCTTTACCCGAGCGAAGAAAAGAGAAGGATTTTGAGAATTTCGATAATATGACAAGACTTTTACAAGTAAGATATACATTGGTATTGGTCATGGACCAGCATAGGATTGCATCGTTTTATGTTTGAGCCTTGTTCTCATGTTGTTTTGTTTAAGTAAAATCATCAATAATTTAATATGTGTAGATTACTTTTATAATATCAAATTGGGTAAATCTAATCAGACAAAAATATATTGTAAATAAAATATATTAATATTTTAAAAATAAAACTATTCAAATTAAGAAAATTATCTTTTTACCTTATTTTTTCAAATAATAAAAAATTATCTTTCCTTATTTTTTTAAAATTATATTAATAACTATACTACATCAACGGTTATTCTACACGTGCATAGCGCGTTTATTTGACTAGTTTTATAAGTTTGTAACTCTGTAATTAGGACTTACATAGTTACAGACTTACATAGTTTCAGAAGGATTTACCTAGTTATCAGGGCTTACCTTGTTACCAAAGCCTAGTGCTTACCTAATTATAGAGTTACATATGTAATTCATGTAACTGTGTAAGTATGTAGTTACAGAGTTACATGTGTAATTACTCTGTAACTACATGTAAGTGTGTAATTACACATGTACATACTATGTAACTCTGTAAGTATGTAAGTACATAGTTTTTAACGTCTTAAGTTTGTAATTATTTCTTCATGTAACTATGTAACAATGTATGAAGTAGTTACACAGTTAAATATGTAACTGCATAAGTATATATTTACAGAGTTACATGTATAATTGCGTAAGTGTGTAATTCCTATAACTACGTAAGTATATAATTACATACTTATGCAGTTACACATATAACTTTGTAACTACATAGAGATTTTTTAAGTTTGTAACTTTGTAATTAGGGCTTACCTAGTTACAAACTTACATAGTTTCAGAAGGATTTACCTAGTTATTAGGGTTTATCTAGTTACCAAAGGTTACCTAGGACTTACCTAGTTACAAACTTACATAGTTTCAGAATGATTTACCTAGTTATTAGGGCTTACCTAGTTACCAAAGGTTACCTAGGACTTACCTAGTAACTCTGTAACTACATGTAAGTGTGTAATTACACATGTACATATTATGTAATTACACATACACATGTAACTTTGTAAGTATGTAAGTACATAGTTTTTTACGCCTTAAGTTTGTAATTATTTCTTCCTGTAACTATGTAACAAGGTATGAAGTAGTTACACAGTTAAATATATAACTGTAAGTATATATTTACATAGTTACATGTATAATTGCATAAGTTTGTAATTCCTATAACTACGTAAGTATATAATTACATACTTATGCAATTACACATGTAACTCTGTAACTATATAGAGATTTTTTAAGTTTGTAACTATGTAATTAGGGCTTACTTAGTTACATACTTATATAATTTCAGAAGGACTTACCTAGTTATCAGGGATTACCTAATTACCAAATGTTACCTAGGACTTACCTAGTTATAGAGTTACATGTGTAATTCCTGTAACTGCGTAAGTATATAATGATGATCAGTCTGTCCCCATGCAATTTTAATTAATTATATATATATATATATATATATATATATATAATATTGATAATTAACAAAACCAAACAAGAATTTATCAATTATATCTGATGAATATTTCATAAGTCTTAAGTACAGAAAAAAATACCGAGGTCAAACAAGCCAATAAAGGTATGCATTACTACTCTGAAGTTTAATCTTTTCAACAAGAGATTTCTCTAAATCCATATCGATTTCTGTTGAAGTTCATAACGATTTTCTTATAAGACTGAAAAGTCATGTTGTTTCAAACAAGTCGATGTCACAACGACTTCATAAGTTATCATAACGATTTCCTTAGAACTCGCAACGACTTGCTTGTTGTAACGACTTCATAAGTTATCATAACGATTTCCTTAGAACTCGCAACGACTTGCTTGTTGTAACGACTTCATAAGTTATCGTAACGATTTCTTTAGAACTCGCAACGACTTACTTGTTGTAACGACTTCATAAGTTATCATAACGATTTCTTTAGAACTCGCAACGACTTACTTATTGTAACGACTTCATAAGTTAGCCGTAACGATTTCTTTAGTTCTCGTAACGATTTCTTTGATACTCGTAACGACTTGGTAGCCGTAACGATTTCTTTAGTTCTCGTAACGATTTCTTTGATACTCGTAACGACTTAGTAGCCGTAACGATTTCTTTAGTTTTCACAACGATTTGCTTTGCGCAACGACTTCTTTAGAATTCATAACGACTTGATAAGTGTTCATAACGATTCGATATGACTCATAACGATTTCATAAGTCATACAATCATCAATTTCATATATTGATATCCTATTCATCTTAAAGCATTGACCAGTCAAAGCCCACGTAGACATCTCTCTGACGCTTTTGCATTTATGAGATCTGAACATATCTCTGCATGCATGCAGACCATATCATCCGTTATCGTGCCTACTCTGATAACGTCCTTTAGACTTAAGCCATTTGGCATTACTATTTTCTTGACTATTGCTACTGACGTTGACTGACATCAGAGACAGCCTATCTGTCTGCTATTTAAGATTGACATCTGTGCAGACCTCTGAACTAACTTCATGGTACAACGTTAACAAATAGAAGCCATCGGATATCTTTGAAGATCTCATCTCTTAATTTGCGTGCTCAAGTGATCAAAAGACTGTGACAGGAAGCTTCCAAGACTCCAGATGTCATTCAGTCTAACGACTACTCAAAAGAGAGACAACAGACTCTTTAACATCTATATTTCAAATTGAAGATATATATACAAGTCAGAAGAATAGAAGAAAAAAGAACGTTCAAGAAAAGCATTCAAATTCTTCTGAAGAAAATCGAGAGCCAAGATCCTTCACTCCTCTTAGCTTTTGCTCTTTTGCTCTCCACTAGTTTGTGAAAATCTTGAGAGAGCCTGTATAGTTCTGAAAGTGTGAATTGTTTATAATCTCTTTGCTCTCAGTTCTAGTTGCTTCAGATCCTCGCTAATCAAAAGCTGGATCTAGGGGCTTGAAAGTCATACATTCTTCTCTGTGCTGTTCCCTTCAGGTGTGAAGGAAGACCTGGTGGTATCCAGGTGTTGTTCCCTTCGGGTGTGAAGGAAGACCTGGTGGTATCCAGTGTTTTCCCTTCGGGTGTGAAGGAAGACCAGCTGAGCTGGGTGTTGTAGCGTCCTTAGGGGGACTGTTCCCTAGTTAGTGAAATCCTGAGTTGTTGCTCAGGGACTGGACGTAGGACTCCTAAGGAAAGGAAGTCCGAACCAGATAATCCTTGTGCTGTGTGATTGTCTTCCTTGTGTGATTGTTATTTAAACTAACTGTAACTAACATAGTTCGAAGAACGTTGTGTGATTATTTTTGAGTTACAGGTATCTTCCAGATTAATTTTAAAAGACCCATTCACCCCCCCTCTGGGCTCGTCAACTGGGCAACATATAATTCCTGTAATTGCGTAAGTATGTAGTTATAGTGTAACGTCGCGCGTTTTCGGATCCTTTTTGGATCGTGTGTGTTGTGGTTGTGATGGCCGTTATGAGGCCAATGTGAGTTGGTTGTGTGGAATGTATGGTGTGGAAGTGTGGCTTGAGCAAGTAAAGTGCAGGTTTGGTCATGAAATGAAATAGGACATGCTGCAGTTCAGTTGGAGTTGGCGGCCAGGGGTGGTCGTTGACCTGTTGGCATCCAGGTATGTGGCCGTTAACTGCATGAACTTGGCGGCACAGGATGTGGACGTTTAGGGTGGCGGTTGCCACTGGCGGCATAGGGGTTGACGCCAACCTGAGAATGATGCAGGTTATAGGGTCACCCGAGGACAGATTTTCTACCTGGTTCTCATTCTCCCTTGCCCCAGCTTGTTGCCCCCGTGTTTCTAAAGCTTCCAACAGGTACCGAAGGGTGGTTGGACGATCGTAGAACGCGTGGCGTTGCTGAATTGCGCGAGGAAACGCCGTACCGTGGTGCAATTCCCGTGGGAGCTCGCGGAGGGTTCGGCGTGAACTGGGAGATTGCGGGAGGTTTTAGCGTGTTCTAAGGTAGGGAATGACCCCTGTAGCTCCTGTAGGTCGTGATAATGTAATTAGTTAACATGAATCTGCATGATAATGGTGATTTCGGGTCATGATATCCATGTGGGGATAATGGGTGGTTTGACGAATTCATTCAGTTGAGCATGCTGTGTGGGATTGTTTAGGATTCATGCATGCTAGAGGAATTGTTTCTGTATGATTTACTGTTGTTTTAATGGTTTGAAAACCTGTGGATTCGGATTAGGGTTTCTGCAGGAATAGTGGCTGAGGATCTTGGCGTCAACATCGTTTGTCGCCAAGTTCATTAGCTGGGATATAAACGGCCATATCCCTTGCCGTCTACTTCCTATAAGCGGCAATCGATGTTGCCGCCAGCATGTATATAAACTGAAATAGCTGATTATGGTATTTATCGATAACGAATGGTGCGTTGGCACCTGTGGTGCACTGAGTGCACCTGGTTTTATTATTTAGCATACAAGGTATGCAGGTTGTTACTCTCTTTCGAGGCTGCGTGTTGTTCACGCGAGTCCAGTTGGGTTCACGTGTGGTGGACCACCGTTACTTGAGGTTTACGTGACGTTTGACGTGGTTTGCGTGTGACGTGCACGTGGGTTTGTGTACGTGGCAAGTAGTACGACGCCTACCGTGGTTACCTCTCCAGTTGGGTGCCCCAGGTTCTTTGTGAGCCAGGCTGTTAGCTCGGGGCTTTGTCCCGGTACTTGTGTTGTACCGTCAAGGTCTGTGTCGTCTGACCTGGACACCCTCACTCTTGTGTTTGAGTTGTACGTCCGGCTGAGGGAAAGACGACAGTGGGACAGTGACACTTGTGTTTGTTTTTAGTCACTTGTAGCGCGCTCGTAGTTGGGGGTACAGACACCAGTAGTCGACACTGGTCCCCAGCTAGTCCTTTTCCAGTGCCTCACTCTAGCGAGCCCGGTCAGGGCCTCTGGAGGTGTCAGGCATGGGCCTGTGACCGTGTGGTCCGCAGGTGGTGGTGTTTAGTTGGTCTCCACAGTTGCTTGACCTTTTCACGTGGAGCGGCAGCTGGACCTTTCGTCCGTGGCTGCGAGACTGAGAGGTAGACCTGTGTTAGCTTGTCCGAGTCAGTTTCTGGTGTAGCGAACCAGTTCACGTGGCTCGTGTTTGGCTGTCTCTACTTTGGCTTGTACACTTGTACTGGTTTGCCGTTTAATTATTACAGTTGTTTTTCGTAGTCGGCAGACGGTGAGTACTTTTACAGCTTTTATATCATGTTTAGCTGTTCTATAATTGTTGGTATTGTTTACTGCTTTCGTACCTGTGGTTTTGTTTTGCTCGGTGTTGGGAGAGTTCCCTACTGAGCCAGTGACTAGCGAGGCTCACCCCTACCCCCACAGGTGAGAGCGAGGAGGACGTTTCACGACCGTCGTCCAGTTCAGAGCCGCGCCGTAGCGGTGCAGGGTCGATACCTCCAGCTATGTAGTAGCAGCTCCAGTAGTGTAGTGTTGTGTAGTATAGTTAGTTGTTTCTTTCCTTCAGTTGTACCTCGGGGTATACCCCAGGCTCTTGTAATTCTTTTCAGTTTTTGTGGAAATTTGGCTATGTAAATTGTGAAATATATATAAAATGTGGTGTGTTTCTTTGTGTTTACACGGACTGTGGTTTGGTATCCCTTGCGAGGCTTCGGCCCGTTCGCGGGAGGCAGACTCGGATCAAGTACGTTATCGGTTTAACGGACTTGGCCGAGGCGTTCCGCCACATATAGAGTTAAATGTGTAACTCTGTAACTACATGTAAGTATGTAGTTACACATGTACATACTATGTAACTACAAATGTAATTCTGTAACTACATACTCTGTAACTATACATATTGTAACTATACATATAATTACAGAGTTACATACTAGTATGTAACTCAGAGACTCTGTAATTAGGTAAGTCCCTGGTAACTAGGTAATTACAGAGTTATAGAAAGACTTACCTGTGTAAGTGTGTAATTACACATGCAACTATGTAACTAGGTAAGTCCATGGTAACTATATAGGTAAGCCCTTCTGAAACTATGTAAGTCCCTTCTTCTATAATTATGTAACTCAAGTACCTAAAAATAAATCTCCCAAAATTAGTGACTGATTGGTAATTCTCCAAGTAAGTAAGTAAATATTATTTTTGTAAATTATTAAGTATTTACAAAATTACATGTGTAACTGCATAAGTATGTAAGTATATATTTACACAATTATAAGATTTATATACTTACGCAATTACATATGTAACTGTATAAGTACGTACTTACGTAGTTACACACTTTTGAGATAACGGTTACACACTTTTGAGATAACAGGAGAGGATAACGGGAATTAACAGTAGGGACTTAAAAATAAATCCTACATAAAGCAGAGATCGGACGGCACGTAAAAATCTGACGTACAGTAAATTGATTAGATTCCTACCAAGGACCAACAGTATATATTTGAAAATTGTAGTAAGTATCTCTCTCGAGATATATATAGACCACCAACGGCTCCAGAGAGCGATGGTCATGGCGTACAGTAAATTGATTTCAGCAGCCACATGCATGAGCTCAAGATTGCTGCTGATCCCCATCGCTCCCCATCCACATGGATGATGCTGAGAGCTCTCTCTTTCCACCCACCATACGGCCAGCTCGAAGCTGCCATGACATGCAGCGATACAAGAACCGGCAGAGCCCAGCTGATCAGGCGACTCCAAGCTATGCACGTTGTGGAAATTTCAAAGATTATTGCAATTCAAGATAAGATGGAGGTGTTTGTGGGGGACCTCTGAGGACAGTATCATATTGTCCCCTCCACCCTACACACACCTAAACCCATTAAATGAGAAGAAGTTATAACACTTGGGTTCCCCTCTCACTCAGTCCCCTTCTTCCTCCTCTAAATGCTT
Organism: Colocasia esculenta; assembly: GCA_014218235.1. Taxonomy (NCBI): domain Eukaryota; kingdom Viridiplantae; phylum Streptophyta; class Magnoliopsida; order Alismatales; family Araceae; genus Colocasia; species Colocasia esculenta. The sequence goes on along the minus strand of CM024759.1, from coordinate 100,027,379 downwards.
GCTCCCATCGCCATGAAAGGCCAAGGTGGTGACCTCGGTGGCGCATGCATCGCCACCCGCCTCCTCCTCCTCGAGCCCAACTCGCTGTCCTTCTCACCGTGCTGCTCTGGGAGGAGACTTGCAATGGGAGGTTACCAATACCACCTTTGGCCAGCGCATGCGAAGAAACAGAGTCCATCGGGGTAGTAAATGCTCACCTACGCATCCAAGGTCCTGCTTTATTTCCTTCCCTTTCTGTTCTGCTATATATTATCTTCCAAGCACACTGTTCCCTATCCCATGCCTTTCTCCCCTTCTCTTTCATCTCTTTTATTCCCCCCACCTTTTATTCCACCAAACCCATTTATTAAGAGAAGATTGGAGCGGTGCAATCCACGTTACTAGAGTCTAGAAAAAAAATTTCTCACCTATTTAGATCTTATTTCTCATTTGATTCAAGTTTTCCAACACCCCGCATTTATAGGCAGTCCTTGAAATGCCTGCGTCCTCACATCATATCATGAATATGGGAACCTTATGGGTTACTAATTTTCTTCCCCCCCCCCTCAAGTTGGTTCTAAACATTGCGTGTGACATGTCTCAACCACCATCTCCTCACCTCAAACAATTAAAAACTGGTCATTTTCAAAGGAAACTATAGTGACAGCACTTAAACCCGTGTCAAATCAAGTCGACAGATACTTTAGACGAGGGAACACCGCCCCAGTTCCGTCGACATTGCGAATTTCTAATCTTATCTGCATATTTCCTTGGTACCATAGCAAACAGTTGTAAGCAACCCAATTCAGTTCTTCCACTGCCGTGCTTGGAGCTTGGGAACAGTAATTTCCTTGGTTACTCCCTTTTTTGTGGCTATAGCTGAATCCGTCCAGTTACTGTTACATTTCAAGGAGAGTTGGGTGAGCATGGTTTCCATACAATTTTGCTATTGACAGTTTCTAGAATCCTGTTAAGCTCCCACGACCTCTCTCGGCCTAGAGCAATATTTGGTGCACACGTGTAAACTAAGCAGTCATTGGGTGTCCAATTACAATGAGGTTTACGCGCACACCACCGTTTGGTGGTGTGCACACCGCCAAAGTAGTGAAATCGGAAGGGGAAAAGAAAGGGCCAGAGATTCCTGTGTTGGGTTTTTAGTCTTTTGGCTTGGGAAATATTTATTGCCATTTAAAAAAATAAAAAATATTGTAAATTATTTTTAAAATAATTGTATTAGTTAAAAATTAACAAAAATTTAACTAATAAAATTATTTAGAGGGCAATCCATATCACTTTTTTTGGCAACATTTCTCTTCATGCATGTAGGATGCAACGGGGGAAGGTTTTAACTTAAAGTGAACGTGCACCCGCTTAACCCGCGTGGTGGTCGGCAGAGGTGTTGGCATTTTCTCATTTAAGATGATCCAAAGGTGCTTCTTTTAATTCAGCGCCATGTGCGCAGCATTACAGTTGTCTCTTTTCAGACAATCAATATACAAAGATTAGCAATCCCCTTCTTTATTTTTCCCGTGAGAGTGTGAACAACAGCGGCAGGAAGAGTTCTGCATGCATGAGCTTGAGATGGACGAGTTGAAGGACTCCCGGCCAATTACGTTATTTCTTCCCCCTTTCAAGGCTTGAGATATTGACATTTAAATTAAAATTCAATTATATATATATATATATATGTTGTAGTCGTGCTTACCAGAAGCATGTGTATGCATGACCTTTGTGTATTAAGGAGAAACTTCGAACAGGGAGCGTGAAGAGAGGTAAGCGGTATGAGCAATATTGATAGAGACTGCAGACAGAAAGAATCTACGCGATGCGGCACAGTGACAGTCGGGTCGGCGCACAGGTTGAAGGTTTCGCGAGGAGAAAGAATGTGGAGGCCACCCACAAGTGAATTGTTCAGGGACTTTGATTGCGTCGGTATCTGCAGAAGACGCATGCAAAAGAGGGAGACTTTAACCCGAGCCTTGCGGAGTACGCGCCAAGAACAGTAAAGTACTTGTTACTTTGGAGGACAAAAGTACGTACTGCTTAGTTTACGGTGGAGATTTACAGCGTCCTGCTCTCTGCATGTTTAAAGGGTGCGTCTAAAACGGTCAGATGGAATTAACACGTAAATATGAAGTAAGTTTAATTTTCCAATGATGAGAATTCATATTGTTTAAGGTCGTCCTAAACCGACGTTAAATAATCGTCCAACTCGTGCTCGGCATTCTAGGGTGAGAAATCATTTATAGCAAGAGCCTTAGTAGCATCTGGCGTGGAGACGTGATTCTTGGGGAACAGTTCATTGATCCGCGCGATGTCTGTGAACCACAGCTCCTTGCCTCCGCACACGCTGCATTCACGGGCACTAAGGGCGCAACCCCTGGGATCTCGCTGGCTATTTTTGGGGCATGCGCCATCAAAGGTCGTAACGGCTCCGACTGGAATTATGGAAATCTACAGTTGTCAGACAAGCGCCCTAGCCTTATAAAATAAGCAGAGACATTCTATCACAAGTTACGCTATTTCTTAGCACTGAAACTCTTGTCTCCGATTTTCCGAACTGACTTGGTCGTCGAAGTGTCTACCCACCAAGCTCCCTCGATGGTCTTTGCAGGTCGGGAGCTCGATGACGTCCACCTTGGGTCTCCGTCCTCTTGGGTCCTCTTGCCCCCAGCTGACCTCGTCACTCCAGTAGTATCATTTTTGGCGTCGTCTGTGGAAAACTTACAAAAAAACTTTCATGGCACCCAAGGGAAAGATGGTGGCCCGTTCATCTGGTGACGAGATTGTCCCCGCCACCACCGTCGAAGAAGTCGTCGGGGGCGGCTCCGGTACTAGAGAACAAGATTCAACCACATCCTCTCGTCTCGACCGCGTCGAACAGATTATGGCGAGCCTTCATCAAATGTTGGCTCGAATGGAGCAGAACCAGCAAGCAGCAACGGCTCAGGGGGAGGCCGTTATTCGCCCGGATGTCCCTGTTGTGGCCGCTCCAGGTGACGTCGGGGTTGCTGACGTCCGTGCCACTCCCCCAGCGATGTCGGCCAGCCATGACGACATCCAGGCAGCGGCACCTGTGCCCTCGGTTCATGTCCTGCCGCAGGTTGGGGCGTCGCCCGCGATCCCTGGCGCGGCGACAGAACAGGGCCTATTGAGGACCGAGGTGGACCACTTCTTGGCTGAGTCGATGCCAGCCCTTGCAAGCCTACTGCTTGCAGAACCCCGATGGAAGAATGACCTGCAGGAAATGAATCGGAAGATCGAAGCCCTGCAGTGTGGCACCCGCGTCCTGTCGGTGGCAACGCTATTGTCCACCTCGCCGTTCGTGGAGGAGATAACCTCGGCACCTGTCCCGACGAAGCTTCAACTCCCCAAGTTTCGGCGTTACAATGAGACAACCAATCCGGTGCACCACCTCGACAACTTCCAGGGACAGGTTGAGATGGTAAATATCTCAGATGCTTTAAAATGTCGTGCTTTCATGTCTACACTGGACGACGCAGCACTACAATGGTTCAAAGTGCTCCCAGCCAGATCGGTGGCCAGCTTCCCCGACCTAGCACAACGCTCCTGGACCACTTCTACAATACGGTGCAGCATTCCTTGTGTACCGAGGACCTGTGGTTGGTCGCACAGAAGGAGGCTGAGCTCTTTCGGGACTACGCCAAACGATTCCATCTAGAAGTCATGAAAGTGGTAGATCTAGACCTGAGGACGACTGTCAACATCTTGACGATGGTCTGCTCCAACGCACCGTTCGTGGCCTCTATTGCGAAGAAGCCCCCTATAAGTCTTTCCGACCTCCTCTCTTGTATGGAGAAGTATGTGAGACTGGAGTCCACTCTCAGCGCAGCTGGCAAGCTCGGACGATCATCCGAGTTGGGGTCCACGAACGGAGCACCAGCCCAAAAGAAGTCGAGAAGAGAGGAGTCCGCGTCGCGTGGAGAGAGGCGACCGGATCTAAGCCGCCGACCATATGAGTTTAGGCGGATTAGGGATCTACCACAGTTTGGCAGGTTACCTTCCGAGATCCTACCCATCATCAAGAAGCTACTAGAGTTCTGACGACCCGTGCCGATGGAGAGACCCCCGTCGGGGCGCGGCGCCAACTTATACTGTGAGTACCACAAGGAATTTGGGCACACTACTGACCAATGCCGATGTCTCAAGGTGGAGATCAAGGAGATGCTGCGGCGCGGCATCATCGAGAAGGACGTGGTTGACGACAAACCGAAGACGCGCACCCCCGAGGAGGAGTGTGGCACTCACGGAGGCAAGGGGGCGGTCCTGGTTTTGGCAGGTGGCTCGGCGGGAGGAGGCGATAGCGGAAGGAAGAGGAAGGCGTATGCATCGGCGGCAAGTTCTGGCTCGAACAGACCGACGTCGGGGGCCCGAGGAGTTATCACCTTTTCCACGGAGGACGTGGATGGCCTCAGCCTCCCCCATGACGACACACTTGTTATACACGCCGACGTCGATGGATATGATGTACACCGCATTCTAATTGATAATGGAGCCCTGTCGAACGTCCTTTTCTATGATTGCTATGTAAAAATAACTAAACTTAGCACCGAGCTTAGGCCTGTGGCTACGCCCCTCTTTAGGTTTAGCGGGACCCCAATGAGCGCCGAGGGCTCGATAAAGCTGAAAGTTATGCTCGGCACCCGACCACGCCATGTAACTGTTGAGGTCGACTTCCTCGTGGTAAAAGTGAAGTCAGCTTACAACGCGATCTTTGGTCGGGGACTCTTGGGGAAATTAGGGGGATCGTCCCCTCCACTTATCACCAAAAATTGAAGTTCCCAACACCCTACGGGATCGGCGAGGTTGTGGGGAACCAAACTGAAGCCCGTCGATGCTATGTAAATTCTATAAAAGCAAAAGAACCAGTCGTTTTCGAGTATAATCCTGTCCATGATGAAAATGCAGAAAGGCACGAGCCTGGTGAACAAACGAAGCAGGTGGAGGTCGAAAGAGGTTGTTTGGTGGTCGGCACCGAGCTGCAGAAGCTGGAAGTCGAGGTGGTTGATTTCCTTAAAAGAAGCGAAGACGTCTTTGCATGTTCGGATAACAACCTCCCAGGGATCGACCCAGAGGTTATTTAGCATCACCTAAATGTAGACCCCAAAGTCCAACCTGTGCGGCAGAAGAAGCGGCCCTTGTCGGCCGACCGACAAGAAGCAGTGGATGTCAACCTTACAAAGTAACTGCACGCTGGGACCGTTCGTGATGCTTTCTACCCCGAATGGGTTGCCAACGTCGTCCTTATAAAGAAGGCAAACGGAAAGTGGCGCATGTGCGTGGACTTCACGGACCTGAACAAAGCATGCCTGAAGGATAGTATCCGCTTCCTCGCATCGACCAGCTCGTCGATTCTACTGCGGGTCACGAGTTTCTGAGCTTCCTCGACGCCTACTCCAGATATCACCAGATAAGGATGGTCCCAGAGGACGAGGAGAAGACATCCTTCACTACAGAAAAAGGTCTGTATTGCTTCACTCGAATGCCTTTTGAACTGAAGAATGCAGGAGCAACATACCAAAGGCTCGTCAACATGATGTTCAAGCGACAGATCGGGAAGACGATGGAGATATACATCGACGACATGCTGGTGAAGAGTTGGCGAGTGGAGGACCATGTTCATGATCTATCCGAGATGTTCGAGGTACTGTGGCAATACGGGATGAAGCTGAACCCTGAGAAATGCATCTTCGAAGTGCGAGCGGGAAAGTTTCTCGGCTACCTCGTCTCGAGCCGAGGAATTGACGTCAACCCCGACAAAGTGCAGGTGATCATCGACATGACTGCCCTGAGAACCATTAGGGAAGTGCAGAGGCTCAACGGTCGGATCACCGCCCTAAGCAGGTTCATGTCAAGGTCGGCTGAACGGTGCAGGCCATTCTTCGATGTGCTAAGGAAAGGACGGTTCGAGTGGACCGAGGAGTGTCAGAAGGCCTTTGATGAGCTCAAGTCGTATTTGGCCCACGTACCAACACTCAGCAAATCGGTGGCGGGGAAGGAGCTGCTATTATACATCTTTACAACAGCCCATTCAATCAGCTCGGTGCTCGTACGAGAAGAGGACTGGAATCACCTTCCAGTGTACTATACAAGTAAGGCCATGCGAGGAGCCGAGCAGCGCTACTCCGACCTAAAGAAAGCAGGTTAAGCACTGGTGATGGCCGCACGGCGACTCCGACCATATTTTCAGGCCCACAAGATCATCGTCCTCATCGACGTCCCTATAAAGTAGGTGCTCTATCACCCCAAGGCCTCGGGGAGGTTGGCAAAGTGGGCTATCGAGCTCGGAGAGTTCGACATTACATACAGGCCTCGGGTCGCCATCAAAGCACAGGCTCTTACCGACTTCATCTTCGAAGGAACGGCGAGGTCGCCCTAGTCTGCGGAAACCGTCGAAAGATGGAAAGTCTTCATCGACAGAGCATCCAACTCACAGGGCAGCGGGGCAGGTGTTGTCCTTCATTCTCCCAATGGCCCCACTTTAAGGTACGTGATTCGTTTCGACTTCAGTGCTTCTAACAACGTAGATGAATACGAGGCTGTCATATCAAGGCTCAGGATGGCAAGATCGCTGGGAGCGACGAAGGTCCTCGTCTACAGCAACTCCCAGTTAGTCATCAACCAAGTTGCAAAAGAGTTCGAAGCAAGAGAAGAGAAGCTTGCATCATATATGGCCGAGGTCCTGAGATTGATGAGGGACTTTGAGTCGGAAGAGCTGCAAAAGATCTCAAGGGCTGAGAACTCCCAAGCAGACACTTTATTGAAATATGCCACGCCTCGAAAAATCACCCACAATCTTCGGTGTTGGTAGAAGAACTTCACGAGCCTTTTGTGGGGTCGACTGAAGTCTTGTGCGCCGAGGCTGAGCCAACGTGGATGACTCCAATTGTGGAGTTCATCCGAAGCGATCGGCTTCCGGAAGACCGAGAAGAAGCGACGAAGACGAAGAGGCGAACACCAAGATTCTTCATGATCAGAGACGACTTGTACAAGAAAGGCTTCAGCTACCCCCACCTCTACTGTATGAACCCAAGCCAAGCCGAGGAGATCATTCAGGAGGTTCATGAAGGAACATGCAGAAGTCATGCGGGACCTCGGTCTTTGGTTCGTAGAGTGACTCGACAGGGTTATTGGTGGCCGACCATGCTGAGAGATGCCGAAGGCTACGTCAAAAGTTGTCGGCAATGCCAGCTCTTCGGGAGAATCGACCGACAACCACTCTTGGGTCTTACTCCGATAACTGCCCCCTGGCCTTTCGCCTAGTGGGGAATGGACATCCTCGACCCTTTCCCGCCGACATCGGGTCAACGAAAGTTTGTCATTGTTGGGGTCGATTACTTCACCAAGTGGGTCGAGGCCGAGCCGTTGGCGAAAATAACTGACGCTAATGCTTGGGGTTTGTCTAGAAAAATATTGTATGCAGGTTCAGACTACCAAGGACGATCGTCACCGACAACAGCAAGCAATTTGATAATGTCAGATTCCACCGCAACTGCGAAAAGCTCGGGATTGATCATCGATTCACCTCGATCGCTCATCCTCAGTCTAATGGGCAGGCCGAGGTGACCAACCGAACACTCCTTGATGGATTGAAGAAGAGGCTTGATATTCGCAGAGGTCGGTGGGCCGACGAGCTCCCTTATGTGCTATGGGCTTATTAGACGATGCCCCTGTAGATGTGTTTTTCGTTCCCTTTTTAGGGGGGGATGAAGAACAGTCCACAAAGAGGACTGGGCGATAAAAATAAAAAGGAAGGCAAAAAGTGTATGAAATGTGTGGTGTGTGGATATGGAGTGTGAAAAGAGTAAAATAAAGAAAAGAAATGTAATCGCCAGGCACACGAGGGTGCCGAATGGAGACGCACGGCGAAGGGTGCTGTAGGTTATGTTTTTCGCTCCTTTTCAAGGGGACGAAAAACAGTAGGCCCACAAAGAGGGGGTGGAAAATGAAAGTGGTGGAAAAGAAAAGAAACGTGATCGCCAGGCACACGAGGGTACCGAATGGAGATGCACGGCGAAGGGTGCGAGATGGGAGGAGTGATCGCGAGCGTACCTTTTTAGCGGGGAGATTACGCGGGGGATGATACGAGTTCTATCTTCTTCCACGAACACGGCCGGCCGCGGTAGAGGGTGTTTCCTCGTTTGATTACCCTGACAAAATAGATGAAGAAAATAAAAGGGGATTAGTCAAATAAGGCATGTAGTATCGAATCCCATGAATAAATGAAATGAATAACATGGGGAGGACTCACCGGATGGTGGTTTTAAACCCCTAAAATGTAGGTTGGTGTGTGTGTGTGTAAAAAAAAAGTAAAGAAGGGCCACGTGGGGCCCGGAGGAATTAAATGAAAAGACAAAAGAGAGAAAAGGGGAGGGGGTGCTTCCCCGAATAGTGAATAGCGCGGCCATTGCCGGTTGAACGACGGAGGATGGAGGGAGGAAGACGTCGGTGCCTCACTCCGGGGTACGTGGATGATGGAGGATGGAGGAAGTTGAAGGTCAGACGGCGTGGCGAGAATCCGGTAGGGCTTTGCCGCTATCGTTGGGCCCCCTGAACAAATGACCCTCGGGTCCAATTTATAGGCATCACAAATTCAAATCGCGTCCATTACAGCAGATGCGACTTAAGACTGAAACGCGTCTGGGCGGCAGGCCGCGATCAGAATAGCGTCGCGCAAGCGCGCTGCAACTTGATTTAAATCACGTCTGGGCGGTAGGCCGCGATTCAGAAGTCAACTTGATTTGACATTTGGAAATGATGACCACTTTTAGAATAACGTCGGGGATGGCCGTCGCGTTTTTGAAACGCGTCGGACTACCACGTCGCGATTACGATTTAGGCACGTTGGATGAATTTCGAGGTCTGGCGTGTCAGGCCTACGACCTAATCGCGTCTGGGTGGTACAGGACGCGATTCAGAGATTTTGCGTGATTCTGAGGGGCAGACACTTGAGTGTGGCGACTTTCGAGGTCTCACCTAATTACGGCGGCTCAGGCTGACGAGTCTTGATTTGAAACGTGTCGGGGCGGCAGGACGCGATACGGTCTTCCTAAAAGGCATCTACTATAGTGGACGTGAATTAATGAAGTTGTCCATATGCCTTTTGCGAACCAAATTCGCGACCGAACCACATTTGAAACGAAGGGGAAGCACCGAGAAAGAATGGGTGAGATCCAAAAAAATATTGGGAAAACACTCTTGAAAGGCAAAAAGAGGGCCATTTGTGGCATTATGGTGCAACATGAAATTTGCCTGCGGTGGAGCCAAATTTGCGTGTCTACAGGTGCGAGATGGGAGGAGTGATTGCGATGTGTACCTTTTTAGCGGGGAGATTGCGCGGGGGATCATGTGGGTTCTATCTTCCTCTACGAACACGGCCGGCCGCGGTAGAGGACGTTTCCCGAATTTGATTACCCTGACAAAATAAACAAAGAAAAGTGAAGAAAGAGGAGATTAGCCACGTGTAGTATACAGTCATAAATAAATGAAATGAAAGAATAAAAAGAACATGGAGACGTGCTTACCGGGTGGTGGCTTTTAAACCCCTAAATGTAGGGGTGTGTGTGTGTGTGTATGCATGCATGTGTGTAAAAAAAATGATTAAAAGAGGGCCACATGGGGCCCGGAGGAGATGGAAGTATAAAGAGCCACGTAAGGCCCGGAGGAAGTGGAAACAAAAGGAAAGAGAAAGGGGAGGGGGTGCTTCCTTAAACGTTGATGTGGCGTGACGGGCCGTTGCCGGAGTTGATGGAGGATGCGGAGGAAGATGCTCCCGCCTCGCACGTGCAATGGAAGGAGACGACGGCGCCGGACTCCATGGAAGAAGAATAGATTGATATGATAGCTCGAAGTCGAGATGGGAATTCGGCAAAGCTTCGCCGCTTCGTGGAACCCCCTAAACAAATGACCCTCGGGTCCAATTTATAGGCATCACAGATTCAAATCGCATCCATCACAGCGGACGCGACTTAAGACTAAAACACGTCCGGGCGGCAGGCCGCGATTAGAATAGCATCGGGCAAGTGCGCCGCGACTTGATTTAAATCACATCTGAGCGGAAGGCCGCGATTCAGAAGTCAACTTGATTTGACATTTGGCAATGATGACCACTTTTAAAATCGCGTCGGGGATGGCCACCGCATTTTTAAAACGCGTCGACCTACCTCGCCGCGATTACGATTTAGGCACGTGGGATGAGTTCCGAGGTCTAGCGTGTTAGGCCTATGACCTAATCGCGTCTGGGCGGCAGGACGCGATTCAGAGATTTTGCGTGATTCCGAGGGGTAGGCACTTGAGTGCGAAAACTTTCGAGGTCTCACCTAATCGCGGCGGCTCAAGCCGACGCGTCTTGATTTGAAATGTGTCAGGGCGGCAAGACGCGATACGGTCTTCCTAAAAGGCGTCCACTATAGTGGACATGAATTAATGAAGTTGTCCATATGCTTTTTGCGAACCAAATCCACGACCGAACCACATTTGAAACGAAGGGGAAGCACCGAGAAAGAATGGGTGAAATCAAAAAATATTGGGAAAACACTCTTGCAAGGCAAAATGAAGGCCATTTGTGGCATTATGGCGCAACATAAAATTTGCCCGCGGTGGAGCCAAATTCGCGGGTCTACAGCCCCGAGAGGCCACCAGAGAATCTCCTTTCGTGCTTGACTTCGGGTAGAGGTAGTGACCTCTGTAGAGCTGCTCGTACCGTCAGCAAGAGTAATAGGCTTCGAGCGCGAGAACAATGACCGCTCGCTACGTGCCGAGCTGGATCTGGTCAAAGAGCGCCGAGAGAGGGCGACAACGAGAATAGAAGCTTACCAACGCAAGATGAAGCAGAAGTTCGACGCACATGTCAGGCCTCGGCGCTTTGGCGCGGGCAGCCTCGTCTTGCGAAAACTTGCTGTTTCTGAGCCAAAATCAGCAGGAGGGAAGCTTTCTGTTAATTGGGAAGGCCCATATCATGTTGTCGAGGACCTCAGCCATGGAGCGTACTGTAAGGTCTGGGTCTTTAGTGGATCCTTATTGGGTCTGTAGAGGTCCTGTGTAGTTGACGGCCAGGGCTTGCCGTTAAGTCTGAGTCAGCGTCCAGTGATGTGGACGTCTGAGATTGAACTCAGCGACAAGCTATGTGGACGTTAATCTGTAGGCGGTTCAGTTGGCGGCCATTGATGTTGACGTCGACTAACCAGTCCTGTTGAAATAGGGCAGCCCGAGAGCAGAGTTTTCTTCTTCTCCTTTTCTCTCCTTCCTTCCTCCTTAGCCTTTCTTGATTTCTGTAGCTCTGTTGAGTAATTTGAGCTCGTGGGAAGCCCCTGGATCGTGTGGCGTTGCTAGATCGGGCGGGAATCGCAAGGTTTTGGCGTGATTCGCGCGGAGTCTTCGGGGAGATCGGCGCGATTGGTGGCTGTTTGGGGATTCTTAAGGCGTTCTGAGGTAGGGACTTAACTCCTATAACCTTCCCCAGCAAACCAGCATGTCCAATAAATTAATTGATGTGCAAATCATGGTTAGGGTTTGGGGTTTATCATGCCGGAATTAAGGTGGATTGGAAATCTAGGTGTTAGATTGTTAATTATGATTTTCTGTAGTATGGATTGATGAGAGGAAGTGTTTCCCTCCATCAGTCAGAGTTTGGATTTGTGTTCTGGCCATGGGACTGATTCGGGTCAGTTCTGGGTATGGGGGCTGAAGATATCAACGTCCACATCTGTTGACGTTGAGATCTTCAGGGGTGAATTAAACGACAAGGTCGATTGCCGTTTAGTCCTGTTGGCGGCATAGGGGTTGCCGTTTACCCTTTTGGCGGCAATCGATCAGGCCGTTTATATCCTGTCTCCCAGCAGGACTTAAGCTATGTGATTAGAGGCGATTGACATGTGATGTCCGCCCTAATAACACATATGGGCAGGCTTAGAGTGTGACTCCGCCTGTGCATAGTAGTAGTTGTTTGTGGCACGAGGTGTTTACTACTGTACGGGGTTTCAGACGTTGAGTGTGTTCCGTCTGTTGTACGCGCGTTGCGTTACCGTGTACCCGTTTCTGTTGTGTTACCTAGGCGTGGGTGCGACTCCGTCTAGACGACTAGTGTGTGGTTGTCCTCCGCTAGTGAGCCGGGACATAGAGTGCGACTCTGTCCTGTGCGTACTCCTTTTGGTGGTTTGAGCCGGTCTCCGTGGAGCCCCTTCTCTACCGCTAGGGTCAAGCGTAGGGGAAAAACCGGTCGTGGACCAGACGCGAGAGAGAGCGTCTGTAGTGTGCACACGTGGCTGGGGTTGAGAGCCTCTGTGGTGACGGGACGCCGAGCCACAGACCCTAGCTGAGTCCTACTTGCTGTGTGTGTGAGTGTGTGTTACTGAGCTGTGTGGTTTACAGTTTTGTGTGGTGCGACGTGTACTTACTTTCTGTTTTACTTTCCACATTTAGACTGTTACTGGTGGGGTTACTTTTCCTACTGGGTCTCTTTTCTTGAGACTCACTCCCTTCCCTTTCAGGTGGGTCTTCGTCGACTCCGTTCCAGGCGAGTCTAGCCACTCCGGTGTTGTGTGCTCCCTAGCTGCAGTGAGTAGTACCTTTTGCTGTACTTCTGTACTCTGTACTTTGTCTCAGACTCTGAGGTTGTATATGATATGTTCATATAGTGGAATTTTACTGCTTTGCATGGTGTGTATCTTCTTACATATAGTCTCCTCGGACTCTAAATTCCTACCTTCCGAGCTTGTCTCGTGGGTTAGGGGTCAGAATTCGGGTTACTGGTTGTTACTGGTAATGCGGATTCTGGGTCGTTACAGTTTGGTATCAGAGCGTGGTCTGATGAGATATATATAAGAAAATGCCTACCATGTTACTCAGAGTCTAAAGAGTACAGCTGCACTGTAGTTAGTTATGTAGCCGGAGTTAGTTAGTGTATTTATGTGTGTATTTTTGTTCTGTGTATAGTTCTATGGCGCCTAGGCGACGTCCTAGAGAGGGGTAGTGAGCAGGCGACTCGTCCGGAGGTTGGAGATGCTCCGCCACCTCAGGACGCAGCCTTTGCCACAGGATGCGCATAGTGGTATTTGCCGCCGCCACCTCCACCCCAGGTAGCTCAGGGATTGGACATGACTCATTTTCTTGAGGGGATGGCTCAGTTTGTTGCTCAGCACTGTGACGCGCCGGTACCCCAGGGTGGTACTGGGAGGGTGTTGAGGGAGTTTTTGCAGTTTCAGCCTCCTCAGTTTTTGGCCAGCCTGATCCAGATGTAGCGCGAGCTTGGCTAGATGCAGTGGAGCGGACTTTTCGTTCCATGGAGTGTGTTCCAGAGGAGCGAGTGCTGCTAGCCAGTTACCAGTTGCAGGCGCAGGCGTTGACTTGGTGGTCCGCTGAGTGGGAGACTACTTTTCAGTCTCGCCCACTTAGACAGATTCCGTGGCAGGAGTTTGTTGTTTCCTTTGAGAGAGCCTTCTGTCCTACTTACGTCCGGACGGAGAGGTTGTACCAGTTTCTGGACTTGCAGCAGAGGGACTCTACTGTGGTGCAGTACAGGGCCAGATTTGTGGAGTTAGGGCGTTATGCTCCGCAGATTATGGGAGATGAGGGTTGAGGACTCAGCAGTTTGTGAGAGGCTTGAGGCCAGAGCTCAGGCAGGCGCTGATAGTTGCTCGTGTCACAGATTTGGATGCGGCCTATCAGACACGGCAGCGCAGCGTTAGAGGCAGACACCTTGCGGACTCGTGCTCGAGAGTGCAGAGGTTCAGACGCAGGTAGTTCCTTCTCAGCCTCACCAGCAGCAGGGTACTGTGCAGACGACCCCGAGGACTACGACTTCTTACGCGTCCACTTCTTCTGGGACGTCGGCGAAGTCAGGATCTCGGAGGAAGTTTCGGCGTGATAGGAGGCAGGCAGAGCAGAGGCAGCAGCGGGTTGGGAGTGTGCAGCAGCCGACAGGTCAGCCTTCGCAGCAGGTACAGCGTACTTTTGCTGGGCAGTGTTACGGTGTGACCAGATGGGTCATATGGCACGAGATTGTCCTTTGCTACCTCGTGTACCGCAGCAGCAGACTCAGACTCAGCCCCGAGTGCAGCAGCAGCAGCAGCAGGCACCAGTGCAGCAGCGTCAGCAGACTGGAGGTTCTGGTGGGTCCAGAGGTAGAGGTCGTGTTACCCACTTGACTCGTGCAGACGCGGAGGCAGCTCACCTGGTGGAAGGTACTGTTTCAGTTTTTGGTGTGCAGCTAGAGTTTTGTTTGATTCCGGTGCCTCTCACTCTTTGTGTCTGAGGACTTTTTAGACTCCCTTGGAGAGTTGAGTTCGGGAGAGTCTGTTGAGTTGGCAGTAGAGTTGCCGACGGGGACTTTGTCCTTACGTCCTACTGTCTCGAGGAGGTACCTGTGCAGTTGCAGGATCAGTTGTTGTCAGCCCGTTGTTTGCCTTGCAGTTGCATGACTATGATGTGATTTTGGGTATGGATTGGTTGGAGCGGTATGGTGCAGTGATGGATTGCCAGAAGAAGAGGGTGCACTTGCGGATACCTGGAGCAGCGGCGTTCTACTTCCAGGGTATCGTACCTCTTACTTCTCGCTTTTTAGTTTCTGCTTTGAGGGCAGGGAGGTTACTTGCTTCTGGTTGTCAGGGTTCCTAGTTTCTGCAGTGACTCTTGACCAGATTGCCTCAGGAGTGGGAGACATTCCTGTAGTGTGTGAGTTTCCGGATGTCTTTCGGAAGAGTTGCCTGGTCTTCCACCAGAGAGAGAGATTGAGTTACTGTAGAGTTGGTTCCTGGCACTTTACCTTTTGCGCAGGCACCGTACCGTATGGCACCAGCGGAGTTGAGGGAGTTGAAGAGGCAGCTTGAGGAGTTGTTGGAGAAGGGCTATATCCGTCCTAGCTTTCTCGTGGGGGTTCCTGTTTGTTTGTCCGGAAGAAGGATGGTAGCCTGAGGTTGTGTATCGATTATAGGAAGCTAAATCAAGTGACCATCAAGAATAGGTATCCTTTGCCTAGGATTGATGATCTCTTGATCAGCTTCAGTCTGCTCGTGTCTTCTCGAAGATTGACTGAGGTCGGGCTACTATCAGTTGCGGATTAGAGACTCGGACATTGAGAGGACTGCTTTTCGGACCAGATATGGACACTTTGAGTTTTTGGTGATGCCGTTTGGGCTCACAATGCTCCAGCAGCCTTCATGGATCTGATGCACCGGGGTTCCACCAGTTCTTGGACCGGTTGTGTCGTAGTGTTTGTTGACGACATTCTGGTGTACTCCACTTCGGAGGAGGAGCACGCCGAGCACCTGAGGATCGTGTTGCAGACTTTACGAGAGCACCAGTTGTATGCCAAGCTTAGCAAGTGTGAGTTTTGGCTACAACAGGTTCACTTCTTGGGGCACGTGATCTCAGGTGAGGGAGTTTCAGTAGATCCAGCGAAGGTTGAGGCAGTTTTGCAGTGGAGAGTCCCAGATCTGTGTCTGAGATTCGTAGCTTTCTGGGTTTGGCAGGTTACTACCGTAGATTTGTTCGAGACTTTTCTCAGGTAGCTGCACCCTTGACTCGGTTGACGAGAAGGGGAGTTCCGTTTGAGTGGTCGGATCAGTGTGAGCAGAGTTTCATAGAGTTGAAACGACTGCTTACGTCGGCGCCAGTTCTTGCCTTACCTACAGGTGAGGAGGGTTTTGAGGTTTGCACAGATGCTTCAGGTGTTGGTTTGGGTGCGGTTCTGATGCAAGCAAGGGCGAGTGGTGGCTTATGCGTCTCGCCAGCTTAAGCCCCACGAGGAGAGTTACCCGACCCACGACCTAGAGCTTGCAGCTGTGGTGTTTGCTTTGCGGATTTGGCGTCTTTACCTGTACGGAGTGAGCTTTGTAGTCCGTACCGACCACCAGAGTTTGAGGTATGTGTTCTCTCAGAGGGATCTGAATATGAGGCAGCGTCGATGGATGGAATATCTGAAGGACTATGATTCAGCATTGAGTATAAGCCTGGAAAGGCGAATGTAGTTGCAGATGCCTTGAGTAGGAAAGCACAGATGAGTCATCTGATGCTTAGAGAGTGGCAGTTGTGGCAGTCTGCAGCAGAGGGGTCTTTCAGTGTTTCGTCCAGTCGTTTGTGTGTGTTGGGCAGTTTGTTAGCAGCTCCCGCGTTGTGAGACAGGTTGCTGAGGCTCAGCAGGCAGATCCCGAGTTGTGCAGTGTGTTGCTTCTCCCAGAGGTTGAGCTTTGTGAGGACGGGACTGTTAGGTTCCGAGGTAGACTCTATGTTCCTGTTGAGGAGTCTATCAGGAGAGTCGTGTTGCAGGAGGCACATGGTCCAGGTACTCTATTCATCCAGGGGCGACCAAGATGTACCACAGGTTGAGACATCAGTTTTGGTGGCCTGGATGAAGAGAGACATAGCGGCTTTTGTTGCGAGGTGTTTGGTCTGTCAGCAGGTAAAGGCCGAACATCAGCGTCCGGGAGGACTTGTGCAGCCGTTAGAGATTCCGATGTGGAAGTGGGACCATGTTACGACTGACTTTGTTTGTGGTTACCGAGGACAGCTGGAGGTTTTGATAGCATTGGATTTGGTTCTTGTGGACAGATTGACGAAGACTGCCAGATTCTTGCCTGTCAGGACTAGTTGGGGTGTGAGTAGGTTGGCGCGTTGTACATAGGGGATTGTTCCTTTGCATGGAGTGCCGATCTCTATCGTGTCAGACAGGGATCCTCGCTTCACTTCTGGGTTCTGGCGCAGTTTCCAGAGAGCTTTGGGGACAGAGTTGGCTTTTAGTTCCGCCTACCACCCTCAGTCAGACGGTCAGTCAGAGCGGACTATCCAGACTTTGGAGGATATGCTTAGAGCTTGTTGCCTGGAGTGGCAGGGGTCGTGGACAGTTCACTTGCCGTTGGTCGAGTTTGCTTATAATAATAGTATCACTCCAGTATCGGTTTGGCACCATATGAGGCTTTGTACGGACGACCGTGTCGCACTCCTCTTGACTGGTTCGAGGTTGGCGAAAGAGTTGTCACGGGGCCGGAGTTGGTTCAGCAGTCAGTTGAGGTAGTTCAGCTTGTGAGACAGAGGCTTCAGTCAGCTCAGAGTCGGCAGAAGAGTTATGCAGATCAGCGCAGACGACCGCTCGAGTTTCAGGTAGGAGACCAGGTGTTTGTTCGGTGTTCCTATGAAGGGAGTGGTGAGGTTCGGTAAGCGTGGAAGTTGAGTCCTCGCTTTATTGGGCCTTTTACCATTTCTGAGCGTGTCGGGAGTTTGGGTACAGACTTGAGCTTCGTCAGAGTTGGCAACAGTGCACGACGTGTTTCACGTGTCGATGCTTCGGAGGTACCTTTCTGACGAGTCTCACGTTCTGCAGAGTGCAGAGTGGTCTGAGGTGACTCCAGTGTTGACTGTACCCGAGTTTCCGTTGCACATTGAGGATCGCCGAGTTCAGAGGTTGAGGAACAAGGCTATCCCTTAGTTCGTGTTGCGTGGCAGCGGACACTCCGGTGGTGAGTCGACATGGGAGCGGGAGGACGAAATGCGCGAGCATTTTCCGTACCTCTTTGGTGAGTTTTCTTTCCTTGTGTTGTTGAATTTTGAGGGCAAAATTCCTTAAGGGGGGAGAGCTGTAAGGTCTCGGGTCTTAGTGGATCCTTATTGGGTCTGTAGAGGTCCTGTGTAGTTGACGGCAGGGCTTGCCGTTAAGTCTGAGTCAGCGTCCAGTGATGTGGACGTCTGAGATTGAACTCAGCGACAAGCTATATGGACGTTAATCTGTAGGCGGTTCAGTTGGCGGCCATTGATGTTGACGTCGACTAACCAGTCCTGTTGAAATAGGGCAGCCGAGAGCAGGGTTCTTCTTCTCCTTTTCTCTCCTTCCTTCCTCCTTAGCCTTTCTTGATTCTGTAGCTTCTGTTGAGTAATTTGAGCTCGTGGGAAGCCCCTGGATCGTGTGGCGTTGCTAGATCGGGCGGGAATCGCAAGGTTTTGGCGTGATTCGCGCGGAGTCTTCGAGGAGATCCGGCGCGATTGGTGGCTGTTTGGGGATTCTTAAGGCGTTCTGAGGTAGGGACTTAACCCTATAACCTTCCCCAGCAAACCAGCATGTCCAATTAACTTAATTGATGTGGCAAATCATGGTTTAGGGTTTGGGTTATATCGTGCCGGAATTAAGGGGGATTGGATAATCTAGGTGTTAGATTGTTAATATGATTTTCTGGTAGTATGGTTGATGAGAGGAAGTGTTTCCTCCATCAGTCAGAGTTTGGATTTGTGTTTCTGGCCATTGGGACTGATTCGGGTCAGTTCTGGGTATGGGGAGCTGAAGATATCAACGTCCACATCTGTTGACGTTGAGATCTTCAGGGGTGAATTAAACGACAAGGTCGATTGCCGTTTAGTCATGTTGGCGCATAGGGGTTGTCGTTTACCCTTTATTGGCGGCAATCGATGTGGCCGTTATATCCTGTCTCCCAGCAGACTTAAGCTATGTGATTAGAGGCGATTGACATGTGATGTCCGCCCTAATAACACATATGGGCCAGGCTTAGAGTGTGACTCCGCCTGTGCATAGTAGTAGTTGTTTGTGGCACGAGGTGTTTACTACTGTACGGGGTTTCAGACGTTGAGTGTGTTCGTCTGTTGTACGCGCGTTGCGTTACCGTGTACCCGTTTCTGTTGTGTTACCTAGGCGTGGGTGCGACTCGTCTAGACGACTAGTGTGGTTGTCCCTCGCTAGTGAGCCGGGACATAGAGTGCGACTCTGTCCTGTGCGTACTCCTTTTGGTGGTTTTGAGCCGGTCTCCATGGAGCCCCTTCTCTACCGCTAGGGTCAAGCGTAGGGGAAAAACCGGTCGTGGACCAGACGCGAGAGAGAGCGTCTGTAGTGTGCACACGTGGCTGGGGTTGAGAGCCTCTGTGGTGACGGGACGCCGAGCACAGACCCTAGCTGAGTCCTACTTGCTGTGTGTGAGTGTGTGTTACTGAGCTGTGTAGTTTACAGTTTTGTGTGGTGCGACGTGTGTACTTACTTTCTGTTTTACTTTCCACACTTTAGACTGTTACTGGTGGGGTTACTTTCCCTACGGGTCTCTTTTCTGAGACTCACTCCCTTCCCTTTCAGGTGGGTCTTCGTCGACTCCCGTTCCAGGCGAGTCTAGCCACTCCGGTGTTGGTGCTCCCTAGCTGCAGTGAGTAGTACCTTTTGCTGTACTTCTGTACTCTGTACTTTGTCTCAGACTCTGAGGTTGTATATGATATGGTCATATAGTGAAATTTACTGCTTTGCATGTGTATTCTTCACATAAGTCTCCTCGGACTCTAAATCCTACCCTTCCGAGCTTGTCTCGTGGGTTAGCGGGTCAGAATTCGGTTACTGGTTGTTACTGGTAATGCGGATTCTGGGTCGTTACACGTACGTCTTGCAGATTTGAACGGGCCGGCTATTCCGAGAACATGGAATGTCGAGCACCTCCGATGTTATTACCCTTAAAATATTGAGGTCGCTTCGGCACTCTTTCGCAAATAAGGTCGCTTCGACAATCTAACATTCCCCAAATGAGGTAACTTTGGCACTCTTTCGCAAATGAGGTCGCTTCGGCACTCATTCCCTAAACGAGGTCACTTCGGCACTCTTTCGTAAATGAGGTCGCTTCGGCACTCATTCCCTAAACGAGGTCGCTTCGGCACTCTTTCGCAGACGAGGTCGCTTTGGCACTCATTCCCTAAACGAGGTCGCTTAGGCACTCTTTCGTAAGTGAGGTCGCCTCGGCACTCATTTCCCAAACGAGGTCACTTCGACGGCCTAATTTCATAAACGAGGCCACTTTGACATTCATTCCAACAACGAGTCTGAAAAGATGAGCAAAGTCCTAAAGGAAGTTGGAATTAAGGAGAATGAATTACAATTTCTTTGGCACTATGCCAAGAAAAGTGCAAAAGACATCCTCACCGATGCCGACCTAACTCTCATGGGAAGGACCTACCGAATCCTTGGCAATAACATCGTCAGCAGCCTCGCCGAGAGTCTCATCAACCGCAGCAGCCAACGCTTCGTCAACGACTGCAACAACCTCTCCGTCACCTGCATCGCCGCCCTCTTCACCCACGGCTGGAAGCACTGCCTCAGACAGGTCGAGGTCGGCATGCAATTCCTTGACATGGTCAAGGCAGCAATTATAGCCTTCCCTGAAAAGGCCGGCGACTTCCTCCTTAAGCTCGTCAGAGATACTCTATTCCTCCACCGCCTTCTCACGCTCGTCGGTTACGAGCTGTGCGGTCTCATCCTTGGTCTTCTTGTGAGCCCGAATCTCGTCTAGGAGCGCTTCGTTCTCAACTTGGAGCGCTTCCTTCTTGGCTCGAAGAGAACCCCGAAGATCGTCCTCAACTTTCTTCGCCCGCTCCACCTCCTTGGCTCGGAGTTCCTTCTCAACAACTATTTTCTTGTCAACATCTGCCATTCGCTTCTCCACCGACAACCGTGAAGCCTCGGCTCGTTGAAGGAGCACCTCAAAAGACAACATTTGGCAGAGCACCAATGAATAGAATTCTTCGATGATCTGAAGAGAACTTTTGGCCAAGGCACTCGCCTTCATCTCGGCAAGAAGGGCATGGTGCCCCCAGTCGGTCGCGTTGACGACAGTTTGGTCGGATTCGCGGGGCTGGGTTGAGTCTGAAGGAGCAGTGGTCGAGGACATCGGCTGGAGCCAAGGACGCTTTGAAGTAGGCCTCTTCTCCGGCTGATCGGCCTGAGCCATGGAGGCCGTTGCGTGCTCAGGGACATCTTCAGTGGCATGAGCCTGCTTAGCCGGCCGAGAGGCGGCCTTCTTACCCCTCGGTAGGGGGGTTCATGGTTTGGTTTGGTTTGGTTTATAGGAAATTTTTAAGAAACCAAACCAAATTCAGACCCAACCCGAACCAAACCAAACCGAAGTCCTTTGAAACCAAACCAAACCAAACCGAATTAAATTCAGTTTGGTTCGATTTAACTTGAAAATAAATGGGCCTTTAGATTCTCTTAGTCTTAAATAAAATTTTAATCACTTGTTTCTCTAATAAATCACTATCAAATAATATTTGAAATGAAGTATTAAATGTTGATGACCATATTAATCTCCATAATATGTATTTTTACATAAATATATTGAAAAAACTTGATAGATATATACAAAATAAAACTGATTATTGTAATTCGGTTTAATCGGTTAATTTGGTTCGGTTTCTAGAGCTTAGAAACCGAACCAAACCGAATTTTCTTTCTCAGTTTGGTTTGGAACCAAACTAATTTTTTTTCATGTTCAAACCGAACCAAACCAAACTGAATCCCTCGGTTCGGTTTGGTTTTTTTATTTGAACCAAACAGTGAACACCCCTACCCTTCGGCAGCACCTTGTTCCGCGCCAACTTAGAAAGAGAAGGCCCTTTCCGCGACTTTGGAGCCGACGAAGTCCCCTTGTCGGCCATAACTGTCGAAAAGAGAAAATCATCAAGCTTCAATAGCTTATTAATCAACTTAAAATCCGTCGAGGGTGTGATGACCTTGAATGTCCTCGGCGATTAACTTGAACAGCTTCTCGGATGGCTCGTACAGGTCGGGAGGCTCCACCGCCTGCAGAGACTCGAATTCCAAAAGCTCAGAAACATTAAGCTTCGGTGGTCGGAAGGCTTTGTCTCGGATGTTAACCGCCGACCAAACAGTCGGAAAAGGCCACCCCGAGGGGCTATGGATGAAGATGAAATTCCTCTTCCAATTATGAACAGCGGAGGGCATCCGATCGAGAATTTGCCGACCAGACCGAGCCGCAAAGTATAGCCAATCCTTGAAGGCCTTTACGGAAAAGCAATAGAAGAAGACGCGCATGGTCGGAAGGACCACGACAATGGCGCATACTGCTAAGAAACCGACAATCGACCTCCAGGAGTTGGGGGTCAGTTGCGAGGGGGCGATTCCTAGCTTAAGAAGAAGAAAAATGGTAAAGGGATGAAAGAGGAACCGGAGGCCGGCCCGGACCGCCTCAGAGTAGATACAGACCCCCCCCCCCCCTCCCCTCCATGGTATAATGAGCTCAAAGTTGTCTGTTAGAATAGAGGGTGAAATCGACAGGAAGGATCATTCCCGGGTGAGTTTCTAACCAACGAAAAGTGTTAGGGTCAGTCTCACACTGGGCGTCGGACACGGTGTCGGCTTGTCAGCGCGAACCCGACGTATGAGACGAAGGCATCTGGGGAACATATTTCCCAGGACTAACCTCCAGGACGTAGGCGGCCTCGGTGGGGCCCGACACAAGAGTGTCAAGTTGGGTGCTCTTAATGGGAGTCCCATCAGAATGAGAAGGTGAGGAAATAGGTGACGACGAAGAAAAGTTCTCCAAAGGAGAGCCTTCTAGGACATCCCCCTTCGGACGAGGTTCGGAGGAAGAAGAACCCATCGCTTACTCAGAAGGAAGCAAGCAGTGAACAAACAGGAGGCTCGGATCGTCGAAACGAAGAATGTTGGGATCTCGGCTGGTTGTCTGGTGAATGCTCGCGCGCGTAAATAAGGATCTTATTATGAACAGTGGTCCCCACTATTTATAGGCCCGGGGGATCAGCTTGATCGCACGGACAAGGGACGTCAGAGCTAACAGTGGTCGTGATCCCTCCACGTGTTGGAAGGCGATCGGCCAAGAGAAGGACCACTCAGATCCCCAACGCACGCGACCATCGAGGAACGCCATCATTTAACGGGGGAGTCGAGGCGCCGATACGACGTTTGACATAACCGTACGACAATTATGGCAGAAGGGTACGGCGGGTGGCAGGGCGGTGCTGACGGCATCGGAATACGATCAGATGCAACCATTGTCGTCAGACGCACGATGGGTTGCACGTGACCTTTGGCTGCCACGTGGCGAGGCGTCAATATAGTATACAACTTCGCCTTGGAACGAACTTTTGCTCCGACGTGAAACTGGGGGGCCAGTGATACAGGTCATCCTAAGCCGACGTTAAATAATCGCCGAGCTTGTGTTCGGCATTCTAGGGAGAGAAATCATTTATAGCAAGAGCCTTGGTAGCATCCGGCGTGGAGGCGTGATTCTCGGGGAACAGCTCATTGATCTGCGCGATGTCCGCGAACCACAGCTCCTTTCCTCTGTACATGCTGCATTCACGGGCACTAAGGGTCCAACCCCTGGGATCTCGCTGGCTATTTTTGGGGCATGCACCATCAAAGGTCGTAACGGCTCCGGCTAGAATTATGGGAATCTACAGCTGTCAGACAAGCGCCCTATCCCTACAAAATAAGCAGAGACATTCTATCACAAGGTACGATATTTCTTAGCACTGAAACTCTTGTCTCTGATTTCCTGAGCTGAGTTGGCTGTCAGAGTGTCTACCCACCGAGCACCCTCGGTAGTCTTTGTAGGTCGGGAGCTCCGCGACGTCCACCTCGGGTCTCCGTCCTCTTGGGTCCTCTCGGTTCGAGCTGACCTCATCACTGCAGCAGTGTCACGTATCAAAAGTCTTATTTTTGTATGTTCATTAACAATTTACCAAAAAGTATTTTATTATAATTCAATACCATCCATATATTGCATTTTCCAAGTATTAATCTCCAAGTTAAAATATATAATAATCGAGACCGTCAAATCCCCGAGAGGTATGCGGAAACCTGAATTTTGGATGGCATGCATGGGTGTTGGTTGAAATTAAAGCAGCTCCACAGCCACAGGCATGATGATCGATCAGTGGAACGGGCTAGCCACGTAAACGATGATTAATTTTGCAGAGTGTCGACGATTTCCAGGAAAATGAGACATTATCATCTTATCACTTAAAGTAGTGCTCTTTAGAGAATACACATAGTAACATGTCCCGTAAGTCTGGAGAACACTAACATACTTTAATATTCTACTACAAACTGGAGAACACTAACATACTTTAATATTCTACTACAAGTTGGAACATATATATATATATATATATAAAGTCTAATTTATAATTACATAAATTCGTAAACCTAAGTGAGACAAGAGACTTAATAACATATCAACTAGTTAGTTGATCCTCTGAGGAGGTAAAATTAAATAGTTACTATCTTCTTGGATGTCACTACTTCACAAATAAAATGACAGTCCATCTCAATATATTTGGTTTGTTCGTAGAATAGAGGACTGCTTGTAATCAAAATTGTAGCTTGATTGTCACATTATATCATCGTAGTTTCGATAAAAGAGAAACTAAGATGTCTAAGAGCAGACTGGATTCACAACATCTTACAAGTAATGTGTGTTATAGCTTGATACTTAGCTTCATTACTTAGTGAGCTACCACACTCTATTTTTTACTCCACCAAAAAACAAGATTGCCACCAATAAATGACAATATCCCATCCTAGATCTCTTTTCAGAAATAGACCCAACATATTTATATTAGAAAACGTTATGACACACATGATCATGATTCTTGTATAACCAACCATTTCTAGGTGCCCTTTTTACATACTTCAAAATCCTCAAAACAGCCTCCCAGTGACACTATTTTGGATTCTCCAAGAATTGACGAATTAGATTGACTGCAAAGGTGACATTTGGTCTAGTATTAGTCAAACAAATTAATGAGTTTGTCAACTATAGTTGCCTATAGCAGCCAGCATCAAGAAAATCCCAAGTCTGATCCTAGAACCCAGGTCGAGTAATTAACCATAAGTGAGTCGACTGGCTTGCAATCAAGTAGACTCATTTCTTAGAACAAATTTAGCGTGTATTTTCTTACAAAGAGAGAAAGAGAGATTTCATCCCTGCAACTTCAATACCAAGAAAGTATTGAGGTTGCCCCAAATCTTTTGTAACTACCTATTTGTGTAGATCCCCTTTTACAGCTATAATGTCCTCATCACTACAGTCAAAATTATATCATCCACATAAACAGTAAGGGTCACTATTCCTGCATAGCATTTCTTAATAAACACCGAGTGATCAGCCTGACTGCAAACAAAACCAATCTCCAACGCTATTTGGCTAAATTTGTCCAACCAAATCCGAGAATTTAGCTTGAGGCCGTAATTGCTTTATGAAGTCTACAAACTTTCATCTCCCCTTGAGCAACATACTCTGAAGGTTGTTCCATATAAATTTTCTTTTGTACATCACCATAAAGAAAGACATT
Organism: Colocasia esculenta; assembly: GCA_014218235.1. NCBI lineage: Eukaryota > Viridiplantae > Streptophyta > Magnoliopsida > Alismatales > Araceae > Colocasia > Colocasia esculenta. The sequence goes on along the minus strand of CM024759.1, from coordinate 100,002,293 downwards.
TTTAACATCCATATGAAACATGCGCTAACCAAGATTGGCAGCTAGTGAGAACATAACTCGCATAATACGAGCCACTCATGAGAGAATGTCTCAAGGTAATCAATGTCATATGTCTATGTGAAGCCTTTGAGGAAGAGACGAGCCTTGTACCAATCAATAATGTCATCAGGAAGATACTTCAGGGTGCACCAGGAGAACAAACAACAAGATCCCATGTGCCATGAGATAATAAGCTAGACATCTCCTCATCCATATATAGTAGCTTTCCACTTAGGTTGTGCAAGTGCATCTTGATAAAAGGAAAGAATGTCATTCGAGGAAAGAGAGAAGTCAAAATCCCAAAAAGACGGGCCGAGATGCTAGTAAGATACAAATGAGAGCCAGTACGACAAGCATCCTTATGAATAGAAGGCCAATCAAAGTTAGTATCAAACATAGAAAGTGACAACGCAGTACATTTACCTTTCCTTAGAGCAATCGGAACGTCCAACGATGGATATGTAGGAGGAGGAGAAGGGGGCGGATCTTCAACTGAGGATGTCAGTGTGGTGGAGGCTAAGTTGGTACATTCTGGGATTGTTTGTTGTCGATACACTTGCAGTTGTTTCGAAGAAAGATCTGTCACAATAGGTGTGGAATCGTCAACTTGTCCTGAGTCATATGGTGGAGGAGGCAAAGGGCGAAGAGGCAATAAATGAGGTGCAAAGGACATGTGAGATGACAAAAAATAAGGTTTTGTTTCATAAAAGGTGACATCAGTAGTAACAAAATAACATCGTGATGGCAGGGCAAAAAGACGATAGCTTTTTTAGTGCACGAATAGCTAAGAAAGATGCAGCGAATCTCATGAGGCATCTTATCAAGACCTGATCTCAAAGTATACATGCACAAAGCAAAGATACTCAACAACTTGAGGAGGGAGAGGAAAGGGTTCAATGGAGAGATATAGATATGAAAACTAACTAGCCCCAAAGAAAACTAATGAGAGAACACGATTAATGAGATAACATGCAGTAATGACAACATCTCCTAAAAACTATTTTGGGATAGTCATGTGCAATATGAGTGTTTTAGCCACATCAAGAAAATGTTGGTTTTTACGTTCAACCATGCCATTCTGTTGAGAAATGTAGGACAAGAAGATTGCAATGCCATGAGTAGCACAAAACTCATTGAATGGGGAAGATGAATTTTCTTTAGCATTATTAGTGAAAAGAACTTTGATGGAAGTGGGAAATTATATTTTTCTTTCCCGATAAAATTGTTCAAAGACATGCAAGACCTATGGCTGACTCTTTAGAAGAAAAATCCAAATCATCCGAGAGTGGTCATCAATGAAAGTAGCAAAAACGTGAAAGTCTAAAGGTGTGGCAAGAGGACTAGGACCCCAAATGTCACTATGAACCAAATCAAATGAAGAAATGCGTCGTTTATTCTCACATGAAGAAAAAGACACTCTATGATGCTTTTCAAGCTCACAAGTATTACACTGAAATTGAGAAATACTAGAAGGAATAGAAACAAAGGGACGAAGCTTTGAGGGCACCAGATGCCCAAGACAACAATGCAATAATGCAGATAGTCTCCACCAAGAGCAGAAAAGGCACCAGATGATCGGTCTGTCAGATAGTAGAGGCCACCACGCTCACACCTGTCACTAATCGATCGTCACCTTCATTTGGAGATCTTAAAAAAGCAAGACAACTCATGGAAAGAAGATTAACTAAAAATTAGGAACATACAAGACCTTATCTAGAATGGGTGAGAGGTAGAGATATATGAATAGTGTCGATTGTTGAACCACTCTTATACTTTATCCTTTTATTTTGGTGATAACAAAACCCATGTTTACCCTAAAATATCATTTATATATTTTATATTATGTTTCTCCCATGAATACAATATATTCTTGCATTATCACTTCAGATTTCCAGAGTTTCAACTTTGTCATGCATGTTTTGATCATGTTCAGTCGAATCTTACTCCGTTATATATGAAGCTACCTTCATCATATCCGAAGCTACATTTCGTCATATCCGAAGACCACTTCATCATACGAAGTTACACTTCGTCATACATGTTTTTAGTCACCATCAGCTGAAGTCCAACTTCGTCATATACGAAGTTAACTTCATCATATCCGAAGCTATATACGAAGTTCACTTTGACCAATTGCGTGTTTCAGCTTCAACCGACAACGTTGTTTTCTGTACATCCGAAGTTACACTTCGTCATATATGAAGTTAACTTCGTCATATCCGAAGTTTAACTTCGACTGACTATGTTGTTTTGATTAAATACAATTGCTTAATTAATGAGTGCATATCCATCTATATTAATAATCTTCAAATGCACTATAATAATATCACATAAGAATACATTTTATAAACACTATATTCGGATGGCGCATATGTTCTTCTGCTTGCTCAAAAATTTCTGAGTCCACAACTAGTATATATATATCATACTGACTCCGACTCCTAAAAAGTAGAAGTGTGATATTGATTGTTGAACAACTGGTCACACTCTGATTCCTGAAAAGTCGAAGTATGATATCGATTGATGAACAAACATGTACAACTCCAACTCGCAAGAAGTCGAAGTGAGATACCGATTAGTGAAGAAATATCACAAGTCGGAGTCTCACTGCGATTCTCAAGAAATCGAAGTGAGGTACCGATTGACGTATAAAGGCCACCAATCGATGTCTCACTACGACTTCTGTAACGACCCCGACGCCCGGACCCCCGGCTCCCACCGAGAATTGACCGTCGGCGCTGCCGCCCACGGAGGAAAATCGGGTCAGAAAGCGACGATCACTCTGTCGCTACCAGAAAGCGACAGGGTCAACATCGCTACCTGACCAGAAGGCGACGAGTCAGGCTGTCGCGATCTGGGTCGCGACATCAAACTTGTCGCCACCACAGACATACACACCCGAGAGCCCCTTCAACATGTAATACACCACAAATCCGGAAAACACAGAGGGAGAGGAGCATGTAGGACGATATAAACATGTAAATAGTGCTCAAACCACCCTCATACACACCTTGCATGTCAAGGATATGCATCTACACTCCATAAACCTCACATGCAATCATGAAACCCTCAACACCCAAACCCCAAACCAAGCACAAGGGAAAACACCAATCACACATGCACAACCTAGCATGGATCCTAAAAGCTTGGAGAAGGGGAATGGAGGCCCTAGCATGATAGAACTAGAGGGAAGGCAAGAGTCCCTACCTCAAAATGAAGAGCCAACCAGTTGGGGTCTTCTCGTGTGCATGGCCACCTCCTCTTCGCTCCAAGCTCCACAGTCATGCCGTCCATGAGCAAGGATCATCCTACATGCCGAAGGAGTGTCACCACCACAAAGAGGAAGCCACGCCGGAGAAGAACACCAAGCCGGGAAGAAGAAGCACCAACACACACCCCACACTCTCCTTCAAACTCTCCCCATGGACAAGAAACACACAAGGTCGGAGGAGAGGAAGAAACGTCGGAAGAGAGGAAGGAGAAGGTTGTTCTGAGGCCTGAGCACATATATGCCTCAGAGTTGAGAACGTGACAACTTACCTGTCGCATTCACTTACTGAACGCGAGGGCTAACCTGTCACGATCCCAAAGCTATGGTCAGACCTGACTAACGGAAACATCATGTGTCATCCTCGCCAGTGGCGGATCTTGAAAATTAGTTCAGTGGGGTCACTTAAACCTAGGGGGGTCACCCTTAAATTCAGTGGGATCACCTTTCATTTGCACACCTAAATAACATGGAGAATTTCTACTTCCTTTAAGACACCTCTTCCAAATCAGTGGGGTCACGTGACCCCACTGACTATAAGGAGGGTCCGCCACTGATCCTCGCAGACCTGACACCATGAACACGACACCTGATATGTCGCCTTCATCTTGTCAGTGGTTGACACTTGTCCCAATTGTCCCGACAGCAAGACGATAAAACTGCATGATGTGGTCAGAGGGCTAAACGCGACGACATACCCATCGCGTTCTTAACTAGAACGCGACGGACATCCTGTCGCCTTCAGAAGGTGATGTCCCGATACGTCGCTACCTCCATCAGAAGGTGGCTGACCAAAGAAATGAGGATGTTACAACTTCCCTATAGTCAAAGTCTATAGTTGAAGTCTGTCTATCAATTGCCTTCGAAACTATCGATTGTTGATCATCTATATCAATTGATTGTATCAATTGTTGATCATTTATGTATTAATTGATTGTATCGATTGTTGACCATTTCTATCAATTCATTGTATTGATTGCTGATCATTTAGGTATCGATTATTGATCTTACTCCGACTTCTCTATAGTCGAAGTCTTGTATCGATTGCCTAACTCTTAAACATCTATTGATTCACTTAAACATTGATTACTTATATAAATTAAACATCGATTATCTTTATGAAACATTGATTGCCTCTAAAATATCGATTGCCTCTACATTTCAAATATTTCAAAATATCTTTGGCGCTCAAATGAAAGTTCAAATATACTTCATATGTTTAACTTAGTATTTCTCTGTCTGCCTGAAGATCTTCCTGCTGTATACCTTCTATTTTATCAGGGTAGGTAAGAAACGAAGTCAGCAGAAAATAAGGACTAAAAGGACTCATTCCTTTTGCTAAAAAGCAAAGGCCTTATCTAACATATCTGGATGTCAGCGAAAATCATAGACCTCTACACATAAAAAGGTATAGGCTATCTGACGCAATACTTTTGAAGTCTAACATTCTCTTCCATGCATTAAATGTCAGTAGGAGTCTAGTTTAATATGAGGAATCCGTTAAGACTCAAGCAAGCATCTGTTAGACACAATGATAGCAGAAGAAGGAGAAGAAGAGCAGATGATGAAGAGTCTCAACGGATCCAAGAACTCCAACGGCTATACCTAGCTCAACGGATCTATCTTTCTACTCTATAAGGATGAAGGCTATGAAGAATAAGATAAGTGAGCCTTCCTGAAAATCCTTCTGAAAGAGTGTACATCCAATGAGAAGTCTCAACGCCATACACACTCAAAGCAAGAGAGAAAGAGCTAGAGCCTAAGAAGAAGTGTGCACGCAAGCAACCATCTGAAGTCTTTAAGCATTCAAGCTTTTCTCTCTTCACTCTCTGTACATCATTGTAAATCTGGGGGAGAGTCTGTGAGCTGAGAGTTTGAGTTCCTTAGTGTTCATCTTGTATAACTCTTAGTCTGTTCTTTATTTTCTAAGAAAAACTTGTGTCCAGCTATAGGACTGTATACAATGTTCCTCTTCCTGTGTGAAGAGAAGGCTAGCGGGGTGCTAGTAGATTATGTCCGATTGTGGGACTGTACACAGTGTTCCCCTTGGGTTAAAAGAAGAACCTAGTGGGGTTGGTGTCAGCGGCACCTAGCCGAGGGCTTAAGTCTAGCAGAACCACATTGGGGTTTATTCCATAAGGGTGGATTCTTGACCTGTAACAGAAGTGAGTTTCCTTCCTACTCAGAAAGAAAGAGGACCAGTGGGGAATTGGGGGTTTGTATATCGTTGGGGGGATTGTATACTGGTTAGTGAAATCCCAAGATTTACTTGGGGACTGGACGTAGGTCTTCCATTTGAGAAGTACCGAACTAGGATAAAATTTCTGTGTTCTTGTGTGATTGTTTCTTTATTAGCTTTCGCACTGCTACTCTCTACTGCACACAACTACATTCACTAACCAAAGTTTTCAAGTGGTGACTTTTATCTATATTATCATATTATCCTATTTACACCCCCCCCCCCTCTAGGCTATCCTTGCTGCACCATCTGTGGGCCAACAAGCCCATGAATAAGGGTTGTAAGCCATCAACAACAAGACAAGCAGCAGGAAAGATGAAAGATGTAATGAGGAAAAATATGATCGATTACCTGACATGAGGCTAGAGGCCCTAGAATCAATGATCTAGGATGAACCAAGAGATATGACAAATGCATTATCTGAAGTGGAGGGAGCAATATGAAATGATTGTATTAATTTGAAAGAGGTGCTTGTACATAGTTAGCCTTGGATAAAGTGATAGTCTCCTTCATGGAAGGTTTCAATAGCACAACAAGAGGGTTTTCTGTAGGAGTATCTAGAGTGGATGCAGAGGTGGCAACTTTGGCTTTGTCTGGATGACCAAACTTCAGCCAACGACATTCAAGAACATGATTTTGATGACCACAATGACAAAACAAAGGGAAGGGTTGCAGCCATGGCCACAACTACCTGTCCTACAGCATGTGTAGAATGATACATCAAACCAGCAGGGGAAACATGAACAGTAGAGTTGGAGGTGCAGACCCAAAAAACACGTGAATAGCATTTGCTAGATAGGGAACCGCATTGCCAGAAAGAGTGTAGGAGTGAACATGGTTGAGAGAATCATCCAGACCAAATAGGAAATTTGCAGCCAAGAACTCTGGCCTCATGGTGTTTCTTTAGAATCACATTTGTTGTCAAGGGATGCATGGTACACTTGTAATTCATCCCACTTGCCTTTTAGGGCAGCAAAGTACTTATGAATAGACTGACCGTCTTGTTTGAGAGAAAAAAAAATTCATACAAAAAATATATATGTGAAACGTTCTTATCATCGAAGCACATCTCTTTCAGAGCATCCCACATTTCTTTAGCAATGCCAAGAAAAACCACATTAGAACTAACTTGAGGCTGCATGCTATTGATAAGAAGCATCATGCTGAAATAATCATTAGAATGTCATGTTACGAACTTCGCTTCATCTTTCTTCTCGACTAAAGGAGAATACAAGTGAGAGAGCTTCTATTAGATCCACAAAGAAAATGGAAGGCACGTGAACAAAAGAGATAATTGGAACTGTTCAACTTGACCGTCGTTCTAAAAGTGGAGGTGGTCTTTCGTGCATCAGAAGACGAGGATAAGGAAGTTATCGCAATACTCGAGAGTAGGGAAGAGGGACCAAAGTAAGATCAATGCAAAGAAAAAGGATTGCTAGACTTCGGAGAAAAAGGATCACCCTCTATGCATTGATTATGGAGAAGAAGGGAGACACTGACTGTGGTGAGGTTGACTAGAAGAGGGGACCCACCAAAAGTAGCAGTCATGTCGGTGGTGGGATGAGGGCCGTTGCAAAGAGGGAGGCATTGCTCACAGTTGGAAGGGGGGCGAGGGGAATTTCTTTGTGTACAGCCCTCTATGTGCGATGGGAAGGGCACCTGCAATAGGGCTTATACCCCCTCCCCATGGGAACTGCACCTCTGTGTGCCCTCACCCTGTGTGTGCTCTTGGATGGGAGAGATCGTGTCCCTCCTACGTGCTCCTAAGCGGGGGAGGCCTTTAGCGCGAGGCCGCGCGGCCTTCTCTTGGTCGCATGACCCTCCTCTCTAGGGCAGCCTGCAAAAGAAAATGAAGAACAAAGAAGAAAGGAGAGAAGGGAGGCGACGGTGTGGGGATAGGATTAAACCTGCTCTAGTATCATATGGAATAAGAAAAAGAGGAAAACCATATTATTACTTGGAACAATGCTCCTTATATAGAGAGTACACATGATAACATATCTGGAAGAACACTCTAACAATCTCAAACATCCTGGTATCCTTTTCTGAGTTCTAGAAAGTGAGTTCTGCGTCCCGTTGTAACTATGATCATGCGCATATATAGATCACCCGAAAAAACTCGTAATTCTTGTCTTGACCTTTCAGAACCAGAGGGCTGGCATCATCTATTATATTCCAAGTTCCCAACTACGCTTGAGTACTTATGCATCTACTCTGTTAATGACGGCTGTCTATATGTCTCATTTGGCGGCTGCATCAGAGAGACTAATGCTATATAGTTGCCGGAGAGTGTGGATCCTCTCAGTCCCTTGGAGGACTAAAGTCAGGCAGTCACCAAACAGATTGCGCCATGTGTAGATAAGTTTTGAAAAATTAAAAAAAACCCTCTCCACCTCCCGGTTAAACAGGTCACCGTCGGTTCCACCTTCGCTTCTCTCTTTTCCCACTTCCTATCACCATCGTTTCTATTTTTTTAATATATTAAAAAATAAAAATCGGTTGAGATTATAGCAAATCTATCTCCATCTCTCTTTCTTCCTTCTTTTTGTATCACTTTTTTTTCTTCTTATATTAATATTTATGTATAATTTTATTACTATTTATATATTTAAAATAATGATAAAATTAAAATATATTTATTTATTTATTTATATTTTTCCCAAAATTTAACATGTTAACCGAAACATACACAGTAAACTACATCATAACTATTTAAATAAAATCAGATTAATTTATTTAGATTTATTTGAGGCTTTAATTTTATATCTAAATGATATCCAATCAAGATGAAATTTTAAACACATGTTAATTAGAATATAATAAATTTTATGGTGATTTTAGTTTTTTTTTTAAGAATAAATTTTAGTCGAGTGAAAATTACTCTAAAAATTAATAAATCGAATTGATCTAGTTATCCTGCACTAATAATTCTCGATATCCCTATATGTAGAATCAACACATTTTTCTGAGAATTATAGTGGTCTTGGATCTTAGTTCTGTTACTCAAGTTTGGTGACGTCCCATTGGGATACGTACATCTGAAAAGAGTACGAGAGATTATGTTAATAATGTAAGAGTGTCTATAAATTAAAAGTTAGAGTTGACTAATGTATGTAGGTGGAATCCCAATTGTTTTGAAGTATGCTGAATTCGACGATGAGTTGACCAATGCACACCCTTACTGACGACCCAACTAGCAAACTGGCCCAACAACTGTGCTAGTTGGTAGACTTCCCATGAACGTCACCCATTCTGAGACTACTCTCAACTGAGCACGCTTAACTTTAGAGTTCTTTTTCACTCAAACTCTGAAAATGACTAGTTCGAGTTGTTGATAGTTTGTTGATTTAGTCTATTTAACATATTCTTATATGGGGTGTTACAATCTACCCCTCTTATATAAGTAACGTCCTCGTCGCTGCTCACATATAGTACACAATCAAACCCCAGGTAAGCAGGATTCTAGAGGTGGCCCCCACAGGCTCAAGAGGTGGCTCCCACTATGTAGCACTTTGCACCATTATGGCCTCAAGAGGCGGCTCCCATAGCGTAGCACTTTGTCCTGTGTGGCACTTAGTTCCTGCACTTCCGGCTGGGCAAGTCTCTGATACCATTTGTGACGACCCAACCAGTAAATTGGCCCAACAACCGTGCTAGTTGGTAGACTTCCCAGGAAGGGCACCCATCCTGGGACTTCTCTCAACTGAGCGAGCTTAACTTCAGAGTTCTTTTTCACTCGAGCTCTTAAAATGACTAGTCCGAGTTGTTGGTAGTTTGTTGATTTAGTCTATTTAACATATTCTTATATGGGGTGTTACACTTACATTATATAAAATATGATTATTTTTATTTAGAAACACTCTCACATTATTAACATAGCATCTTGTGCTGCTTTAAATGTGCACACCCCGACGAAATGTCACCGAACTTGAATAATGAAATTATAGTATTTTCTGTTAAAGCAGTATGACACCTGCTCATAAGCTCAAGAATACAATACAACCATAACAGTGGCCACTTTCTAGGAACCTAGTATGACACCTCAATACAACTATAACAGTGGTCATTAATTCGTAGTATGGAAAATGATCACTGTTATGGTTGCATTGTAGTGCTTATGAGTGTATCCAGATGTTTATCAGTATATCTAGGAATGAACCAGATGGGTTTATGATCGGAATCAGTCATTCGATTGTGCAAAATCGACTGACTGACATAGCTAGTTTAGGTTGGCATTGCAGCAGTCAGAAAGTCGGACGACCGACTTAGAGGTTTCGATCGACCGACCTAGCCAGTGCTGTTTGGCACTGGGACAATCAAGAATTGGACGACCGCTTTCACATAGTCGGACGACCGATTTTGTCCAGAACACATGGATACACCCATACTCACCTGAATACATCCCTAATCACCAGAATGCAACCATACGCAGGAGTAATTCTCTGTTTGGATACATAAAATGCAACCATACACATGAGTCATTCTCTGTTTGGACACAAAACACCTGGATACACCTATAATCACCTGAATGATTCTCTGTTTGGACACAAAACACCTGGATACACCTATAATCACCTGAATGCAACCATACACATGAGTTATTCTATGTTTAGACACACAACACTTGGATACACCCATAATCATCTAAATACACCCATAATCACATGAATGCAATCATATTCACCACAATGCAACCATACACAGGAGTCATTCTTTGTTTGGACATAAAACACATGGATACACCCATAATCAACAGAATGCAACCATACACATGAGTTATTCTCTATTTGGACATAGAACACTTGGATACAGTCATAATCACTTGAATGCAACCATAATCACTTGAATACAACCATACACAAGAGTTATTCTCTGTTTAGACATAGAACAATTGGATACACCCATAATCACCTAAATACACCCATAATCACCTGAATACAACTATGCACATGTGTCATTCTCTGTTTGAACACAGAACATCTGGACACACTCATTATTACCTGAATACAACCACATAGGAATTAATCTCTGTTTGGACACATAACAATTGGATACACTCATAATCACCAGAATGCAACCATACACATGAGTTATTCTCTGTTTGGACACAGAACATATGGATACACGCATAATCACCTAAATTTTGGGGTGTTACATTCCGCCTATATGCATTGGTCAACTCGACGGTCGGCAACAACTCGTCGTCGAATTCGACATACCTCAGAACGATTGAGATTCTACCTACATACATTGGTCAACTCTAACTTTTAATTTATAGACACTCTTACATTATTAACATAATATACTGCTAACTATGACGAATGTGCTAACTATGTATATGACGTCGAAAATAGACCGATTTGATATCACCCCTCAATTCGAATTAGCAAAAGCAATGTCTCCTTGCATAATATGGATTCCAAACATTCATGATCTGTATGTGAATGAGTCGAATTACTTATCCCTCGGTCTATTAGTGAACTATCTCTCCAGGGATTGTGAAAGATGTTCCACTAGAAATATTCTTGTTATTGCTTCGACTCATATTCCCCAAAAAGTGGATCCCGCTCTAATAGCTCCGAATAAATCAAATACATGCATTAAGATACGAAGGCTTCTTATTCCACAACAACGAAAGCACTTTTTCATTCTTTCATATACTAGGGGAACTCTTTTCAAATGTACGTATCCCAATGGGACGTCACCAAACTTGAGTAACAGAACTAAGATCCAAGACCACTATAATTCTTAGAAAAATGTGTTGACTCTACATATAGGGATATCGAGAATTATTAGTGCACGGATAACTAGATCAATTCGATTTATTAATTTTTAGAGTAATTTTCACTCGACTAATTTTATTCTTAAAAATAAACTAAAATCATCATAAATTTTATTATATTCTAATTAACATGTGTTTAAAATTTCATCTTGATTGGACATCGTTTAGATATAAAATTAAAGTCTCAAATAAATCTAAATAAATTAATCTAATTTTATTTAAATAGTTATGATGTATTTTACTGTGTATGTTTCGGTTAACATGTTAAATTTTGGAAAAAAAATATAATTTATATTTTTTATTTTATCATTATTTTAAATATAGAAATAGTAATTATACATAAATATTAATATAAGAAGAAGAAAAAAGTGGTACGAAAAGAAGGAAGAAAGAGAGATAGAGACAGATTTGGTATAATCTCAACTGATTTTTATTTTTTTAATATATTAAAAAAATAGAAACGGTGGTGATAGGAAATGGGAAAAGAGAGAAGTGAAGATGAAATCGAGAAGTTGATTCCAGAATTGAACCCGTGGTCTCCGGAAGTGTGTCGACTACGATTACAAGTCTAAAATGACTGTGGCGATGAACAGGATTTCAGTGCATGCTACAGCAAGTATTTGAACGTCTCTGCAGTACCAACCATAGTAGATGTTCTGGTCAATCGTTTTTGATATGGATGGCCTAATATTAAACTAGCTAGCTAGAACTTGCAAGTGGTATATATCACAAACGCAACATCATGGTGTTATGGATTAATAGTCTGCTCATAGACTTAATAAATTTGTACGTACCATGTGGCCGGCTGGTATGTATATTGATTCCTCCAACCAACAATGCTTTTGTATCATTCAACTGCGTTTCAAGGTCCCAACATCTCTGCTGGAAGTTGTGCACGGTGGGAACGGGGAACTGAGAACTGGGGAACTGGCTCTGGAGGATGGTCTACGTGGTTCTTCTCCTGCTGTCTGCAGATTTATATTGACCAGGTCCGACATCAAGTGAGCCAGTTGCAGTGTGCTGCATGTGTCAGCGAACTCGTGGGGGAAACTGCTACCTGCTATCAATCACAGGGGTAGATTCCCACTGCATTAAATGGTCACGTTTAGGTGGTTTTAAATTTTTCACCGTGTGCATATGCATGTGGGGAGCGGGGGCGAAGATGGAGCTAGCTGAGAGGGCAGTACTGTGTCCGGGAGCTGGCTGGGGATGGTATAGGAGTTAAAGATGGTCCCGTTGCCGTTCCCAACAGTATTATCCTGGCATCAGAACACTCTCTCCTGCTGACTGCACGATGCACCCTCATGTCCTTGACCTCCGTCTTCCACGTCTAATCTCTTGCGGCCGGTTGGATAATCAGATAAGTCGTTGGCTTTAACAGTTTTATATCTGGGGTTTCTCAGTCTTAATTATTTAGTTAAACAAATTTAAGAGATCTTATGTAGTGGCTCTAGATATTTATGTACAAAAAACTTCATATGCAGATCCGTCTCCTGTGAATGGATCGAAATCTTGCAAAGAATATCACACACATATATCTAGTAAGAATGTAAAAGAAAACACACTAGTATGATGATGCATAATCAAGTACATGATCTTATACACATTCATAGAATTACATTGTCACAATATATTAATACATATCCAAAAAAATTTACAATAGTTTGGTGGCATATCCCGAGATGTACAACAAGAGCAAAAGCTCATACTACTATTAGCAGTACAAGTCCGTCTCTAAGAAACTACGCCCGTTAAAGCACCTGAAAAAGGAGGGTGTAAGGATGTGAGCCTCACAAAGTCACAGGTTTAGCAGGGAAACTCTTCAAAAACAACAACATATATAATCCATGTGTAATAGAAGGAAAGCACAAATAACACAATCTCATCGACTGGCTCACATATAGCAATTTAAAGGAAACTCACACAAATCTGGAATCTATGCATGCTATAAACACCTTATTACTGACAGCTAAGTAGTTAACCATTAATGGAAACTCATGATTAATAGGAATAACAATAGTTCCATAGTTATTTAGAAATAACTATCATCTTAGAGCTACTTAAACCAAATGGACACTTGAAAGTAAACTACTGAAGAGAAACCAAGGAAAACCGTAGGTCGAAGGTACAAACGAAAGATACTCTATCATGTTCCACTACGAAGTAAACCACAAAGCAAAATCGGAAGGAGCGAAGCTACCACGCGAGCCACGACTATTAGTTCATGACGCCAATATCCGACCCTGACAAGCCACACTAGAAAAATCTCTCAGTCTCGCAGCCACAGATGGAAGGTGCAACTACGGCTCCACCTCTACAAGTGCAAACAAATTATGGAGACAAACCAACACTACTTGACAACCAAACTGTAGACTCACACCTGACACACCTCTAAGGATTCCAGGGCCATTAGAGTGAAGTTGTGGCAACACGGGACTAGCTATGGACAAGTACATCTACTTGTGTCCATCCCCCAACCACGAGCGCGCTACATGCGACTGAACAAAAAGTCAACCAACCACAAGTCGCTACCTCACTACCATCTTTCCCTCAGTTGGATGGGCTACTCAACAAATGAGTGAGGGTGTTCAGAATGTCGACACCGACCTCTACGGTAGACATAGTACCAGGACAAAATCTCGAACACAACGTGCCTGCCTCACAAAGAACCTAGGGTACCTGACTAGAGAGACATTCAGGAAAAGCGTCAGACCACCAAACTCGAGAAACCACAATGGTTCATAACTAATCACTATCAGTCACTAAACAACCTATAAACCTTAGGTTCACAACCTTTAAATCCTTCATTCATAACCAAGCTTAACCATTACTTAAATTCAAATCGCTTATGCAATATTCAACTATTGATGAACTGCTCAATTCCAATAAACCACATCTAAATAATATTAAGAATGCTCGAATACACTAAACTAGTAGGAAAATACCAAAATCGGGCCCCCACTAGATCCACATCGCAATTAACAAGACTTTACACTTCGGGAAGCAGAATGCGACGGGGCCAATGGCCGCATTAAAAATGTGACGACTTGATAAGCCGCATTCAGGATGAGAACGCGTTGAGGTCTTAGGCCGCGACCTGAACACAACCACCTGACCCGTTGCATTCTCAGACAGAACACAAAATCCTCATTCTCACCTAGAAATCTCAAGAAAACACCATTTACACATGCTTCAAACCTCTACCAATTGACAAACTCAACCAAGAATCACACATACATGCCAATACCATGATTTTCATGCATCAAACCATATAAACAACATGAGAGAGTGAGAGAATTCTCCTTCCAATGCGAAGAACACGACGAACGATGCTCCTCGGCCGAACAAGGTCGTTTGCCCTATTTGGTAGCAGAACAGGGAATAAAAACTTCGAGATTGAGAATGCAGAGGGGCTACCTGTCATGCTCTGAACATGACATGTCTGGCCATCGCGTTCATAAATGTAATGCCATGCGGTAGCCCGCCGTGAACCACGCGTCGCGCAACCTTCGACCCCCAACACCCACACAACACACTAAAACCCAAACCACAGTTCGATGGCCAACATTGGCCCAAACACCACACAAAATTCACCAAACTTGAATCTGAAAGACCACGACATTACATCCTAGTCGAGGCTTAGGGGTAAATTAAATATAGCTTATTCATCATATTAATTAATCAATGCATATCAAATCAGAAATAGATTAATTTCAACCATTTTTTTTAGATTATTTAGTTGAACGTTACTTATTTGTTTTCAAATCTGGTAATGTCTTTGTTTATGATCACACACTTCTTCTTTTTTTTGCAATGTAAGGTTTCATTCAACAACAAAGGTAGTACATGGGAGCAGGGGGAGAGCACAAGCGAATGCCAACGCCTCCACCACACGCAACAAAGCACTCTTCACACAAGTAAGGCATAGAACACAAGGCAAGGAACAATGCCAAAACAAGAGGTATCATTGAGACTCATGGTCCTTACATCATGGGCTAACACCTTAAAATCCATCATAGAAAAGAGCATAGGAATTCCAACACCAACCATCGCATAGGAACTCTGGAAGTAGGCGCCAAACTTCACCGGTAGCAACATGGCGGGGAGAAGCACACCTGCGAACAACACCTTCACTGGAAAAGAGCTCGATGGAGACAGATGAGGTGGGAGTTGCCAAAGAGCTACTATAGGGGCGCAGGGGGAGATATGATTCATCATAGCCCAAAATGGCTGCCAATGATGAAGACGGATGCAGAGGAGAGCGTTGCAGCCGCCTACATAAGTATCCACATAAACCTTGATCTTGATAAGCTGAAGGAAGGGGATCATCAGTGCCAACCTAAAACACCAAAACACAAGCCTAATCCGTAGTCGACACTCATATCAAGTGGGAGAATAGAGCACCGGCGACGCCGGTGAGAGCCACTGCAAACGATGTTGTAGAACCAAAACCTTTTACAGAGTAGGAGAACCAACTGGGAAGAGGTTCCTAACAAAATGATCCCCAAAGGGGGGAAAAAAACCTCCCGAAGTCCTAACCACTCCAAACGATGTCTTAGGGGCCTCCTCCCCTCCAAACATGAACACGAACAAGAGCGGGGGTGAGGGAGGAGTGGGAGAGCCAGTGTAGCAGCCTTGGGTACTTATACCCGAAAAGACTCCATATCCAGATCTACCTCCCGCGAGCAGATCGTAGTCTTGCAAGAGATATCATACACAAGTGTCCAGTAAGAATATAAAAACAACCACACAGGTATAAACATACATGATAAAGTACATGATCTTATACACATTCATAGAATTACATTGTCTTAATACATATTATATGTCCAAAAGAAAAATACAAAAGTCTGGAGCATATCCCAAGGTGGAACAAAGTTCACACTACTGATGGTCGTATAAGTCCACCTCCAAGAAACCACGCCCACTAAAGTACCTGAAAGGAGATGTAGGGGTGTAAGGGGGTGTGAGCATCACAAAGTCACAAGCTCATCAAGAAAACTCCTCAAAACAACAATATATAATCTGTGTGTAACAAAAGAGAGGCACTAAATAACACAAGTCCACCGATCAACTCACATATAACAACTTAAAGAAAACTTATAGAAAGTTGGAACTTAAGCATGCTTTCTAATCCACACAAATAATCATCTCATTATTCACAGCTAAATAGTTAACTACTCATGATAACCATACTTAATAGAAATAACAGTAAATCCACTATAAACTGTCATCTAAGAGCTACTTAAACAAGACAAGCATTGGAAATAAATCACTGAAAGGAAATTAAGAAAACACTAGCGAACAGTACTGTAACAGCCCCGACGCCCGGACCCCGGTTCCCACCAAGGATCCGACCATTGGCACCGCCGCCCACGGGCCCGAAAATCCGGAAGGGCTAACGGACCGGTCTAACAAGATATGTAACGAGAGTAAGTAACAACAACAACACTAAAATGTACCAACAAGTGAAGGAAAGAGCGTCCAACACAAGTACAAGTCTAGTACAGTCCCAAAGTTAGCAAACTACAAGTACAGAAGCAAAGGGGATAACAGGTCCCTTAGGGGCATACTCCGAGGGTGAAGTAAACAAGTACTGGGGAACACTGCTCACGAAAGATGCTGTCTACTACGGCCCCATCTCCTCAGCCCGCCGCAAAGGGTGCTGCTGTGAAGTCTCACTTGTAAAGGAGGGAATGAGCTTCACGAAGAAGCCCAGTAGAGACTACCAATCTCTCACTGGTTCCAACAGCAGAATAGATATAGATGTGCATAATTAAATAAAGCAAGTAAAACTATTCTACTAACAGAGTAGGTGCGGAAGCGTAAAGTAACTACACGGTCAACGGTCTAATCTAAATGTCGGGACTGGAAAACCCGTGTAACCACGGCACTGGGAAGAACCCAAGGCTGCAAACACAGACAGTAACAACTGCTTGGACAAAGACACTAGCCACAGAACCACTACACTAGTCGACCGGTCAGGTGCACCACGCGCCTTACCCTCGACCGCCAATCCGTGTCTAGCACCTCCCATCGGAGTGAGATGCGGAACTAAAGTAAGCACAACTATTGTAGTCTGGCCAGACTACGGTCCCACATCTGGCCCCTTTAAATGGTACTGGAACCACGTAGAGTGAGGCAGTGAGAAAAAGGACTAGTTGATCTGCACTGGAAGAGCACCAAACCACCTCGGCATCCCAGACTTAGCTAAGAGAGCTCTACAAATGACTCTAGCCACTGTCCCCACCGTTATCCCCTCTACTACCAGAGTCCGTGACTCGAGCTCGCCCGCCGCCTGGAGAACCTCCTCAAACAGGCGCGCGGGGACCGGGAGTCCAGGTAATGGTAACAACCTCTCTCGCGGACAGAACCTCAAGTGTCTAGCACCGGGCGAAAGACTAGAGTAGGACCGTGCTAGGGAACATCACAGGTGCCAAGAAAATAGAGTTGCAGTGGAAAGAAAACTCCAAACAGGTCGCTAAGCCACTCTCTATCATAGAAGGCGACACAAGGGTTGTCGCCACCAGAAGGCGACACCCTGTCTGTCGCGACCTGGGTCAGAAGGCGACAGAGAACCTATCGCGATCAGGTCGCGACAAGGGCATTGTCGCGACCACAGCCAGAGGTCCATGTGACCACCTGAGATGTCCCACAACACACGGTGGCAACAGGCATGAAGGCGACAGTCACCCTGTCGCGACCAGAATGCGACAGGGTGGGCGTCGCTTTCACCCACCAGAAGGAGACGTATCGGGCTGTCGTGATCTGGGTCGCGACACCAAACGTGTTGCGACCACAGACATACACACCCGAGAGCATCTCCTTCATACCATGCACATCAAATCCAGAAACTACAAGGGGAGGGGAGCATGGAGAACGATGTAAACAGGTAAAAAGTGCTCAAACCACCCTCATCCACACCCATGCATGCCAAGGAAGTGATTCTACACTCAAAAACCTCACATGCAAGCATGATAGGTCACTCAAACCCCACCCCCAATCCAATCTCAACCAAGCCAAACAAGCATTCCATAAGAACCACAAACACACATGCACACCCTAGCATGAGTTTCTAAGGCTTGGAGAAGGGGATTGGACCCTAGCATGATAGAACCAGGGGAAGGGCAAGGAGTCTCTACCTCAAAATGAAAAGCCAACTCGTTGGGGTCTTTTTGTGTGTATGGCCACCTCCTCCTCGCTCCAAGCTCCACGCTCACGCCGTCCACGAGAAAGGATCATCCTATACGTCGAAGAAGCAGTCACCACCACGAGGAGAGCGAGCCACACCATGCAGAAGAAGCACCACACATGGAAGGAGAACTCCAACACAACCACAAGGAGCAAAACACCATACACAAGCTCCCTCACCCCACACTCTCCCTCAAACACTCCCCATGGTGAAGACAGCACAGAGGGGGGTCAGAGGAGAAGAGGAACAGTCGACTTGGGGAAGAAGAAGAGGTGTTCTGTGGCCTGTGGTCTTTTAAGCCTCGAGTTAAGAACGCGACAGCTTGCTTGTTGCATTCACTTACTGAACGCAACGGCCGACCTGTCGCGATCCCAATGTCCTGGTCAACCTGACCAACGAAAACACCACGTGTCAACCTCGCAGACCTGACAACCAGAATGCGACACCTGACATGTTGCCTTCCCGTCGTCAGGGGTTGACACTTGTCCCAACTGTCCCGACAGTAAGACGACAAAATTGTATGTTGTGGTCAGAGGGATGAACGCGACAACATGCATGTCGCGTTCACAATAAGAACGCGACAGCCACCTTGTCGCCTTCAGAAGGCGACAGCCCGATGCGTCGCGACCTTCATCCGAAGGTGGCTGACCACCAAGAGAGGGATGTTACAAGTATAAACATTATCGAGTTCCATATCCCACACTCTGAAGTAAACTAACAAGTAGAGTCAAAGGGAGCGACGCTAACACTCAGGTCATGACTACTGGTTCGTGACGCCAATATTTAACCCAAACAAGCCAACATAGGAAAACACATCTCAACCTCGCAGCCACAGAAGACAGGTCCAATTGTGGCTCTACCTCTAAAAATACAAGAAACTGTGGAGACCAACCAACATCACCTACTGACAACAAGCTGCAGACCCACGCTTTACACACCTCTAAGGGTTCCGGGGCCCTTAGAATGAGGCTATGGCAACACAGGACTAACTGGAGACCAGCAGGTCTACTGGTGTCCATCCCACAACCACGAGCGCGCTACAAGTGACTGAACAGAAAGTCAACCACAACACAAGTTGCTTCCCCATTGTCGTCTTTCTCTCAGCCAGTCGGACTACTCGACAAATGAGTGAGGGTGTCCAAGAAGACGACACAGACTTCGATGGTACATATAGTACTGCGACAAACCTCGAGCACAATGTGCCTAGCTCACAGAGAACCTGGGGTACCCAACTGGAGAGGTATTCCGGATTAAGCGTCGGACTACCAAACTTGGCTATGCACAACAACTCACAACTGATCATTACCAGTTACTAAACCACATATGTAAATCTTATATCACAATCTTTAAACCTTTCATTTATAAACCACATTCTACTTACTTACATGGGAATACCTTACATGATACGCAATAGCTTTACATTAAACAGAAACTACTCAATTCCCTTAAATCCACATATGAATAACATCCACACTGTTTAAACACATTGAACTAGCGAGAAAATATCAAAATCGGTCCCCCAATGGACCCACATTACAATGCACAAACTTAACGTGAAAGGGCTGACGGTTGCGTTAATTAAGAACATGATGGCCTGATATGCCTCATTCAAAATGAGAACACGTCGAGGTAGGAGGCCACCTTCTGAACGCGTCCCCCCGATCCATCGTGTTCTCAGACAGAACGCCAAACTCTCATTTCTCACCTAGAAACCTCAATAAAACTTCATTTCCATTCAATTCAAACCTCAAAAAATCAACTAATTCAACTGGAAATCACATGCCCATACCATACCATGCTTTTCATGTTTTAAAACAATTAAATAATTTTAGAAAATGAAGGAATTCTCCTACAACTGTGAAGAACACCATTCGATCGGCATTTCCACACTCCGGACACCCTCCTCATATGGAAATCGTGCCAAAACCGAAGCTCCCGAATAGGAATCGCAAAAGACACCTCCAACAAAACTTCCCTCCGCCAAACAAAACTTTTCACTCTGTTTGGCCGACAAACACAACAAAAAGCCTTCGAAAATGAGAACTAGTTCGGGATGCCTGTCGCGTTCAGAACACGGTGTACCCAAAGACCCCATTCACAAATACGGCATCATGTTGCAGCTCGACGTGCACCACACATCGCACAAGCAGACAAAACTCCAAAATAGGTGGCAATGAGATTGCAACGTAGGGCAAGGTTGCATTAAGAACATGTCGCCCACCCCCGCCGCGTTCTCAAACAAATTAAGAACCAGTGAACTATGTGGGCTCAAACCTCTAGGCCACAACACTCACACAACACACTAAAACTCAAATCGTAGTTCAATGGCCACACATTGGGCCAACATTACGTTAAATTCTATTAAATTGGAATCCAAACGATCATGACGTTACAGCCAGACTAGGGCGATCCCGTCGTTCACATGCTTCTAGAGAGAACAAATAAAGCACTTTACAATGAAGAGAAATGGGGAAGGGGAAGGGCCGGGGATGGGGTTGGGACCTACTTAGGGACACCCCCTTCCCTCCCAACCAGAGTCCGAGGGAAGCTAACTCCTCTTCATGCCACTGCGCAGGATATCGTCAACGAGCATGGGTGAGGAAAACGGGCTACGAATAGGGGAACCGAGATAAACCTGATCGGTGCCCGTGCATAGTTTATGATCACACACTCACATGCGCACCCAGATTTATGTGCAAATGCACATAAGTGTATGCACACGTACGCACGCATACACCAACCACTACAACAAAAGTGGGCAACACTTACGTCAGAAAATCGTAAGTGTAAGTGTCAAAGTCGTAAGAACAGACGTATACTTATGAAACTACCTACGGTTTGTTTCCGTAACTACAGCAAGCGTGGCTATAGCCTTACTTACGGTTACAATACGTAATAAATACATTCGTTTTCATCCCGTAATAATATAGGCTTGGCTTACTTTTATAAAGCGTAAGTACACATATGAAAGACCGTAAGAAATATTTCAATAGAAGATGGCATACGAAAATTAATCACTACGTTAGAAACCGTAGCTATTATCTATAGTTACGCATCTCGAACCGTAAGAAAACTCCCTGTGCAAATATATATAATCCATAATTTGACTAAAAATATAACCTACATATTTACATACTGTAACGCCCCAAAAATTTAAAGTGTTAAAAAAATATGAATAATGTGGTTAGTATACATTAGGATTGTTATTAAATTGAGATAATTAGATTTTGGGATTAATTAGTAGTAACGTATGTTACCCCAGTGTCGTACATAGAGGTGCGCGCTCCCACAGGAAGACACCAGAAAATGACAATGAAATAAAAATCCAAGAACATCATAATTTCCAGAAAAATGTGGAGATCTCAGAAATATAAATATTCAAAAATTTTGGCATGCGGACTTCGAGGATAAGTCGACGCGACTATTTTTCGGGTGATTTTTCACCTAGTGTAAAATAAAATATAAAAATTAAATAAAAATCACCATAATTAGCAAAACCATTATATTAGTCTATGGTTAAAATTTCATGACAAATGGATACCATTTGAATATGTTTATATCAAGCTTAATGGGCCAGTTGAATTATTTGGCAATTACAATTGGATTTTCTTGGAATTTTTGTGATGCTTACGTGTTGGGTGTTGAGAATGCCAAAACACTTTGGTAGGAGCTTACCACGTTAACCCCCCAGCTGTAACTTGTGGTTTATGCATGTAACCCATGTCACATGGTAAAAGCCCATGGTTTTTACCATGACACATTAACCATCGACGTGTTGCGATGCATGGAGACCTTTGGGGTTATAAATACACCCCAATATCCTTCGTACCTATCTTTCTGAACCTTTCCCACTGTTATGCTGCTGCTGTGTTTGCACAATTCTTGAGTTAGATACGTAGCTGGAACTACTGTCCTTGTGTTTGCAACCCTTATTCTTGCTCGAGCTGGCGCTGGAGCTGATGCAGGGGATGTTGTGAAGCTGGCAAAGCAGACCTGGGAGGATTCAACTACTCTCTCCTTACTGTTGGCTACTTCCTCAGCTGCTTTACGTTGGGCTCTTCAGGAATTTAACGTCAGGAGAAGGTTGTGCTAGTCATAGAGGTAGGATTCTCTTCCTACTCTTCACTTATTCGTCTTACATTTCAACATAGTTTAGGTAATGTAAAGTGATCCTTTACCACGTGTGTGCTATTTTCCAGACTTGGAAAGTAGTTCCCTGCCAAGAATTGAACCATCATCATGACTAAATTTGTGTTTGATTATAGGAGATCACCCATCATTTCTTTTTCATTCCCAACATGTCTCAAATCTGAAATCATATCAATTTTCCTGTGTAGTGTAGACGGAACCATAACGGTTCTTTCTCCTTCGTGAGATTGATTCATTGAGAGGCCATGGAGGTCTCAAGTGAGTGTACTTGATAAGTGATTAATGGAAAAAGAGAAGAAAGTTCTAAGAGAAGTGCTTTCCCATTCAATTTCCCTTGAGCTTAGTTTTTTTGCTAATCATCCATGTGATTTATATTCCATGATCTTCCTTCCATCTTCCTGTCATGTTACATTGAGTTATAAAACTGAAATCATACTTGTTCAAAGTCCTAATCATGTTAGGAATGATAGAAGAGCTTGTTAGTACAATTTCTAGTCGATTTGAATCAATTTTTGAAAGTTTACACTGAATATGTCGACAGACAAGCTTCTGCCTGTCGACAGGATCCTCATTCCAGAACCTAGAAATCACCACCTGTGTGTGGCTGTCGACAGCCCCATTACTGGCTGTTGACAGATGCATACAGAACTGAAGTTCTGTCTCTGGAAACCAGCCCCTGTCGACAGCAAGCTTCTGCCTGTCGACAGGTACTGACAGGGTCATGTTTTCAGCACCTGTTTTGCTCCATTCCTTGGTACAAATCTTACCCAATTGTTCCAACTAATAGTCCACCTAAGTCTTGTGGTTTTTACCCCCTAAACACCTACTAAAACTAGTCATGTTACCCTTCTTTGTACCATGAATCATTTCTTCAAAGTTCCGAATAAAATTGACCTTGAAGGATTATCAATTTCTGAAATCAGTAAGGAAACAGAGTTCCTTCACTCTTGTGTGTAAACTTTGAATGAACCCTTGCGTATCCTTGACTCATTACAGTGATGAGTGTGTGATGATGACAATTTGTGAGTCTCGGACTCATTTAAGAATTATGCCTGGCAAATAAGGCTGGTTCATTCCTAGGGGGAGCGCCCGAATTCATCAGTGGTCGCGCGGGGGTGATAAGGACATCGTGGATGTTGGCATACATCAATTTGTGTTTGATTAGTCATCATGTCATGCTTGTGTGTGTGGAAATGTGTTTAGTTCAAAATTTAAGCATCATCCTGAGTGATTAACAAAGGTTCTTGCCCATTACGTACTATTGATTTGTCTTGCTTGTTCATTATTTTGAACACTCCATGTTAGAAATCTATACTTGTCTTATCTTGAATATATGCATCTGAATCCTTTTGAATTAAAGGAATTGAATCCTACTGGGTTAGTTAGCTCATTCAATTTAACATTTTCAGGTGAATAAGATGGAGATATTGCTTAAGGGGGACTTGAGTGCTGAGAGGACCATCTTATGCCAAGGAGTGTAGTCATCTTTTACTTTTCTTAATAGATAGAATGAGAATGTAATAGGCTACAGTTTACTTTTGCTTGTTCCTCATTCAGACGACAATGAGGAATACTATGTAATAAGTTCCGCTAAACACGTTGTTTATATACAAACGTTATGTTAGTTCTTGTAATTAATATCTGTCATATTCAGTAAATGTAATTTTGCTAGAACGTGATAGATTAAATTGGTATCAAAGCATTAGTTCGATAAACCTAGGGATAACCAGTGAGTTGGGGTAGAAACATGGGATTAGTTAGCATGGTATTTGTAATTATGTAAATGCTTAACTTGATATTTGTTTCAGTATGGACATGAATGCCCAAGAAAGGATGGTAGCAGCATTAGAAATGCTACGTCAAGACATTAAGTTGTATGCCCAAGCCCAGCAGGAAGCTCATATGCAAATTAAGGAAGAAGTGCTTAATTTGACTGCGGGAGCTTTCTTTGTCGGCAATCCTGGTGCTTCATTGGAAGTAATGACTCAAGTCATGTGTAGGCTAGACAATCTCAGGCTGGGGCAAGATATGCTGCTTCACCAGTTTGAAGGGTATTGGGAAGCTCTAACCGATGCGGCCAGGAAATTACACCACGGAGCCGGAGAAGCACAGCAGCCACCACCTGCAGAATCTGTTATAGACCTGACCCAAAATTAGAAAGGACTTAGGCAACTTGTCCTTCTTTTGTAAACCTCTCCTTTTGTGTAAATGTTAGTTGTATATATGTAACTCCCAGGTGTATGGGGAGTGAGAGGTTAGTGAAAGTATGTTTGTAAAATGGGAAAGTTGGAATGAGAGGACTACAGTAACTTAGTTACTGGTTTGTGATAGCATGTTTTAATGTAAATATTTGACTTATGAATGGAAATGGAGTGTTATGTGGATTTGAAATGTGTATATGTGATGAATGCAAGTTTGGGTGGACTGTGGAATTAATGTATGTCCTATTGTATGTTTCAGATATATTTCCAACTTAATTATGGAAGGAAGTGACGCCAATTGGAGAAAAATGGAAAGTTCGATGCATGATTTGACCCGAGTGATGAGGACTGTAGCTAAGAATAACAGCCATAATGGGACAAGTATATTCAGGGATTTCCGAAGTTTAGATCCTCCAAGATTTGCAGGAAGTACAGACCCAGACGAGGCGAAAAATTGGTTAAGAGATATTGAAAGGATATTTGGAGTAATTAAATGTACTGAGGAAGAGAAGATCCGGTTGGTGACTTTTCAGTTGGAATGAGATGCTAGAGCGTGGTGGGACACCGTAATATCCACATTGGAGGAGCCAACTCAAATTAGTTGGGATGAATTTGTGGAGTTGTTTAATGACCATTATTTCTCTAAAGTAGTCCAGGAAAAGAAAGCCAATGAATTTGCTAATCTAAAACAACTAAGGATGACAGTATCTGAATATGAGGCTCAGTTTGCTCGATTATCCAAGTATGCCCCACATCTCATAGCCATGGATAAGCTAAAAGCCAAAAGGTTCATGAATGGACTACGCCCTACCTATATTGTACAGTTAACTTCACACCTGATTACTACATATTCAGATATGGTCAAAAGAGCTTGGCATTGGAAGCCGCAAATGATATGGTGGATAAAATTAAGGGAAGATCAGAAGAAGGATCTTCGGATCGGAAGAGAAAGTTTGAATCGAGAAATGCCTCGAAAGTTCAACAATCTGGAAAGAAGACAGGGAAGGCTCCGAGTGGAAATAAGGAGGTGTGTAAGCACTGTCATGTTAGTGGACACAAGGCGGAAAATTGTTGGCGTAGGCTGGGAGCATGTCTCAAGTGTGGAAGTACTCAGCATCGAATTTCAGAGTGTCCGATGATCAAGAATGGGTCGGTCAAACCAAATCCCCAAGCGAGGCAAACAAAGCAAGGGAGAATACAAGCTATTCAAGAGGTAGAGCCTGAATCTTCACACGAAGGCGGACTGATTGAAGGTACACTAATAATAAACTCAAAGCCTGCACATGTATTATTTGATTCAGGAGCTACGCACTCCTTTATTGGTTATGATTTTGCTAAATCTTTGGAAATACAGCCCGTCCCATTGCCTATACAACTGGAAGTGGCAACTCCTTTGAGTGAAGGTAAAAAGCTTAGGGAGTATTACCCTGATAGTCAGATTCTATTTGAAGGACACAACTTATATGGTGATTTGATATGTTTGGAAATGTGGGATTATGATGTAATTCTCAGGATGGATTGGTTATCTAAATATCATGTCAATTTAGATTGCCGATTAAGGCGGGTCACATTTCCAGGAAAGGAAATTTGTTCTATAACTTTTGATAAACCCTACATTAAACAAATACCAATAATTTCAGCAGTAAAGGCTTGCAAGCTAGTACAGAAGGGTTGTCAAGGGTATCTGGCTTCTGTGACCCTATTAAATCAGAACATTGCGGGATTGGAAGATATTACAGTAGTAAGGAATTTCTTGATGTATTCCTGAAGAATTACCTGGTATACCACCTAGCAGAGAGAGAAATTTTTCGATTGAATTGGTACCAGGAGCTACACCAATCTCAAGAACACCCTATCAAATGTCAATGGAAGAATTGAAGGAGTTAAAAAGACAATTATTGGAATTGATAGAAAAAGGGTTTATTAGACCAAGCACTTCACCCTAGGGTGCTCCGGTGTTATTTGTTAAAAAGAAGGATGGATCTATGTGATTATGCATAGATTATCAACAGCTAAACCAGTTGACTATAAAGAACAAATACCCACTTCCAAGAATTGACGATTTATTTGATCAGTTGTCTGGAGCCCAGTGTTTCTCCAAAATTGATTTAAGATCAGGATATCATCAACTCAGAATTCAAGAGCAGGATATTCACAAAACAGCTTTCCGAACAAGATATGGGCACTACGAATTTGTAGTGATGCTATTTGGATTAACTAATGCATCTGTTGCATTTATGCGTCTCATGAATGACGTGTTCAGATCTTACTTAGATCAATTTGTGGTTGTATTTATTGATGATATATTGATTTATTCCAAAAGCATGGAAGAACACGAGACACATTTACGAATTACTTTGCAACTATTACGAGATCACCAACTATATGCAAAGTTTAGTAAATGAGAATTTTGGATGAAGCAAGTTATGTTTTTGGGACACATCATTTCAACAGAAGGTTTGTCTGTGGACTCTTCGAAGATTGAGACCATACAAAGATGGGAGCAACCAAAGAACCTCACTGAGGTTAGAAGCTTCTTGGGTTTGGCAAGTTATTACCGGCGGTTTGTCCAGAATTTTGCTAGAATTGCCTCGCCCCTCACACAATTGACCAGAAAAGGAACTGTATTTGTATGGAGTGAGAAGTGCGAGCAAGCATTTCAGTTATTAAAGGAATGTCTATCATTGGCATCAATTCTAGCTTTACCGGTTGATGGAAAATTATTTGAGGTTTATACTGATGCCTCAAGTATTGGACTACCATGTGTATTAATGCAAGATAGAAGAGTTATTGCTTATGCATCAAGGCAATTGAAGACTCATGAGAAGAACTACCCAGTACATGATTTAGAATTAGCTGTGGTAGTTTTTGCTCTTAAGCTTTAGAGACACTACCTATATAACAATCAATTTATAGTGTACTCTGATCATAAGAGTCTCAAATATTTGTTTTCACAAAAAGAGCTGAACATGAGACAAAGAAGGTGGATGGAGTATATTAAAGATTATGATTTCAAAATTGAGTACCATCCAGGGAAAGGAAATACTATGGCGGATGCACTCAGCAGAAACCCTATAGCCAAAGTATGCCAATTACAAGTAAGGGAGTGGAAATTGCTAGAAGAATTTTCCATATTAAGCTTGAAGGTGGAATCACAAGAAGGAAGGGTTATCATTAATAACTTGACAGTTCAGTCAGAACTATTGAAGCAAATTAAGGAACAACAGGACAATGACCCTATGTTGACAGAAATCAAGGAAAAGTTGATTACTAAACCTGATTTTAATGAAGATTCCCAAGGAAATCTTTGATTCCGAGATAGAATATGTGTACCAGATAATTCTGAAATCAAGAGACAAATTTTAGAAGAAGCTCATTGATCACACTATACTATTCATCCTGGAGTTGTCAAAATGTACCAAGATTTAAAGAAGCATTTTTGGTGGTGCAATATGAAGAAAGACATTGTAGATTTCATAGCAAGATGTCTGACGTGTCAGAAAGTTAAAGCCGAGCATCAAAAACCAGCAAGAAAGTTAAAACCATTAGAAGTGCCAAAGTGGAAATGGGACAGTATCGGTATGGATTTTATTGTGGGATTACCTCGAACATGAAGTGGCTTTGATGCCATATGGGTAATCATTGACCGACTTACCAAGTCAGCTCATTTTCTAGCAATTAAGACAAGATGGTTTGTGGGTGTCTTAGCGGCACTTTACATGAAAGAAATTGTCTGATTACATGGAATCTCGAAGAATATAGTGTCTGACAGGGATGCAAGATTCACCTCACATTTCTGGAGAGAACTACAAGATGCAATGGGGACTAAGTTAAAGTTTAGCACATCATTTCATCCTCAGACTGACGGACAAACAGAACGAATAAACCAAGTTATCGAAGATATGTGCCGAGCTTGTATACTAGAGTTTGGAAATGACTGGAACACTCATTTAGCAATCATGGAATTTGCGTATAATAATAGTTACTAGTCTACAATACAAATGACACCATTTGAAGCTTTGTTCGGTCGTCAATGTAGATCACCATTATGTTGGGTGGAACTACAAGAATCACGTATTCTTGGACCTGAAATGATCCAAGAAACCACAGAAATTATCAAATTAGTACAAGACAGAATGAAAGCTGCTCAAGACCGACAGAAAAGCTATGCTGATCGTCGAAGAAGGGAATTGGAGTTTCAGGAAGGAGAATATGTATTTCTTAAAGTCTCTCCTCGACACGGAATTAGAAGATTTGGAATCAAAGGAAAATTGAGTCCAAGATACATTGGATCATTTGAAATATTAAAAAGAATTGGAGAAGTGACATATCAACTGGCACTTCCACCACAGTTGTCTAATGTACATGATATTTTTCATGTATCAATGTTGAGAAAATATGTTTATGACCCAGAACACATCATTGGATATCAAGATCTGGAGATACAAGAAAATTTAGCATACGAGGAAAGACCTGTACAGATTCTTGATCGAAAAATCAAGCAACTACGAAACAAAGAAGTTCCTTTGTTGAAGATTCAATGGAGTAAACGTGGACAAGAAGAGGCAACATGGGAACTAGAAGATGCTATCAAGATCAAGTATCCGGACTTGTTTACAGGTTAGTAACCATCTCCTTGTGTTATTAAATTTGGAGGACCAAATTTCTTTTAGTGGGGGAGAGTTGTAACGCCCCAAAAATTTAAAGTGTTAAGAAAATATGAATAATGTGCTTATTATACATTATGATTGTTATTAAATTAAGATAATTAGATTTTGGGATTAATTAGTAGTAACTTATGTTACCCCAGTGTCGTACACAGAGGTGCGCGCTCCCACAGGGCGACACCGGAAAATGACAACGAAATAAAAATCTGAGAACATCATAATTTCTAGAAAAAATGTGGAGATCTCAGAAATATAAATATTCAAATTTTTCGGCATGCGGACTTCGAGGATAAGTCGACGCGACTATTTTTCGGGTGATTTTTCACCTAGTGTAAAATAAAATCTAAAAATTAAATAAAAATCACCATAATTAGCAAAACCATTATATTAGTCTATGGTTAACATTTCATGACAAATGGATACCATTTGAATATGTTTATATCAAGCTTAATGGGCTAGTTGAATTATTTGGCAATTACGGTTGGATTTTCTTGGAATTTTTGTGATGCTTACGTGTTGGGTGTTGAGAACGCCAAAACACCTTGGTAGGAGCTTACCACGTTAACCCCCCAGCTGTAACTTGTGGGTTATGCATGTAACCCATGTCACATGGTAAAAGCCCATGGTTTTTACCATGACACATTAACCATCGATGTGTTGCGATGCACGGAGTCCTTTGGGGTTATAAATACACCCCAATATTCTTCGTACCTATCTTTCTGAACCTTTCCCACTGTTATGTTGCTGCTGTGTTTGCACAATTCTTGAGTTAGATACGTAGCTGGAACTACTGTCCTTGTGTTTGCAACCCTTATCCTTGCTCGAGCTGGTGCTGGAGCTGCTGCAGGGGATGTTGTGAAGCTGGCAAAGCAGACCTGGGAGGATTCAACTACTCTCTCCTTACTGTTGGCTACTTCCTCAGCTACTTTACGTTGGGCTCTTGGGGAATTTAACGCCAGGAGAAGGTTGTGCTAGTCATAGAGGTAGGATTCTCTTCCTACTCTTCACTTATTCATCTTACATTTCAACATAATTTAGGTAATGTAAAGTGATCCTTTACCACGTGTGTGCTATTTTCCAGACTTGGAAAGTAGTTCCCTGCCAAGAATTGAACCATCATCATGACTAAATTTGTGTTTGATTATAGGAGATCACCCATCATTTCTTTTTCATTCCCAACATGTCTCAAATCTGAAATCATATCAATTTTCCTATGTAGTGTAGACGGAACCATAACGGTTCTTTCTCCTTCGTGAGATTGATTCATTGAGAGGCCATGGAGGTCTCAAGTGAGTGTACTTGATAAGTGATTAATGGAAAAAGAGAAGAAAGTTCTAAGAGAAGTGCTTTCCCATTCAATTTCCCTTGAGCTTAGTTTTTTTGCTAATCATCCATGTGATTTATATTCCATGATCTTCCTTCCATCTTCCTGTCATGTTACATTGAGTTATAAAACTGAAATCATACTTGTTCAAAGTCCTAATCATGTTAGGAATGATAGAAGAGCTTGTTAGTACAATTTCTAGTCGATTTGAATCGATTTTTGAATGTTTACACTGAATCTGTCGACAGATAAGCTTCTGCCTGTCGACAGGATCCTCATTCCAGAACCCAAAAATCACCACCAGTGTGTGGCTGTCGACAGCCCCATTACTGGCTGTCGACAGATGCATACAGAATTGAAGTTCTGTCTCTGGAAACCAGCCCCTGTCGAGAGCAAGCTTCTGCCTGTCGACAGGTACTGACAGGGTCATGTTTCCAGCACCTGTTTTGCTCCATTCCTTGGTGCAAATCTTACCCAATTGTTCCAACTAATATTCCACCTAAGTCTTGTGGTTTTTACCCCCTAAACACCTACTAAAACCAGTCATGTTACCCTTCTTTGTACCATGAATCATTTCTTCAAAGTTCCGAACAAAATTGACCTTAAAGGATTATCAATTTCTGAAATCAGTAAGGAAACAGAGTTCCTTCACTCTTGTGTGTAGACTTTGAATGAACCCTTGTGTATCCTTGACTCATTACAGTGATGAGTGTGTGATGATGACAATTTGTGAGTCTCGGACTCATTTAAGAATTATGCCTGGCAAATAAGGGCTGGTTCATTCCTAGGGGGAGCGCCCAAATTCATCAGTGGCCGCGCGGGGGTGATAAGGACATCGTGGATGTTGGCATACATCAATTTGTGTTTGATTAGTCATCATGTCATGCTTGTGTGTGTGGAAATGTGTTTAGTTCAAAATTTAAGCATCATCCTGAGTGATTAACCTTGCTTCTAAAAAGGTTCTTGCCCATTACGTACTATTGATTTGTCTTGCTTGTTCATTATCTTGAACACTCCATGTCAGAAATCTATACTTGTCTTACCTTGAATATATGCATCTGAATCCTTTTGAATTAAAGGAATTGAATCCTATTGGACTAGTTAGCTCATTCAATTTAACATTTTCAGGTGAACAAGATGGAGATATTGCTTAAGGGGGACTTGAGTGCTGAGAGGACCATCTTATGCCAAGGAGTGCAGTCATCTTTTGCTTTTCTTAATAGATAGAATGAGAATGTAATAGGCTACAGTTTACTTTTGCTTGTTCCTCATTCAGACGACAATGAGGAATACTATGTAATAAGTTTTGCTAAACATGTTGTTTATATACAAACGTTATGTTAGTTCTTGTAATTAATATCTGTCATATTCAGTAAATGTAATTTTGCTAGAACGTGACAAATACATCCACACACACAGCACACAACCTGGATATTTACATACACAATCCACACACATAGCACACAACCTGCATATTTACATACATACGCACCACATTTTTTGCACATCATCAATCTATGACATTTAATACAACCAACTTTCTCAAATTTACATTACACAACTTACACTGTTTGAAAAGAAACATTCACATAATTATATATATCACATCACAAATGTACAACATAAAATTTAAACATCACATACACATCATTGTTTGTCCTGAGGATAAGACAATCATAATTGTTTTGGTCATAACATAAATCCAATGACCATAATTGTTTCATAAGGTGAGAGTGGACAATGTTCTTAATGGAGGAGAGCTGTTTTGTTGGCACAATAAAAACTTCAGGTGTCATCTAACTCAACCTGTAAAATAAAAATCATTCTGTGGTGGCCAAATCTGACCACCTAGTCCCATGATGGCCCACTACGGCCCTCGCATGTCCTGTCAGCAAACGTGGCCCCATCTCAACGGGCCACGTCCTTCTCAGGACGGTTTCAAGATCTCCAAGGTGCCGCCCCCCTTTGATCGGACACTGTCAGGCTTCGCGGCGGTATATCCCCGAGCAGGTCATCTGCCCTTCCACATCGAACAACTGCGGAGGGGTTCCGAACAGGAACAGTAACCCTGCTGCGCGGGACAACCCTGGATATCACCGAACAGCATGTTCGAGCCCCCATGTGGGTCACCTGCTCGGAAAGTGTTTCCAAAGGGTGCCGAGCAGGTTCTCTGGCTTATGGCGCGGTTGTAACCGTCCCAGGCCACGTACTCCACCATCAAGAGGCACG
The DNA here is from genome assembly GCA_014218235.1 of Colocasia esculenta. Lineage (NCBI taxonomy): Eukaryota > Viridiplantae > Streptophyta > Magnoliopsida > Alismatales > Araceae > Colocasia > Colocasia esculenta. Next base: position 99,969,203 of record CM024759.1, on the reverse strand, counting down.
AATTGCCTGGCAGCCCAACGGGCGCCTGAGCGCATAACTCCTCCCGTTATGCGCGTCCATCAAGGTGCCTTTTCAGGCACGATCTACCAACGTTACGCACGTTGGCCTTAGCATCGACACCTATAAAAGCATAGGTACAGTACCATGCAGCGGTACGTTCTCTTCCTCACGCGAACACACTCTCATACTCCGAAACCCCCTGCCTTGCAAGCTCTCCACTAACTTAGGCTTCGGAGGGTTTCCCCGGTCTTCACCGGCCCCCCTGATCCTCTGCTGGTCTTGCAGTTCTAGTCCTCTCACCGGCGATCGTCTTCCTCTCTCTCTAGTGGAGGCTCGTTGGTTCCAGCCCAAACAGGATTACACCACCACATTTGGCGCCGTCTGTGGGAATCGACGCAGCCATGGCCAGAGGACGATCCTCATACCAGAACGTAGGAACCAGGGCGACGAGGTCCCGTCAGTCACGAGGGGACTCTCGCCGGCGATCCCCCCCTATTGACGTCGCTATCGCCCCTGCCGGCGCTAATCACGACGTCCCTGCGCCAGCGGTCGCCGCACCTGCAACTGCCCTTGAAGTAGCAGAACTTCGGGCGCAGATGCAGCAGTTGACGGGCGTCTGCCTCGCCCTGCAGGTTCAGCTGGCAGGAGCGGCGGCCCCGGCGGTTTCCCTGCAGCGCGAGCGACAGGCGGAATCGTCGCATCGACGTTCTCGTGCCCCTCCGGCGCCTCAAGAACAGCAGGCTGATTCGCCGCACCGTTCCCACCGAGCTCCGTCGGAAGAGCGGGTACCGGAGCGCCGCGGGCGTTCGCCCCGTCGCTCTGTTGCCTCCCCCCGTCCGCCTCGATCGGTCGTGGGGGGCAACTCCCGCGCGTCCGGACGAGGAGGCCCCGCCAACTCCGAGCAGGAGCTCGCCAGGCGCTTAAGGCGCGTGGTCGACCTCGAGCACCGCATGGACGCGATGGTCCAGCGTGCGGAGGGGAAAGCTCCAGCGGAGGATGACTTGGACTTCCGCTCCCCATTCAGCAGGGAGATCCTGGAGGCTCTGGTCTCCTCCAAGCTCCCTCTGCCCACCATCGCGCCTTACGACGGCACCACTGACCCGGCCGACCACATCCACGGCTTCGAGTCGCACATGGTGTTCCACGGAGCATCAGATGCGGCCAAGTGCAGGGCCTTCCCTGCAACTCTCAAGGAAACCGCCAGGGCTTGGTTTGAAACCCTCCCTGCGGGCTCCATCACCTCCTTCCGCCAACTGAAGAAGTCCTTCAGGGACAACTTCCTTGGTGGGAGGTCGCAGCCGCGAACGGCGGCTTCTCTCCTGGCCGTGCGCCAGAAGAAAGGCGAGGCACTCTGGGACTTCGTCAAGAGGTTCTGAACAGAGGCGCTTCGCATCTCGCGCCTGGACGTCCCTCTGGCAACCAGTGCCCTTATCCAGGGCACTCACGACGGCTTCTTGCAGAGGACCCTCGGCGTCCAGCAGCCCGCCACCCTCGCCGAACTACTCTCCATCGCACAACGCCACGCGGCTTGCGAGGAGAGCCTGGTGGCGAGTAGGGCCGAACAGGGGGAGCAGTCGGATAAGAAGCGGCCTTCCGACAATGGTTCCGACCGAGATCGGAAGAAGGGACGATGCAATGGCGATTCTCCGCGCCGTCCGCGCCCCTTCACCAACTACACCCCCCTCACCGTGGCACCCGAATAGATCCTGGCGGAGATCAGGAATGAAGCATTTGTTTGGTGGCTACAGAGAATGCGCTCCGACCCCCGGAAGCGCGATCAGAATAAATATTGTCGCTTTCATCGCGACCATGGCCACGACACCTCCGAGTGCCGCCAGCTTAAGGACGAAATCGAAGACCTTATCAAGCGCGGCTATCTTGGACGGTTCGTGCGCCGGAACGAAGAGCGCCCTAGACGCCGAGACCGCACTCCCGAGCAGCCGATCAACAACGAGCCCAATGGGCAGGAGATCAACGTGATCGCGGGAGGCTTCGGCGCGGGCGGAGAAAGCACTCGAAGCCGACGCGACTACGCAAGGCGAGTGCATGTCGTAGATAGGCCTTCGGCACCTCGGCGGGCTCCATATCCTGCCAGTCCTGCACGCGCACAGCCTGAGGAGGCTATAACCTTCTCGGATGAAGATCTTGTAGGGGTTACGACCCCACACACTGATGCGTTGGTCATTTCGGCCACCATCAACCACTGTAATGTGCGTCGGATTCTGGTGGATAATGGAAGCGCCCCCGATGTCTTGTCTTACGACTGTTTTATCCTCATGGGCCTGGGAACCGACCAACTCACCCCTATAAACTCGCCTTTGTTCGGCTTTTCGGGAGTTTCGGTCCAGCCCATGGGAAGGGTTCGCCTCCCAATCACCTTAGGGACGGCTCCAAGGGTTGTGACCAAGGTCGTTGACTTCTTGGTCATCAACAACATGCCTGGATACAATACTATCCTCGGCAGAGGTCTGATCGGGCGCATCAAAGCAGTACCTTCGTCCCTCCATCAGAAGATGAAGTTTCCTACTCCGGGCGGAGTGGGCGAAGTGCTCGGATGTCAGCGCGAGTCTCGTCGTTGCTATGTCCTCTCCTTAAGGGACAAGCAACCGCTCGCTGATGCAGCCCCTTCAACCTCCGATCAGCCTTCCACCAGCCGAGGGACGCCTGCGGAAGATTTAATCCCCATCCAGGTGGACGATGACCCCGAACACGTCTTGTACATTGGCGCCTTGTTGACAGAGGCCGAGCAGCAGCGCTACACAGCCTTCCTGCTGGCCAATTTGGATGTGTTCGCCTGGTCTGATGATGAGCTTCCAAGCATTCCCCCGGAGGTCATGGTGCATCGCCTCCGGCTGGATCCCCGGATCCCACCAGTTCAGCAAAGGAGGCGACCTGTGAACCGAGAATGGCAGACCGTGATTCAGGATCACGTGGTCAAAATCCAGACTGTTGGGCTCCTCCGAGAAGCCCAATATCCAAGATGGATCTCCAACGTGGTCCTCGTACGCAAGGCCAACGGCAAATGGCGTGTGTGCGTGGATTACAAAGATCTCAATAAGGCAACGCCCAAGGACAACTTCCCTCTGCCGCCGCATTGATCAGCTGGTGGACGCTACCTCCGGACACGAGCTTCTCAGCTTTTTGGATGCCTACTCTGGTTACCACAGATCAGCATGCATCCCCCGGATCAAGACGCCACGACGTTCGTTACAGACCTAGGCTTATATTGTTTCACCAGAATGCCTTTTGGTCTGAAGAATGCAGGCGCGACTTACCAGCGGCTGGTCAACAAGATGTTCGAGCAGCAGATCGGGCGCAACATGGAGGTCTATGTTGATGACATGCTGGTCAAGACACTTCCGAGTACTGACCACATTTCCGACCTCCAGGAAACTTTCGTAACTCTGCGAAGGTATAATATGAAGCTCAATCCTGTCAAGTGCGCGTTTGGTGTTCGGTCGGGTAAGTTCCTCGGGTTCCTCGTATCAAACAGGGGAATAGAGGCAAACCCGGAAAAAATCCAAGCCGTACTTGAGATGAGCAGCCCAAAGATAGTGCGCGACGTCCAACGCCTGACGGGGCGTCTTGCGGCACTGAACCGGTTCATGTCCCGAGCAGCAGAAAGAAGTTTTAACTTCTTCAAGTTACTCCGAGGCCCTAAAAGCGCCTCGAAGCAAGGGGGGCAAGTACGGTGGACTGATGAGTGCGAAGCCGCCTTCACCGAGCTGAAGGCATATTTGGCAGCCCCTCCTGTTCTCTCAAAGCCTGTGCTCGGAGAACCTCTGTTCGTGTACCTTTCGGTCACCGAACACTCCATCAGTGCGTCTTGATCAGAGAAGTAGGAGCGGCGCAGCATCCTGTATACTACATCAGCAGGGTCCTCCAAGAAGCTGAAAGGAGGTACCCCAGAGCAGAAAAACCTCCCTTTCTCTCGTCACAGCCGCTCGGAAGCTTAGGCCCTATTTTCAGGCCCATTCCGTTACAGTTCTAACCGATCAGCCGCTGAAATCCATCCTTCAGCGGCCGGAGGCTTCCGGCAGGTTGGTTAAGTGGGCGATAGAGCTTGGTGAGTTCGACATTAGCTTTCGACCGAGGACGGCTATCAAAGCGCAGGCGCTGGCGGACTTCGTGGCGGAATGTACCCTTCCGACCGAGCAGGATCCACCATTGGTAGACGAGCCCCCATGGGAGCTTTATGTTGATGGATCCTCTTGTGTCACCGGAAGTGGGGCAGGTTTGGTCCTCACCTCCCCAGAGGGGTTAGAGTTCCAATACTTCCTCTGTTTCCGCTTTCCGGCCTCCAACAACGTGGCCGAATACGAAGCTTTGTTGTCCGGTATCCGAATGGCTAGGCACCTTGGAGCCATTCGGCTTAGAGTCTTTAGTGACTCTCAACTGGTTGCCAGCCAGGTGGGCGGACAGTTCGGAGAGAGGGAACCCCACATGGCTCAATACCTCCAACAGGTCAAGAGCCAGATAGAGGGCCTCGTATACTTCGAAGTTATACATGTCCCACGGGAGCAGAATGCGCGAGCTGATGCGCTGGCCAAACTGGCATCTTCAGGTGACATCGCCCCTTCCCGCTCTGTGTTTATTGAAGAGCTCGCTTTGCCGAGCACGGAGGTTGATGTAGCAGCCATAGAAACGGACCCACCAACCCCGAGTTGGGTGGACCCTCTCTTGGCATACCTTCTCCGAGGAGAGCTTCCGCCCTAACAGGACGAAGCTAGGAAAGTCAGGCTGTGCTCTCAGCACTTCACCCTCGTAGAAGGCAAGCTGTACCGACGGTCCCTTGCAAGACCTCTTCTGCGTTGCCTCAACCCTGAGGAGGCCTTTGCGGCCACAGAAGAAGTTCACGAGGGGCTGTGCGGAAGCCACCTGGGGGGCAGAACGCTAGCGCGCAGCATCATCCGAGCAGGGTTCTAGTGGCCTTCTCTTCAGAAGGATTGTATGTCCTTCATCAGGAAATGTCCAGAATGCCAGAAGTTCGGAGTACTCATCAAGCAGCCAGCTGAACAGCTTCACAGTCTGTTCGAGCCGCGCCCTTTTGCCAGATGGAGCATTGACATCTTGGGCCCCTTTCCAGAGGCCCAAGGGCGGAAGAAATTCCTGTTTGTGGCCATCAATTACTTCACCAAGTGGATCGAGGCCGAACCTGTTGCCACAATCACCGAACAAGCCGCATGAAAGTTCGTATGGAAGAACCTTCTCTGCAGGTTTGGCATCCCAAGGGTGATTACGTCTGACAACAGGAAGCAGTTTGACAGCACCTTCTTCAAGCAGAAGTGCGCTGAGCTCGGGATCTACAACCACTTCACCTTCGTGGCTCATCCCCAGGCTAACGGTTTGGTCGAAAATGCCAACCGAACACTGCTGCACGAGATCCGCACGAGAGTGGAGGCTGCAGGTGGATCGTGGATCGATGAGCTCCCAAACGTCCTTTGATGTCACCGAACGACTGCTCGGGTAGCTACAGGGGAAACACCTTTCCACTTGGCCTATGGCTCGGAAGCAGTTGTACCTCTGGAGTGCCCTTCCACTATCCGAACACCCACTTCGACGAAGCCGCCAATAACCGTGCTCTTCGAGAGAACTTGGATATGCTGGGCGAACGACAAAGCGAGCCAGCATTCGCCTCGTTTCTTATCAGCAACGACTCGCACAATACTATAATGCGCGAGTTCGGGAAAGGCGGTTCAATGTGGGAGATTTGGTTCTGCGCCGCTGTTCGACTTCGGACCCCCGAAGAGCAGTCGACAAGCTTGCCATCAAATGGGAAGGACCTTATCAGGTCACCCATGTCCTCGGAAAAGGCTCATATAAGCTAACTACTCCTAGTGGCGAAGCCATACCCAGGACTTGGCATGTTTCTAATCTTAAGGCTTATCATTTATAAAAGCCTTTTGACAGCATCCTACCTCTCTCCTCCCTACTCCTGTTGTTTCACAAGCATTTAGCATATGCACCTGATCGGAATCTCCTTTACGGTTCCCAACGATCTGCGTTTTACATGCAATACTCATGAAGCTAGCGGATTCCGATCCGAGCAGGAGCAACCACAAAAAGGAGAAGATAGAGAAATGAAGCTATAGACAAGCTCATGAGCAGATCATTTCATTTACAAAAAGTTTTGTTCTTACAAGCAGGCCTTTCTTGCCGCGGTTACAAAAAGGGTATAAGAAGGATAATGGAGCAGAAGAAAGCTAAGGAGCCTATTCGGAAGGGCCAGCACCTTCATCTAAGAAGGCATCTGCCCAGATTGGAATTGCGCGAAGCGCACATCATCCAAGCGGGCATCATTGGTGCGACGCCGACACTCCCGAACAGCGGCCTCGAAAGCTTCTCGGGCGCGCTCGACCCAGGATAAACGCTCTCCGAAGTCCCTCCCGGCATTAAGACCCACTCTATAGCAGCGGGCCCCATACTGCTCCAATTCCTCTTTATAGTCTGATCCGGCCTTGTAATCCATCACGGCGCGGACCCCAGCATCTGAGACCACCTTGGCCAGAGCATCCTTCTCGGCTCGGGCCACGGCAACATTCAGCTCCGAAGCCTGAAGGGCAGTTTTGAGGTTTTTCACCTCCTCCTCCAAATCAGCCTCGCGAGCCTTATGCCTCGCTGTAAGGTCCTTGCAGAAAGCCGACTGCGCTTCGTACAGGTATTTCTGCTTCCGGGACCGAGCAGCCAGCCCCTTCAGAATGCCTAGCGATGTGGATATTCCGTCCAAAAGAGCCTCCAGATCAACGTCGCTTGCCACATCATCATCCTGGCTCTCGGGATGATATTCTTCTGTTGGCATCTCCGGAGTCTTCTCGACGGGAAGGTCCTGGCACCTTGCTATGCGTTCAAGGTAAGAGGCAGTGGGGCTAGGGGGCAGCTTCCTTGGCACGTTCTCCATACGCCGAAGGGTCGCCTCCAACGCTGCCACAGAGGGATCTTCGGGAAGCCTCTTGAGCAGCGCTTCACTAAGGGGCCTTCGGTCGTCTTCGGACACTTCAGCTCGAACACCGTCCCCAGCACCCGCAGCATCCGCCCCAGTATCTTCAGCTACCTTGGAGGTTGCATTTACAATAGCAACCACCTCGGTGAGGGGCATGGGGGGCAGGATACCCCCAAGGGTAGTAGCAACCTCTTCGGACGACCCCGTCGTCGCAGCCACTTTTTCAGTGGCCCCTTCAGCAGGAACCACCTCCTGTCCTTCGGACGGAGCTGCGCTTGGCGCCAGAGCTATAACGCTACTGGCTACCACCCCAACAGGGGCGGAAATTGCCATTGCAGCAGTGTCCTCCTCCCGCCGAGCAGGAGACGCCGCAATCTCTACGCTCCTCCTAGAAGAAACCGCCGCGGTGTTGCTGGTAGCACCGTGCTCGGCACCACCAACGTTGGAAGCACCGGAGGGCTCCCTATCCTTCGAGCAGGTGGAGCCCCTGGCCTCTCCTCCAGCAGAGCTCCCGGACCCCTCGCTTACAAAAATGAGCCCCAGCTCGGTCGCCATCTTCTGCGCGACCTCGGGGCGCGTCGCGGAGGCCACCTGTGGCACTCCCTGATCGGCCGATTCTACGGCCCTACTCCTTCTACGCAGCAGCAACTGCGCTTCCTCTTCTTCTTTAGTCCCCTCCTCGGCACGTGGAGGGGTAGGTTGGACTGTCTTCTTCCTCTTCCCAGCACGGAGTTCTTCCGCCTCCTCCGCGCTCTCTTCGAACAGAGCTGGCCTCTTCTTTGCAGAAGCGGAAGGCCGGCTCGCTCCGTCACCCTCCGCTGGAGAGGCCCGAGCTCCAGCCGGAACCACCTCTTTGGTGGCCTTCTTCTTCAGGCGAATCTTCCCAGGCCCCTTTTCAGGAGCCTGTGCCTTGGCTGGGCGCCCCCCAGTTGGAGAGGGAGCAATGAGTGCCGTTGTTACCGCGGCGCCAACCCTCACTGCAGAGGGAACCGGACAACGGCGGGTGACATCATCGCCTTCATACACCATGTGCGCCAAGACAGGGATCTGTTCGGCAAAGTCTTCATTCGCCTCCTGATCCCTTCCGGCCTCCAGCTCTGCGACCCGCTGCGCGCAAAGAAAGCAAGAAGAAGAAGTTAGCATGAGGACACAAAAAACCTAAGAGTAAACAACCGAGAGGTCGTATACTTACTCCATGGTTTGCTCAACCCGTACTTAACGAGCGTGTACTCGGTCACGTATCCTTCTCCGTTCCGAACACCAGTTCGGAGAAGTTTATTCGATGCCCTCGCCTCGTCCTGGATCAGCTTCGGAAAGCTATCCTTCCGTGCTGGGCGGACGACAGTGGGGAATCCCCACTCGGCACCACTCCGATGGCGTACAAAAAGCAACCTGTCCATCCAACCCTTGTTGTTGGAATACTTGTTGGACAGTCCGATTAGCATCCGGTCTGTTCAGTGCTTGGCATAGTAAACGTCTGCTCCTGACGCCCGCGAAGCAGACAGCTTGAAATGAGCTCGGAAAACATCCGCCGAGCCCCGGATCTCTTTGATCTTGCAGATAACACCGAAGATACAGATGTATCTCCAGGTGTTGGGCGTCAGTTGTATCGGCGAAACGCCCCAGCAGTTCAGGAGCGCCTTCGCCACCTCCGGCAGCGGCAGCCGGAAGCCTGCCTCCAGGTGATCCACGGAGAGGAGCAGACAGCCTGGTTTGTTCACCAGGATTGAGTCACTTTCCTTGGCGTCGATGATTTCGTACTCATCCCGATCCTGAAGCGCTCGCGAAGCCCGCTGTAGTGGTGGCACCGTGGTCCGCTGGACGCCGCGACGGACACCCGCTCGCTCCGGCAGCGGCTTTCCCTTTGCTCGCCATCGCTGGAAGGATTGCAGGAAGCGGCGACGGCGCAAGGGGACGAAGGAGAAGATGGAAGGAGGGGAAGGCAAGAAAACACGAAAGTTACAAGGCTGGAAGGTTTCTGGGAGGTGTAGCTCCCGCCTTCGTCTCTTCCCCTCCTTATAAGGAAAGAGGAGGGAACGAAATTTGAGGCGGGCCCTGAAACGTCGCTCCTTCCTGTTTTTGAAAGTGCCCCTTCGGGTACAGCGTTGGCGATAGTCCGAACGCAGCGGCGGCACCTCAGGCATGATGCGGCTTTGCACCCATCATGATGGGTTAGCCGCCTTCCAAGGCTCCCAGCGGCGGCCCCCCGCAACGGACCATCGCATTAAATGTGGAGGTGACACCCTCGAAGCGCTCGTCTCACCGAGCCACTCGAGAGCGTGGGGGGCAAGTGTGGTGGCCAAATCTGACCACCTAGTCCCATGATGGCCCACTACGGCCCTCGCATGTCCTGTCAGCAAACGTGGCCCCATCTCAACGGGCCACGTCCTTCTCAGGACGGTTTCAAGATCTCCAAGGTGCCGCCCCCCTTTGATCGGACACTGTCAGGCTTCGCGGCGGTATATCCCCGAGAAGGTCATCTGCCCTTCCACATCGAACAACTACGGAGGGGTTCCGACAGGAACAGTAACCCTGCTGCGCGGACAACCTGGATATCACCGAACAACATGTTCGAGCCCCCATGTGGGTCACCTGCTCGGAAAGTGTTTCCAAAGGGTGCCGAGCAGGTTCTCTGTTTATGGCGGGGTTGTAACCGTCCCAGGCCACGTACTCCCCCATCAAGAGGCACGAACTGCCTGGCAGCCCAACGGGCGCCTGAGCGCATAACTCCTCCCGTTATGCGCGTCCATCAAGGCGCCTTTTCAGGCACGATCTACCAACGTTACGCACGTTGGCCTTAGCATCGACACCTATAAAAGCACAGGTACAGTACCATGCAGCGGTACGTTCTCTTCCTCACGCGAACACACTCTCATACTCCGAAACCCCCTGCCTTGCAAGCTCTCCACTAACTTAGGCATCGGAGGGTTTCCCCAGTCTTCACCGGGCCCCCCTGATCCTCTGCTGGTCTTGCAGGTTCTCGTCCTCACCGGCGATCGTCTTCCCTCTCTCTCTAGTGGAGGCCCGTTTGGTTCCGGCCCAAACAGGATTACACCACCACACATTTAATTAGTATACATATAAACAAGTTCATTTATTTTCCAAAATAATTCTGTAAAATAAAACTTCATGTGTCATAAACTTACAAAGTCTCTGAACCACACAATGTGACTTCCAACAGCATCTTGGACGGTTTTTCGTTCATTATCTTTCACAAATAGAGGTGCATTGGCCATTGGGTTTGTAAGCAAACAAAATAGCTACCTCATAATACTCCTCGCCCAAACTCTTACCCATAACCATCTTAGATTTATCTAACGACATGATTATGGCATTGGCTACCAGGTGTCCTTCCATGTCACACAACTTCACTTTCTTGTCCAACATCAAACTCTGTTATTCAATTCATTTTATAGATCACACATCAAGACACAATTGAGTTTCTAATGAGAATATAGAACATAATGAGATATGAACATATTTACCTCTTTTCCTTTAGGTTCTATTACACTTGCAGATGATTGCACACATCTTTCCATATTGGGAGTACTTTCTACCTGTTTTGACTGTCAAGAAAGAAGAAGACTAGTAAGAAAAAAATATGGTAATCCAGCACCATTGTTCTATGGACAAAACATGAAGGAAAAACAAAATTGTCACTGATACATGTTAATCTGACAGAAATAACATTATGTAATAGCTAGGAGACGTATCTTCTATTCTCAAAAGTTACAGACTTTAACATCAACATTCCTGACAGTGACAGGCAACAACATCCTTGAAATAGAGAAAACATAAATTAAAAAACAAAAATGACCCACAAAATGTCTTCCACAGAGATCTATCTTTTACTTTCTAATAGTGTACTCAGAGCTAGACAAGAAAATAGAAACATGATTGCCTGGTGAAGGTCGATTCTGTCTGAGAAGTTGCCTCTTTATCAAGTCAGCATTTTCTTTAAAAGACAAGATTTCTAGGTGGTCCAGCTGAAGTTGCCTTTTTATCAAGTCAGCATTTTCATTAAGAACATCCATTTCACCAAATGGGAGCCTCAGATCCAAGGCCTGAGGGCCAACAGATATCACTTCATCCTTCTTAAACTTAAAGAAAGGCATACATTTTTCTCCTTCTTTTACTTTTTTTTTAGTCTAAAGCAACTAGGACAGACAACTGTCACTTTTCATCTTTTATCCATCTAAAGTACTTGCTAATCACATTTTATATGGATGAAATGAAAACATTTTAGAATTACCTCAACAACGATAGACTCAACTTTACCCAATCTCTCTGCCAATTCTTTAACCATAGCATTGAGTTGAGCATTTTCTGCTCTTAATTGGGCTTGACATTGGCTTGAAGTACCCCACAACTGTTGGTGTCGGGCCTGTGCCCACTCCACGTACTCGGCCAGGCCTTTCTTTCCCAAATACTTGTGAGTAAATATCATCTGCAGTTGCAATTGATGAACTTGAGGATGATGATGGTTGTGTGATTTTTACTTCTTGAAGTTTTTTCTACAATAACACATATATAGTATTAATAAAATAAACACATAGTAGACATAACATAAAATTAGAAAACAAACAACAATCTATGTCATACAATCATTGCAGCAGTCTCTTCATTAACAAGTTGCCCACTTTTTTTCACACGGGTCCTTATAAACAGGTCCCCGCGATCAAGTTTCACTCCATTTTTTACAAATTAGAAGACAAATTGTAGAACAGAAAAAAATGAGAATCTATGAAAAAAGTGTTAGAAAAAAATGAGAACAGAAAACACAGAGATAAGACTTAGCAAAAAAATAAGGATTACCTCCTCCTCATTGATGTCTGCAAAGCTCTTTGTCCCAGCACAATGAAAATACTTATGATGACTTTTACTTTTCTTGTATATGTCACTATACCTCTATAAAACACAGACATAACTCTTAGCAAAAAAATATTATGAACATGTCTTCAGCAAAAAAATTTTTTTTACCTTCTATAAGAAAAACATCTTAAGTATTTTACCTTCCAACTATTAGAAGACCATGTTTGAACAACTCTTTTCCATTGTTCCACATTAACTCTTGGATCAGGTGGTATTTTTTGTTCATTTTGCTTCAAAGTTGGGTCGAAGTATTTGTTTCTCAATTCATATTTCTAAGACCTCCACTTTTGATCCAAGTCCTTCATCACCCACTCTTTCAAATATGCTGGAATATCATATTTTCTCTACAATACATACTCATATAATTAATATATAATAGATTGAACATAGAAAAGAAACATATGTAATCTAAAAATCACATGGACATACTCCCACACATCATCATTATGAGTGGCAGACATTGCCCTCCAAGTTGGAGCATCAATTGGCATTTTATCACCAAGACGGGTAATTGTTCCTAAAAATAATTTCAAAGAATGGCCACCCTCTCCAACTGGTTGTCCAAGTTCATTTATCTGGACAACAATTCATTTACCATTATCTAAACCATGCACATAACTTAGTTTTGTTGGTCCTCTATGCTTCTTTTTAGAAACTTCCACCACCACCTCTTGCACCTCTATTTTTCTTAAGATCAACTCATCTACAAATTTCTCAAATTCTGCTCTACTGAACCAATCACATGTAAGCTGAAAAAATTACACTCCATAGTATGTTGGATGAAAAATCAAGACATGTAATTTGAAAGAGGAGCATAACTCACAAAAGACGGGTAATCATCCAAGGAAAATGTGGGTGGATCATTCTGTATGAAATGGTAGATGTGTATAATACAAAAAACCCACACTCAGTGCCATTGGTTTGTTGTGGACCTATGAAAAAAAAAGACATGTAAACAAGTTCCAAGAGCATAAAGTAGCAGTTAGATCATGTAGCATATATGTCTCTAATCATTTACCGATGGAATTGAAATATCTATAGAAGACATTGCATCAGCAATCACTACCTTCTTCTTTGTAGCATATATGTCCTTCAAAAATCTAAAAAAAAAAAGTCAATATATTAGAGATAGGGAACCAATATATTACCTAGGAATCATAGAACTAATGTAGCACCAACCTTTGAATTGGCCGAACAAGTTTTGTTGGGTCAATACTATGGAGGGAATCAAGAAGCATGATGAATGGCAAATCATCTTCTTCCTCATGACACAATATTACAAGGCTCCAATGCCCCCTACATAACAGAAAAATTCTAAGGCCTATCTTTTTATAGAAACATTTGTAAAGACATGCTATTTTTTTTAACAACTTACCACATGCATATCGGCACGAATGAATACCTCTTTATTTGAGAAGCATTGGACTGATAATATGGAAACCATAAACAATCCCAACAGTCATAGTTTTTCAAATGCTCAGCTGAAAGAATACTCCATAAATAACTACAATTCTGTTTATTGTTAGAAATTCTATCAATTATAATGGAAGGCTTCAAGTTAAAAAAAAAATAGAAACTCACTCAATATGTTGTTGGAAGGTATTTGTATCCAATTTTTCAGATGCTCCAGCTGCGCCAGTTTCTTGGCTTTGTCCATCTTCTTTGGAAACCCCATAACATTCTGACAAGTCTTTCTTCTTTGCCTTCAGAATATCTACACTTACAATAGGGCCAGAAGGCTTGCTCGTCTTCATTACAGCCTGACTTTTATCAGATTCACCTTCAATGGGTTCTACACAGTCCACACTTCTTTTTCTCCCCCTGTTACATGCAAACAATATGATACTAAATATTATAGGCATAATTTAATCCTCTTTCTCAACATTAACATGAAGACAGAAATAAGACTTACATGTCTCTTTATCAGCAATATCTGAAATTGAGATCAAATTTGAATAATGGTTAAGATCATGTTAAATAATACTGAAATCATATACAAAAAAAAACCATTATAATGGTTAAGATCAAGTTAAATATGATCACCATAATTGTATTCAAAAAACATTACAAAAACATTTCAAAAAAAAATCTCTTGCCCATCAATTCCCACTGAAAGCATATAACATCAATATCATCACCAGAATTGTATTAAAAAACCATTACAAAAACATTTCAAAAAAAAATCTCTTGCCCATCAATTCCCATTGAAAGCATATAACATCAATATCATCACCATAATTGTATTCAAAAAACCATTACAAAAACATTTCAAATAAAAATCTCTTGCCCATCATTCCCACCCTTTCCCATGTAACATGAATATCATCACCAGAATTGTATTCAAAAAACATTACAAAAATATTTCAAAAAAAATCTCTTGCCCATCAATTCCCACTGAAAGCATATAACATCACTATCATCACCAGAATTGTATTCAAAAAACCATTACAAAAATATTTCAAAAAAAAAATCTCTTGCCCATCAATTCCCACTGAAAGCATATAACATCAATATCATCACCAGAATTGTATTCAAAAAACCATTACAAAAACATTTCAAATAAAAATCTCTTGCCCATCAATTCCCACCCTTTCCCATGTAACATGAATATCATCTAATTATCAATATCAACATCATCATTGCCCAGTATTTTGTTTCCACATCATTCTCAATGCTCTCCTCATTTTGTAAATCAAAATATTTCTTGGCTTTGTCTTCCTCACCACACACCATCCTTGCTCTTTTGGATCATCTATGTACCATACTTGCTCCACTTGAGAGCTAAAACATATGGCTCAGTTGTACGTAACTTATATTTAAAGTTGACCATGTGAAGTCTTCTTCTTCTCACTCCTCACTAAATATCCACCCAGTCACATTTGAAGAGTAACACTGTTCTGGTACCATAATAGTTCAACTCCAGAATTTCATCTAAAATGTCGTAATATGTCACTTGGGCCTCGAATAGGAGATTTATCTTTTAAACTTGAAAACTTGAGGTTTTTGCAGACATGACAATTCCATTGTTTTGTGTGACCCTATGTCATTCCACATGTTGAGTTTGAAAGCGAAACCCATTTACTAAACAAGAGTCAAACTTCTTCACCATATTTATTGGTCGATCCTTTATGCAACGTATATTTGTATCCAACCCATCTCCACATTGTGCTTGCAAAGTTTCAACCTATATAACATGATGCATGTGGGTTATCATCACGAAAATGAATACACGTGGGTGAAATTAACCTATAGTAAAATGAGAATGGTCTACATCACTCACTTTAAATTTAAACCATTGCTGAAATTCTAATGTATGACACCTCTCGATCTCCATTTCTGTTGATTGTGGTCTTCCACTCCGTATAAAACCAAGGTGCATACTATATAAAACACTTGTTATGAGATACACATATAAAGATGTACAATTAGGAAACATATAATATACAAGTGATCATCTTACTTACTCGATAAAAGAAGCAATTGTCTCACAATTGAACAAGACATATCGATGAGCTTGGTTCAACTCTTCATCACTTAGATAACAATTGGTGCCGGCGCCTAAAGGTCGGCCTCCTTCAGAAAATATCTCCCATCCCTTTTCAATTGGAATGTTACCATCATCTTCATTTCTTAAGGTTGATTAAGTCATGTCTAAACATCATCATCTAATACCTAGCAGAAAATGTAAGGTCTCCTCCGCGATATAGCCTTCGGCCATTGAACCTTCTGGGCATGCCCTATTTCGAACATAGGACTTAAGTCTCACTAAAAACCTAACAAATTAATATTAGAGAAATCAGATTATTATAGCAATAAATATTTTATAAATTTAGGCTAGACACACCCTTTCAATGGGGTACATCCACCTATAATGTACAGGGCCAGCAAGTCTTGCTTCATCAGGTAAGTGGATGAGAAGATGTACCATGATATCAAAGAAACTTGGTAGGAAAATCATCTCCAAGCGACACAAAATGTTTGTAACTTCTTACCGTAGAGTATAGAAATCATTTGAAGATGATGTCTTTGAACATACTTGTGAAAAAAAATTGCAAAGATCAGTAATTACAGACCTCAATTCCTTTTGTGCCACTCCCCTCATTGCCACAGGAAGTAATTGTTGGATGAGCACATGACAATCGTGACTCTTCAAACCCCAAATCTTCTTGCGATCGTTGGGGTTCACATGCCTGATATGTTAGATGCATAACCATCTGGAACTTTCACATTTTTAAAGACTTTACAATAGTTTGTCTCTCAATGTTGCTCAATGTAACATGGCAGGCAGCAACAACAATCTATTAGAGCTCAAAGTTTTGTGGCTGAAGTGCAGTCCTTATACCCAAATGTTGTAGATCATTACGAGCTTTCAAGTCATCCTTAGTTTTTCCATCAATGTCCAAAAAGTACCAACAATACTATCACAAATATTTTTTTCAATATGCATTACATCAAGATTATGTCGGAGAAGTAACAACTTCCAATATGGCAATTCAAAAAAGATACTTTTTTCCATGATAAATAGTTGGCAGAACCTTCAACATTACTCATAGATGTGTCTTTCTTATGTTTTCCCTTTACCTTTGTTTTAGTTTTAGGAAC
Organism: Colocasia esculenta; assembly: GCA_014218235.1. NCBI lineage: Eukaryota > Viridiplantae > Streptophyta > Magnoliopsida > Alismatales > Araceae > Colocasia > Colocasia esculenta. The sequence goes on along the minus strand of CM024759.1, from coordinate 99,952,789 downwards.
CTTGTCAAAAGTAAAGGTCAGTCCATGTAACTGCTCCATATATCACTCCCAGATAATGAAATTGGTCTACTTCTCATTTCTTCTTTTCCATCAACCGTCATTTTATAGAACAAAATTTGTGATCCTCTTTCAGCCATCGACGATGATTTGTGTAACAGAACTTTCCACTTGCTTTCAACCATTGTGTGAAGGGTTATACGGAAATACACAATACGGTAATCTAGAAGGGGGGGTTGAATAGATTACGGCAATTTTAAACTATTGATGGCTTCTTTTCGATGCTACAGCGATCTTAATGAAATTTGATTAGAATTCGATTAAGTATGACCGCTTGAGTTGATCTAAATGAGAACAGGAATCAAACGTGCGTATGACACCGTGCCTACCAATCATCTATCGCAAAATGCGAACAAACCACAGAACACGATGATTTAAGGTGGTTCGGAGTACACAACTCGTGTATCCTACATCCACCAACCACACACACACGCAGAAACGACTGCTTATGAGCGAGTTCAACACAACAACTCAACCACACACACATTGTCTGATGAAACACGATCAGAACAACCACAAATACGTGAATCAAGCACAAGGGATGCTCGAAACATAACCACACACACACACGATGGAATGGAAATTATGAGATGGAGAAGAATTAGGAATTAGGGAACAAATCCGGTTGGAATTCTTCTCGTGGATCGTCCAAACGCTCTTCAAACTTCGATTGGATGTAGAGATGATTGATGTAGAAGGTTGAATTGACGACGATCCGGCTTCAGCTCCGCATAGATGGTGATTCCACGACGATCTGGGCGGAAAGTTGAAGCAGAGCAGCAATTGGGGGCTTTCCTCTTGATCCCTTGGAGGCTCTTGGATGGGAGGCTGCTCTCGGCGAATTTGGCTCCAAAAGGATGCTTATATAGTGTTAGGTAAAGGTGGGGGTCGTGGAGGAAGGAAACACCCAAGTGGGGCCGGATTTGGAAACTCAAAATCTCATGTTTCTGTCGTCTGTCGACAGGTGCACTTGCATCTGTCGACAAGCGCACTCAGGCTGAGAACTGGGTTCAGGAAATTGAGTTTCTGAGTGTATCTGTCGACAGGCAGTTTGCATCTGTCGACAGATGCACTCAGGAATAGAAACCTGAGCTCTGTCCTGGGGTGACTGTGTGTATCTGTCAACAGGTACATTGCATATGTCGACAGATACACTCAGAGATGCAAACCTGAGTTCTGTCTTGGAATGACTGTATGAATCTGTCGACAGGTACATTGCATCTGTCGACAGATACACCTCTTTGACAGATATTTGTGCTTTTTGCTCATTTCTTCAATGCCTCTTCAATGCTCCATGTTTCATGCTTGTGCACCTACATGCAAATACATTGTTAGTGATGTACATTGTATGATTTAGCAATGTTTAACTCAATCACTTTCATGGTGTTTTTCATGTTAGTTAGCACATCAATTTTGCATTAAATCAATGTTCAAGGATGTTAATGTGATCATCAAAAACATGATATATGGAAAACCCAACAATCTCCCCTTTTTGATGATGACAAAAACATTCAATTGATGCATATATTGATGTTCTCCCCCTTTTTGACAACATACAAAAGGTCAAGTCATGCACATATGGAGACAAATAAACATGAACTGAGTTTTCATTGATTGATCATTGAAATTTCACAGTACATTGATAATCATTACATGACTCAATAGAAATCAAAAGAAAGGGAAATAACATGAACAAGCAAAAGATGACTAGACAAGTGAGACTAATTCCCAGCTAAGACTCTTAGTGACCTCTAATGACCCTGAGACCCTCTATTCATGTCATGTCCGGCAGGAGGAGGGTGACGGGATTCATCTCTCTCGGAGTAGAGGTGGTCAAGCCGGTCATCCAGAGTGTTGAGGCGAGCATCCACTTGATCAAATCTTGAAGTCATCTGAGCAAATCCTGAGATCATTTCTTGATGGATTTGTGCCAAGTAATCACGAATGGATTGTTCTTGAGGCACAGGTACATCATCAAATCTTGAGCTTGGTCAGGCATTTGCTCATCCTGAGGTTCTTCATCACTGCCTTCATTTGCTTCATCGCCTTCATTGTCTTCTTCATCTGTTGAGTCTTCAGCTCCTTGTGGTTCCTTTCCTTGAGAGTCCTTGTGACTACTCCGTCTACAATCTTGTAGCCCATGCAGTTGGTAGTAGTGAGATCAAAAGCACTTCGGGACTTTATGAGATGAGCTCACTTGGAGGGATAGGAATGCCAAGGAAAAATAAGAAGAGAAGTGATGGGGCAAGCATATGGCATTGATCTTCTGGTGTTAGAGAACACCGACGGATGAGGCTTATCATGAGTCAGGCAGATTGATTTCTTAACACTTGAGAAAAATATGAACAAGGATTTATGGACCTCGGTGACTAACTCTCGACTTTCATCCTTCGGGACGATCAAGGTAGTGAAGATGTGATGGGTCACCGGATCATCCGGATTAGAGGAGGAAAGGAGTTGGCGTTGAGACGAGCAATCTCCTTGGTAGAGTCATAAGGTTCCAACGTGAGAAGCTCATAGTACTCAGAAGCAGAGGGAGTGTAGTTGAAGAGTTCTACTCCTGAGTTTGGAATTTCGAGGGCTGTGGAGAGAAGATTGGCGGTGAGGCGAAAACGAGTGCCTTTCACGAAGAGTAGAGATCTCCCTGATCGGAAAGCCCTAGGTTATTGTAGAACTCGGAGACGGCAGTTGGTAGTGGAGAGTACTGCAAGTGGGAGTACAAGAAGATATCCCACCTTGTGTGTCAAAATAGGGTAGGTAGGAGTGAGGGGAACATCGGTGCTAAGGACTCGAAGTCCACATACCGGGATTGGACAATCTTCTTGAGGTGCCGATGGGTCGGATTAGATGGAGACCTTGAGGAACGATGAGTTCCGGCAACCGATCCTCACGATGCTTGCTACGACGTTCGGAAGGAGCCCTGGAGCTTTCTCCGGCGTCCGTCGGAGCGCGACGACGCGGCGAGCGAGAAGCTTCGATTTGGGTGCCATCGCAGGAAGAAGGATGAGAGATGGAGAGTGAAGGGAGAGTGGAGGGATCCCAGACGAGGAGCAGCAGGATCGTCGAGACGGAGCCCTGAAGGGGGAAAGATAGGGGGTTTAGAGGCAGGGGGAACAGAGAGGAGGTGAGATGTTGGGAGGATAGAGAATAGAGAGAGTTTTGAGAGGCACCCAGAGAAGGGTGAGTGAACTGGCGCGGGGTTTAACTTTGCCCCACGTACCGGACGCGTAGATATCAGCCGTCGATACCATGCATGTCTGTCGAAAGATGAATATCTGTCGACAGATAACTTTTGGTTAAAATTGATTTTTGACAATGTTTTCAAAGGGACAAGTGTTCATTTGTTGTTTTAAGGCAAAATGGGTGTATGTGCAAGATAAAAATTCATATCCATTATGATGAAGACATGACACAAATCTAAAATGATTTTGAATTTAAAACCGATAAGTTCTTTAATTAATTAGATCATGAAGAACACATTTCACAATAGCCACAGTGAAAATTAAATAACTCTTTTGATTAAGACCGTTGAAGAAAAACATGCATCTTATAGAGATGATAGTCAGATGACAATTGAATTAGATGGCCACAAGAACGTCTTACCAAAGAAGCACATTGGACTTAACATAAAAAGTTTCGGAGGCTTCACTCTATTTCTGGTATGATTTTAGAACTTTAAACATTTAAAAGATGGAAAAGAGTGGCAATGAGGAGCACTTTCACTTTTTCATGTGAAGGTAGACATTTGTGATGCCAATACCCCCAGTTACTCAATGTGAGTGTCCGTCAAGCCATTGTATAGAGATAATGAAACAACCTTTTGACGCGACGCGACATTGGTGATGCCCATGTCCCCGGTTACTTAGTGATTTTCATCATTGTTCTACCTCCATCCAACAAATGAAAGATAAATTTGTTGATTGAACCGAAGAATAGGTAGCTTTTCTCCCCTTTTTTATTATTTTTTGCTTTTTGTCAAGTACATGAGATTTCTTTAGGCAAGTTGTAATGTAGAACATTAAATTCAAGAGCTTTCTGATTTTTCAAATCATTTTAGATTCATGTTTAACGACAAGGGAGTTATTCAAAGGAGATGTTTAAAAATCATTTGGTTTGCTCATTGTGTTCAAAATGATCTAAAAAGACCTCAATCAAGTGTTGCATCAAACAACATTTAGACTTGGTTCATGACTTTGACATGAAGTGGATATGAAAGGTTATATTGCACACAAACAAACCAAGGTTTACCTTTAAATCAAGTAAGGAACACTTTCTTGAAAAGTATGAAGAAGGAATTGAAAAATAAGGAAGAATGTGTGTATCTGTCGACAGAAGGAATCTGTCTGTCGACAGATGCACACAGACTGATGAATTGAAGTTTCTGTCAGAACAAGACTGAGTGATCTGTCGACAGATGGAGAGTGAGACTGTCTGTCGACAGATATGAACAGATTGGATTTTTCTGGTTTGAGATTGATTGCACATTGAGTTCAAGGAAGTGAGAATTCAACAAGGAGATGTAGGAAGAGTTTCCTCAAGAAAATACTCATCTATCCTTAACTCACTCCCCCATAGTGTGTGCACGTGTTGACACAACATCCAAGCAAGGATTCACACAAGCATTTGATACAAGACAAACATGTTCATGAAGGGAAAGTCATACACAAGCACATGGTCACAGAAAAAGCATTGTTTCATGGAGTTAACATGATAAAATGTAAGGAAACTAAAAATCCTATGTGAAGTACAGGCCTTTATATGAAATGGGACTATTGATACTTGGCGGAGAATATTTCTCACGCATGATGATAGTTTCCAAACAAGCCGAACTTGTTCTTCCACAGTTCACCATTTGATATACCACATAGTCATTCACACATAAAGAGCATGTACTCCAATATGGATAGTTAGTTTCATTGCATTTTACACAAACCCAATTCTCTTCTTAAGGATGTGAATCTATCTTCAGACAAGGGTTGGTGTGAAATATCAGCCAATTGTTTTTCTGTGGGAATGCAAATAAGTTCCAAGGTTTTATTGGCAACTTCATCTCTCAAGAAATGATGACGGATTTCAATGTGTTTAGTCCGTGAGTGTTGGACAGGGTTTTTGAAAGGTTGATAGCACTTGTGTTGTCACATAGGATAGGTGTGCATCCAATTTGAACATTATAGTCAGCTAACTGACTTTTGATCCATAAACTTGAGCTGCACATTCCTGCAGCGACATATTCTGCCTCTGCAGTGGAGAGTGCAACCGAGTGTTGTTTCTTGGATGCCCACGAAACCATGCAACCGCCAAGGAATTGGCAATATCCACTAGTGCTTTTTCTATCAAGTTTACATCCAGCATAGTCAGCATCAGAATATGAGATCAAATCAAAACTACTGCCTGCTGGGTACCAAAAACCCAAATTGCATGTGCCAGAGAGATATCGGAAAATTCTCTTGACTGCAATTAAATGGCTTTCCTTTGGACTAGATTGGTATCTAGCACAGAGGCAAACACTATATTGAATATCCGGTCTACTTGCAGTAAGATAAAGGAGTGAGCCAATCATACCTCGGAAGTGCTTTGCATCTACCGGTTTACCTTTCTCATCATTTTCCAATTTGATGCTTGTGCTCATTGGGGTGGAGGCCGGTTTAGCTTGCTCAAATTGAAATCGTTTGAGAAGCTCTTTGACATATTTTCTTGATTTATGAAGAATCCGTCTTTATGTTGTTCACCTGCAAACCAAGAAAGAATTGAAGCTCCCCCATTAGACTCATCTCAAATTCACTGTGCATGTGTTTAGAAAATTCTTCACACAGTGAAGGGTTAGTAGAACCAAATATGATATCGTCCACATAAACTTGAACAACAATTATGTGATTGCGAACTTTCTTAGTGAAGAGTGTTTGGTCTACTTTATCCTTGAGTAGTTCTTGCTTACCAGAAAATTGCTTAGTCTATCATACCAAGCTCGAGGTGCCTGTTTCAAACCATAAAGAGCTTTGTGCAATTTATACACATGGTTAGGCATTTCAGAATTTTCAAAACCTGGTGGTTGAGAGACATAGACTTCTTTTGATATAGCCATTTAAGAAAGCAGTTTTAACATCCATTTGATAAAGTTTGAACTTATGGGAGCATGCATATGCCAATAAATTCTGACTGCTTCTAACCTGGCTACAGGAGCAAAGGACTCTTCAAAGTCTACACCAAACTCTTGACTATATCATTTTGCTACGAGTCTTGCTTTATTTCTGACCACTTTTTCCTTCATTAAGTTTATTCCTAAACACCCATCTAGTTCCTATGATAGAAATTTCAGGGGTTCTAGGAACTAAACTCCATACATTATTTCTTTGAAATTGACCAAGTTCCTCATGCATAGCATCAATCCATGAGTTATCTTTTAAGGCTTCTTCAACATTTTTGGGTTCCACTTGAGAAACAAAAGCAAAAAGATCATGTTCAATTATTTTCTTACTTGAGACCTGTTTGAACAGAATCATTTAAACTACCTATCACATCATCAAGTGGGTGATCTTTGGAATACCTCATTTGTGATTGTTGAAGGGCCGGGAGTATCTTGTCCTTGAGGAATTTGATCTTGTGAGTGTAGTTCTTCAGGAGGTTCACTTTCTGGTGGATTCTCTTCAAGTGTTTCATCTTGTTTTCTGAATGCAATTTCATCATCTTCATCGTAGTCCCTGTGAAGATATCCACCTTTGGTCTTGGAATCTTCTTCAGATTTGTCTTTTGCTTTGACTTGTAGATCCTTGAGCGATGTCCTTCATCCTCTTTTCCAGTCCTGTTAACATTCAAGCTGTTAGATTGGCATAAGTCTCATCAAAAATAACATGTGGAGTTTCTTCCACAGTGCGTGTTTTATTGTTAAACACCCTATATGCCCTAGAGTGTTCTGAGTAGCCTAGAAAAACACCTTGATCACTTTTGGCTTCAAATTTATCTAAATCAGATTTATCATTGTTATGAATAAATACCTTTGAGCCAAAAACTCGGAAGTACCCAAGGTTGGGTTTCTTACCTTTCAACAACTGGTAGGGGTTTTCTTTATCACAGGTCTTACCATGGCTCTGTTTAGAATGTAGCACGAAGTTCACCGCTTCTGCCCAAAAGCTTTTGGAGAGTTGGCCTTCAACTAGAAGAGTGCGAGCCATTTCCACCAATGTTGTTTTTCCTCTCCACTACTCCTTTGTTCTGGAGTCCTTGGGAAGAGAACATGTTCAATCCCTTGGTGCCTGCAAAAATCAGAAAATGCATTGTTATCAAATTCTCCCCCGTGATCGGTGCGGATTGAGCATATTTTATTCACATTGCCATGCTCAATCTTGTTAAAGAATTCTTGGAAGATTGTAAGTGTTTCACTTTTGTGTGCCAAGAATTTGACCCATGTGAACCTAGAAAAATCATCTACAATGACAAAACCAAAACGTTTGCCATTGAGACTTAGAGTTCTAGTTGGTCCAAAAAGGTCCATGTGCAACAGTTCATATGGTTTAGATGTGCTTACCGGTGCTTTAGATTTGAAAGACTTCCGGGTCTGTTTTCCCTGTGCACATGCATCACAAAAACTTTCATTGTTGTTAAAAGAAATGTCAGGAAGTCCACTTACCAATTTGAGCTTCATGATCTTGTGCAACACGTTGTAGCTCGCATGGCCAAGCCTACGATGCCACAGGGTCAATTCATCCTGTCTATTTGCAACAAGACACAAGTTGTCATTTTCTGGATCATCTAAGTCAACTAAGTAAATGTATTCACTCTTTTTCCAGAAAATTTTACACTTCCTGTTTCTTTATCAACAATTTGACATGAATTAGATTCAAACATGACGTTGTGACCTCTATCACACAATTGACTTATGCTAAGCAAGTTGTGATTAAGGCCATCAACCAACAGTACATTTTCAATTGAATTGGAGGTACACTTACCAACATTACCTGTGCCAATGATTTGGCCTTTGTTGTTACCTCCAAAAATGACTTGTCCTCCGTCTTTCTCCACTAGGAAACAGAATTACCTTTGTCGCCCGTCATGTGCCTCGAACAGCCGCTATCCAAGTACCATTTGTTTTGATGTTGGGCTGCTAGGCATTCCTGCAAATGTGGATCAGACAAGAGTTTTGGTACCCAAATTACTTTGGGTCCCAAAATTTCATTCATGCAACAAAGTAGATGTTTAGGAATCCAAACTTGTTTGAATTTTTGTTTCTTTGGATTATTCCAGCATTGTTTTTCATCATGACCAATCTTTTTGCATACATTGCATGAAGGAATTTTCTTTTCAATTTTTGTTGCTTGTTAGACTGTTTATTAGTTGAAACTGTTCTTGTCTGTCGACAGGCACCATTGCATCTGTCGACAGGTGGCTTTTCTTTTGTTTGTTGGGAACATTTTGTTTAAGTTGCATTGCCTTGGTCTGAGACTGTCTTGAGTTTATGCTTTGTGGGAACATGCTTGCTTGTGCTTGGGCTAGGATCAACAAATGAAGTGATCAATGACTCTCCTATTTTCTTTTGTTTGACAGGTTGATATCCTAACCATGCTTGGTTACATGTATTTTGGCGCCCAAAAACGCATCTAGATTTTGCTTCCCTTTACAAATTTCATTAAGTCCTCAGATTTTTCTTTCAATTCCTTTTCAGTTTGTTCCAACTTTTTCTTGGTTTCTATTGTTCTTCTTGAAGGAATTCAATAGAATGGCTTAAACAGTCTTTTTCTTTGTGTTTCTTGCAATTTCATTTTCAAGCAATCCATTTCTTCATTATGAGTCTTTTCATCAACTTTCATCATTTCAATTCTTTTGTCAGGAATGCAATTCGTTCATCATTGTTTATCATGCACAAGGGAGTTGCATTTCTTTTTTAATGCTCTATTTTCAGATCTATATTCACAAAATTTTTCAAATAAGGTAGTGTATGCTTCCTCCCATTCACTTGCAGTGAAATCATCAAATGAGAAATTTACCTCGCTGGAGTCATCACTCCTAGCCATCAAGCATTTCACTTCTTCATCATCGGATGTTTCTTGTGCATCTTCATCTTCATCACTCCAGGTGGCCAACATTGCTTTGGCCTTTTTGGAGGTGAGTTTTTCCTTCTTCCTTCTTCTTGAGTTCCGGCATTCTCCTCTCATGTGCCCTTGTTTCTTGCATTCATAACAAACAATGTCAGATTTTTTGTTGGACTCATATTTCTGTGAAAAATTTTCTTTTGAAAGGGTTTAGAGTTACCTGTGTCTCTCCTTTTGAACTTCAGAAATTTCTTGAATTGTCTAGTGAGCATTGCCATTTCACCATCATCACTCTCACTAGATGTTTCTTGCTCATCACTATCTTGTTGAATGGATTTCTTGGAGCTTGTTGATGTTTTGTTGGATGCTTTTAGAGCAATTGACTTCCTAGGATTTTCTTCTAATTCTTTTCTTTTGATGTTGATTTCATATGTCATTAAGGAGCCAATTAGTTCATCCAATTTCATTTTGGAAAGGTCTTTGGAATCCTCAATGACAGTGGCCTTAGTATTCCAAGATGAAGTAAGAGATCGAAGGATCTTTCTTACTAAGTCACTTTCAGAGTATTCCTTCTTAAGACCTTTAAGCCCGTTAACTATTATCATGAATCTTGCAAACATGTCTGATATGGTTTCATCAGTTTTCATCTTGAACATTTCATATTCAGACACTAACATGCTAACTTTAGTTTCCCTTACCTCGGACGTACCTTCGTAAATGAGTTCAAGTTTGTCCCACATCTCTTTGCTGTTGAGCATGTGGAGACTCTTGAAAATTCTTTGGATGCACCGCACATTGCATCATGTTTAGTGCGCTCCAGTTGAGAGTTCCTTTAGCTATTTGGTCTTTCGTCCAGGTGTCTTCGTCCTCGGGCAACACATATGGTCCCTTGCTGACTATCTTCCACAGCTCGTAATTTGAGCTCTCAAAAATACCTGCATACGGTTTTTCCAATAAGGATAGTCAGTGCCATCAAAATAGGGTGGCCTGGTTACTGAATGTCCCTCGGCCATATACCCTTTGCTAGAATCCATAAGATCGAAAATCTCCTGATCGCTAGATCAAATGACGAAAAACAGTAAATCGGAGAAACCGCTCTGATACCAATTGAAGGGTTATGCGGAAATACACAATACGGTAATCTAGAAGGGGGGGGGGGGTTGAATAGATTACGGCAATTTTAAACTATTGATGGCTTCTTTTCGATGCTACAGCGATCTTAATGAAATTTGATTAGAATTCGATTAAGTATGAGACCGCTTGAGTTGATCTAAATGAGAACAGGGAATCAAACGTGCGTATGAACACCGTGCCTACCAATCATCTATCGCAAAACGCGAACAAACCACAGAACACGATGATTTAAGGTGGTTCGGAGTACACAACTGTGTATCCTACATCCACCGTCCACACACACACGCAGAAACGACTGCTTATGAGCGAGTTCAACACAACAACTCAACCACACACACGTTGTCTGATGAAACACAATCAGAACAACCACAAATACGTGAATCAAGCACAAGGGATGCTCGAAACACAACCACACACACACACGATGGAATGGAAATTATGAAATGGAGAAGAATTAGGAATTAGGGAACAAATCCGGTTGGAATTCTTCTCGTGGATCGTCCAAACGCTCTTCAAACTTCGATTGGATGTAGATTGATCGATGTAGAAGGTTGAATTGACGACGATCCGGCTTCAGCTCCGCATAGATGGTGATTCCACGACGATCTGGGCGGAAAGTTGAAGCAGAGCAGCAATTGGGGCTTTTCCTCTTGATCCCTTGGAGGCTCTTGGATGGGAGGCTGCTCTCTGCGAATTTGGCTCCAAAAGGATGCTTATATAGTGTTAGGTAAAGGTGGGGGTCGTGGAGGAAGGAAACACCCAAGTGGGGCCGGATTTGGAAACTCAAAATCTCATGTTTCCGTCGTCTGTCGACAGGTGCACTTGCATCTGTCGACAGGCGCACTCAGGCTGAGAACTGGGTTTCAGGAAATTGAGTTTCTGAGTGTATCTGTCGACAGGCAGTTGCATCTGTCGACAGATGCACTCAGGAATAGAAAACCTGAGCTCTGTCCTGGGTTGACTGTGTGATCTGTCGACAGGTACATTGCATCTGTCGACAGATACACTCAGAGATGCAAACCTGAGTTCTGTCTTGGAATGACTGTATGAATCTGTCGACAGGTACATTGCATCTGTCGACAGATACACCTCTTTGACAGATATTTGTGCTTTTTGCTCATTTCTTCAATGCCTCTTCAATGCTCCATGTTTCATGCTTGTGCACCTACATGCAAATACATTGTTAGTGATGTACATTGTATGATTTAGCAATGTTTAACTCAATCACTTTCATGGTGTTTTTCATGTTAGTTAGCACATCAATTTTGCATTAAATCAATGTTCAAGGATGTTAATGTGATCATCAAAAACATGATATATGGAAAACCCACACATGTGAACTGTCTCTACATTACATGTAGGACAAGCTAGTAGACCTTGGTGTCCAACCAGATAGATAAGCATATGCAGGAAAATATTAATGGTCACAGTTAAGCAAGCACACGCATACAAAAGGTTTCACCTTAGAAGCATCATATGTTTCAACTCCTGCCATAGTATTTGCAATGCTTCTACAAGTGGTTGAAGGTACACATCAATATCATTTCCAGGCCATGGCCAGGAATATTAAAGATACAAAAGTATTTTGTGGCTTCATACTGCCATGGAGGTAGGTTGTATGGTGTCAATACCACAGGCTGTACTAGAGAGTACTCATGTTCCAAAAAGGATTGCAACCATCACTTGCCAAACCTAAACGTACATTTGCGAGATTCTAAACCAAACTCATCTATGGATCTAAAGTTTCCAACAGAGGAATCAGTGGATGTCTCAATATACCATCTTCTTGCCGTCATCGCTATGCATCTCATGTTTGCTGAAAATTTGCTACACATATATAACTTTTCAACCTTGGAATAAGGGAAAGTGCCGAAGAAACCTTCTTGGCTATCTTTTTTTTATACCCATCTTTTCCTTGTAGTCAATCTAGATTCTCCCACATTTGGGACATTGCTCATGAGACTCATAGTCTTTCCAATATAAAATGCAATCATTTGGGCATGCATCATTTTATGATAACGTATCCCAACTTACTAATGATTTTTTTCAATTCATAAAATGTATTGGAATACCTCACCTTCTGGAAGAGCCTCTTTCAACAACTTCAATAGCGTGTTGAAGGATTTGTTACTCATTTACCCATACATTTTATGTTGAACAATCGGATTATAAATGATAGTTTGTTGAAAGTCTTGCATCCTGGATACAATGGTTGTTCAACATCTTCTGTCGATTTTCGAATGTACCATAGTCCCCTTTATTCTGATTGGCAGAGATGTTTTCCATATATATTATTTTTCAAGCCAAATACATCTCGCAACATTGAACGCATACCACCATCCTTTGGGACATCTTCACATGCAGAATCTAGGGATGTCGACCTACTGCAAGATGAATTAGGCCTATGAAACTCCCAAAACCTTTTGTCTTTGATGACTCCATTGAAGTATAAATGTTCTAACTATGTTCTTGTCCCATTTACACATACATGCACAATTAACACAAGGGCACTGATAGTTGACAACGGAACAGAATACCCACATGCAAAATCAATGAACAAGTCCACTCCATCTAGATATTCCTTTGAGTGTTTTGGCTTGTCCATCCAACTCCAATCCATTTTCTTAATGACTATTTTACTCTAACAAAAAAAAATCTCATCATATACTCATTGACAAAATAAATTACAAAAAATATATTTTAAGTCTCCGAAAAATGATTTCTACATGTATAATGATCATTCATATAAGCCATACATACTTACTTGCAATTTGTTCTGGCACCTTCGTGACTTCTTCAAACAAGAGCTTCACTGCGAGATGCCTACAAACACAAAGAGAAAACATGGTCAAGTAAACTTCACACAGTCGAAGGAGGGATGGGGAGGGCTGGGAGGCCAACAAAGGCTGGCTGGGGACTAGATTCGAAGGAGGGGATGGGGGGGGGGGGGGGGGGGGGGGAGTATGTGTGAAATCCTCCAAAAGGCAGAAGGCTTCTGAAGGGAGCAGGGGTGGTGACAGGCCCCATATCAATCCCCCCCTCCTCTTCTTTTCTTCTTTCTCCTTCCTCCCTCCGCTGAGTGAACCCCCTTGTCCCCACTCCTCCAACCCTAGCAGGTGTCAGCCAGCGATTCTCTCTCCCCTCCCCCCACCCCCAATAAGATGGATACAATATTAAGAGAACAACACATGAAGACTGTAAGGCTTCTCTTTCCTAGAGATAGACACCTCTTGTATATATGCCAACAAAGAGTCGGAATGGTTCACATAATTTGTGTCTTCCGTTCCATCTCTGTTGTTCTAGGTCAGCAGCACAACGGGGCCTTGGCCTAAAGAACAATATTGGCGCTCAATGTTTACCCGATGGAGGGAATGGACGGCCGAGGCGCAGATGGTGGAGGCAAACTAGTGGTCCGACGAAAGGAAATCAGTTGAGAGATAGAGAGTGAGAAAGAGAAAGACAGAGAAAGGGAGAGAGGGAGAGAGGGAGAAGGTAGGAGGGAGGGAGAGGCACCTGCTGCAAGACGGTCTTCGTGCAAACTCTAAAATCGCCGGTGATGGAGTAGCATTTGTCGCACATCGGAGTCGTAGGAGGGGCGCCGAAGTGGCAGGTAGCCTGGGTGGCCGTCGGGGATGGCAGAGCACAGGGGGTTTTGGATTTGGGACTTCGATCGTGGAGGGAAAATGGGATTTTGGGACTTCGATCTCACCTCGATCTCGCAGAACGCGGTGGAGGAGATGGCCTCGATCTCGCAAAACGCGGGGGAGGAGATGGGGGACGGCAGAGCGCGCGGGGGGAGGGGGCTTTTGTTTTGAGAAAGGGAGGGGACTGTAGCCGATCAGGGGAGGAGGGTTTTTGGGTTTTATTTTGAGAAGGCGGGATTTGTGTGAGAGAAGACCGCCAGCAAAATTTTTGGGTCTATTGTTACGGTTTACAAATTTTTACGTTTAACACACAACCTATTATTACGGTGTTTGATATATTATATTAAAATATTAATAAATTTTATAACAACCGTAAGTATAGTAGCTAATCTACTTACGAAAAGTGAAACCGTAACCGATTTTTCGTAAGTGTTACCCACTTTTATTGTAGTGAACTGTGAACACGCACGTACAGGAACGCACAAAGGAGATCCTTGGAATTTCTTTGTCCTTTTCCTTTTATGTTTTGAGTGACCATCTCATCAAAGTCAAATGGACTGTGTTAAGGTTCTTTGGTGTTATTAATATTATGTCGCCACGCCCAAATTATCAGTAAGTCGTGCATGTTAGGAGTAGACACTTTAGTGGCTTACGTGCGCGCCTAATGTTACATGAGTGTTTGATCATCATGACTTGAACCGTTCAAATGTCGCTATGAGAAGGATTAGAAGTCTAGCTAGAGCCCATTGTGCAACATCACTGAGGAGGAAAACTGTGGCTAGTTAGCTTGCATTAGGAAATTTAGGAATAACATGAAATATAGCTGGGGAAAAATTGTGGCGGGGTGGGTAAGGTATATATATATATATATCCCCAGTCTTGATTTGTTTGTATTCAGAGGCAAGGGTTGAGTCAGACTGGTTGTTAGGTTACCATTCCATTGGCGGGCATATTACATCAACACTATATGCTGAAGAGACCCCTGCCATCTAATCCATTTAATTGTTGATTAACTCTAAAAGCCACACCTTCAACTTGTCATAGAGTACATCTATATATAGCTAGATCTCCTGTAACCCTTGCTGTGTTCAAATCCATGAGAGCAATCCACACAATAATAATGTTGTTTGTGCGGCGGAAGCATGCCCAAATCCGACCAATCTGATTCGATCTGATCTTGGATCAACTGATACATCAACTTTCTTGTAGATCATGGCCGCGATTGAAACGCGCGCAAACAAAAAAAAAAAGAGGAAAGGGGGGGGGGGGTGGGGGGAATATGGAAAGGAAAAATGGACGATGGTCCCCCATCAGTTATTTATTGTCCCTTCTTTGTGGTCCATGCATCGATCGATTAGATGGATCAGATCGGCAACGGCAGGGAAGGGTGTGAATTTTCTTGTCTCGTTGTCAAATTCTAAGTTTCTAACATTGGCCTTCATTCCACGATAGGTATGTAAACACCCTCGAAAAGGGGAGGATGCTTGGGCAATTTAGTCATTTGCTTCCTTATTAACTTGATAAAATAATCGCATGCACATACTCTTAGAAACTTCTATAAATTATACTATACACTCTTGTACTATTTTTTATATGTTATATGTATTCAGTAATAAGTAGTAACGTTTTCAAAATAGTTTGTTGGCAATATAAAAAGTATAAGATTTTGAAGGGACATAAAAAGAATATAGAACTTCTAAGGTGTTTTGTCATTATTTTGATTATACTATTAGCGGATTTTAGATTATTTTAATTTCATTTCTTAACAAGTGGCAAACGAGCACTACTGGGGCTACATATTACCATTGGGGTGTATATTGACAATATAAAAAAGTAGGGATATGTTTCGACTAGCATAAACTATGGGAGGTATACATCCAATTTTCCTCATTTAATTCGATTGGTCCCGCGTTCAGCGATCCCCTTACCCCTCAGTCGTCTTCTTCTCCTCTATTTATCCTGTTCTCCTTTCTGCAGCCTTCCTTCCCATATCAAGCCCACCTCGCAAGAGTACTCCAAGTGAAGCAAACGTGAGCTCCTCTGTTTTCCTTCCTCTCTATTCCATTCCCTTGTCCCCAAGAACAACTGAGAGATATCTTCTTCTTCCTCTTCCTCTTCTTATTCTTCTTCTTCGTCGCCTTCTTCTTCTTAGCCAGATTCAATTCTACCAGCTGGGCGGCAGATGTGCGATGGGCCGATCGCCGTGCTGCGAGAAGTCGGGTCTCAAGAAGGGACCGTGGACTCCAGAGGAAGACCAGAAACTCCTGTCCTACATCGAGGAGCACGGCCATGGCTGCTGGCGCGCCCTGCCGGCCAAAGCCGGTAATTAACATATCCTTCGACCCGTGCTCAAAACTCCCCCTCCGAGTTGATGTTTGCCATATCTAATGGCATATATATATAATTCTTCACTTGCTAATTATTCATTCTTTTGTTGGGTGACGATCGTGATCAACAGGTCTGCAGAGATGCGGGAAGAGCTGCAGGCTCAGGTGGACTAATTACCTGAGACCCGACATCAAGAGGGGCAAGTTCAGCGTGCAGGAGGAGCAGACCATTATTCAACTTCATGCTCTTCTGGGAAACAGGTTCTTCTTCTTCACCAGCCCTCCCCTTAATTTACTTAATTTCTTTGTGAATTCACTTATAAATTGCACCCACAAGTAACCTGAATTCGAATTCTGATCACAAGTATGGGCCAGTTCATGGGTTCCATCGATCTGCTGATCCTGTCGTCCCTCGCAATTCAGTGAAATTCTCCAAACAATTGGTCAAACGATCGAATGAGATTTATGCTAATTCTCAAACATATATTGCTCCGACGTGACTTCCGAAGTCATCGCGTCCCAATATATTCCTCCAGATGATCTTACTTCTCACTGAAACGAAACCGACAGGATTATCGTCTCGTAGACCAAACTGGCTGTCTTCCCATTCACTCACACAAGTGCACAGAGGCAGATATTTTGTCTGCATCTTATCAGAACCACGGCCTCCTCGGTCCGTATTAATGCCATGGGGCCGAGTGCTACTCGTAGTTGTCAGCAGGGAGCCCACATATAGTTATGGCCGTCTAAGTGGGCAAAGTTTTCCCACCCCATGCACGGGACCTTCTGCGGCTTTTCTATCTCATTGCTGTTCGTGTTTAATGAAAAAGTCCATCGATCGAGATGATGATGGGTCAGACCATGCATAGAGTTGCAGGGGGCGTTCTTATTCTTCTGACCTTGTTGTTGCTGCAGGTGGTCCGCGATCGCTTCACACCTGCCGAAGAGGACGGACAACGAGATCAAGAACTTCTGGAACACCCACCTGAAGAAGCGGCTGGCCAAGATGGGCATTGACCCCGTCACCCACAAGCCCCGGTGCGACGCCCTCTCCACCGCCGACACCCACGCCTCCAAGACCGCCTCCAACCTCAGCCACATGGCTCAGTGGGAGAGTGCCCGCCTCGAGGCCGAGGCCCGCCTCGTCCGCGAGTCCAAGATCCTCCACTTCGCCGCCTCCACCTCCCAAGCGGCTTCTGATGCCGCCGCCGCCGCTTCTGCCTCCTCCACCACCATCTCCACCCCGCCATTTCAGCTGCCACCGCTGAGTTCAGCTGCGTCACTACCCATCGAGCTGCACAACGCATTACCTGCGGCATCCTCAACGAATGCCCTACCACTGTGCTTTGATGTGCTCGGGACATGGCAGGGCGTCCGGACCAAGGTCACGGGGCCCGTCGGAGACGGTCAGAGCCGGCGTGACTTAAAGACGATCGACCTCGAGTCTCCCACCTCGACGTTGAGCTTCTCGGAGAGCATCCTGACGGCCGGGGCGATCGGGCTCGTTGACCACCGTAACTCCTCCTCAGCTGGCCACCAATATGCAGGCCAAATGGTAGGCAACGGTGAGGGCGCAGGAAGAGGGGAGGAGACGGAAGGGGAGGAAGTGGACTGGAAGTGTTTCCCCAAGGCCATGCAGCTGCTGGACACTAAAGACAGACGCGAGAGCTTCGTGGCAGCTGCCTTCCCGATCGACTCCTCCTCGGTGTTCGGAGCCGACAACATCTCGTCATGGCTGCATGAATCGCTGAAGACGGGACCGGCTTCGGCAGCGGCATCCGCGGTCGGTCATTTTGGTGACGGGTTCACGGAGATGCTGCTCAACAACTCCGACGAGCACAACTCGAACGACAGCGCCGGCACCAGAAAAGGAAACGGGGAGAATGAGGAGGAGAACAAGAACTACTGGAACAGCATACTCAACTTGGTTAGCTCAGTGCCCACATCGAACCCGCCCGACTGCGTTCTTGTTTAGGGACAAAGGGTACGTACGCCATAGACATATCGGTCTAGGGTTATGGCCTCCATGAATACGACAGCAGGGTTAATTGATGTTCTATTTTCATGTATAATGTTGGTTACTTCATGCTGATCAAAACTGATCAGAGCCTAGACCAGGAAGCTGGGTATTTCGAATTAGTGTCAGTGATGAAACCGTTCGGATCGAGTTTGACTCAGACGCGAATAAAGGAACCGTATATGCATGCAGTAGTACTGTTTATTTTCTTCATGTATTCAAGCTCTTCCACCGCTGAACGTACGGGTTCACGTACGTTACCGGGTAGAAGCAGGGTGTCAGGACTCGCTAACGAGAAAAGGAAGAATGACGGGGATAATTAATCTTATTATACAGAAAGAAATTATGGTGCACACGAACGAGCTGCACAGCGGACATCTCTCTGCGCTCTTAATTTTCGGAGTTCCGACTGCATGAAAAGGAGGAGGATAAGTAGAAGAAGATAATTAATAGTACTGGAAGAAGAATCTGGTCTAAGGAAATTAATGACAGGGGAGAAAAAGAAATCAACCATGCATGACTAGGAATGAATCCACATATATAAATTCTTATCGTTGTGGTCTTCGATGATTACGGATAATTATCGTCGATCTCAACTCTACGCATGCATGGATAATTAATTATGCTATATATACCTTTATATTTTCTTAATTAAGCGCACTGTTTGTCCCACGAGCTGCCGATCGATTTGCTTCCATCATCGATCCCGTGTGGTAATTATCAGTTACTACATATTATATACTGTGTGGGTGAAGCTAACTCCGTATAACTGAGGGAGGGAGAGGAGCAGAGAGTGCATTCAATGTCTTCAGGAAACTTAATGGTGTTGGTTTCCTGTCAACTTCGCTCGCTGTCATTCATCAAAAATCCCATGCAGTTATATACTCGCTGGGGAAGAGGGGGGGTGGGGGGACCCGACGATCACTCCACGGAACTTGGGGGGCCACACAGATTCATTGATCTTCTTCATACGATTGCAATAGCCTGCTAGCTCTATAGGAATCCTTTTAAATTCGACCAGGAGAATAGTTTTCTAGTTGAACAATATACATATTCCAGACCTGCCTTCCCGAGTTGCACAACCACGTCAAAAGGTGAATATATGCTTTATGGAATCTATCTACGTAAGTTTTGATTTGATCTAGATAACTTGATATGGGAGCTCGGTATTTCATCGATCTAATATAAAATCATCCATCACCATCGATTTCCCGCTCCGGTGGACGAGGTCTGAGGTCTTGTAGATGTTGAAAGCTCCTAAATTTGTTGACGAGTGAACATCGATCGTCTGCACTTGTAAACAATCGAGAGCAATCAAGGGGTCGCAATCAAGGGGTCTCTGATCTAATTAAGGAAATAACTCTTGTAAGGATTAAGGTGATGTTTGATTCACTTATTTAAAATTTAATTTATCATCTAATCTCTATATCTGAAATTTAAAAAATACTTAAATATATTAAGACATGAAAAAATAGTTGTTTGATAACTAATTTAAATAATATTTGAAGACAATGAGATACAATATTCTAGCGGTTGGCTGCCAGTGCCTGACTGTCGACGGTCGACACCGACAGTCCGGTAGTCGGCGGTCGATGACTAACGGTCGACGTTCGACGATCAACACCCGATATATCTGTGTAACACTCCGACGCGGAATATCGGAGCGATATTATAGTTAATTAAATAGTACAGAGCGATAAATAAACATCAAACCATTGCATCATTAGAATAACGCCAAATAAAATCCAACTTCATTAATAATTCATTAAACCACTATTACATTCATTAATCAGAGCCAAAACTAGGGCCCATAGTACTTTATTACAAACTGACTAACTGACGACTAACTAACTAACTAATAAGCAGTGGTTGTCGAAACTGGTCACTCCTGAGCATCATCATCATTCCCTTCCTCGTGAGTGTGGTAAATCCCATCAGACTCACCTGAAACATATGAAATAATAGCGCAAGATGAGCGATAAACGCCTAGTAGGACTTAATATCTCGTATGAACAAGCATACTTTAAATGATTAATGTATTAAAAAGTAAGATAACTAGAGAGTATAGTCATGTAGAGCAAAGTAACGATAACAAGAGAATAATAGCACTTGCACATGGAAAATAGCACAACAAGTATGGTAATGGATTGGCCATGTAACGACATAACACGTAAAGTTGCACAACGGTGCACTAGTAACGATAGTACTTGTATAGATAGCACTTGTATTGATTGCACTTATTGATTGTCATAGATTAAATCTTTATAGTATAATGGCACTGAATGTATGCCAACATCCTGATCATTTGAACTCCCATGGACAAATGGCACTTTTCGAGTGCTCTTCCCAGGACCAGATCGGGCTCTATTGCACGGCATAAGTCATGTTCTTTATCATAGACAATCATATGGATAGCCAAATAGAGTACCAAGAATAGATGAGAGTAATAGACGAATAGACGAGAGTGTAGAGAGAAAGTGAACAGATGAGAGGACAGAGATAGTAGACGAGAACAGGGACGTAATCATAAAACGATGATAAACAGACGTCAGTCACAGTTGCACAGCACTTAGTCGTGTGCCGGCAGTCTGGTAGAAGTCACAACCACCTACTAGCCGTGCTATGAACACTGACCAAATGGTCTGGCGTGATACCAAGATAAGAAGGAAACACACTAAGGCCGTTTGGATCATGCCGATCCCTAAGGGGGTAACGGGTTTTAAGGGTACAACCAGCTCATCGGCAATGGACGTACGCAAAGCCAAGAAGACTTACGGAGGCCTTGACAAGGAGTCCATGATCCTGTTAGGAGTATTCCCAACGGAGAGGTGGTCCATGCCAAGAAGAAAGTGTGTAACGAAACGTTGTCCGTCTTGCCTCGAGTGCTCGATGGCAGAGGGACGTGATAACGGTGTACAATTCACGCGAATAAAATGAAGACAAGTATCATTTAAATAATTGAGAAATTAAGTAAATAATTACTCACAATTACCAGATATATTATTGATTAGTTTAAAAGGGTCTCATGGCAAATATTACTATTTGGTGTGTGCAAGTGTAAAGAATCATGACAACAAGAATGGTTGTGCACTTTAGCTTTTAATTTATGGATTTCATATAATAAATGCCTAATTTTAAATGAATAATTCGCTACTGTTCACAACAGTGCCAAATTAGGGGTTAAATAGGGTTTAAATGGAAAGATAACAGGGTATAGAAGCAATTCAGGGTTTTTGGCGGCATTATAAAATCGCTGGCGGTCCGGTCGCGTCTGTTGAACCGGCCCGGGCTGGTGTGAGCCGGGAAGAAACCACGACGGCGCGGGCTGTCGCGTTTATGACGCGACAGTCCGGCCGGTCGCAACCCTTATGAGATCGCAACAGGTCGGGCCGTCGCGATTTCAAAAGGGCGGCCCAAACCCAGAAAGGGAAATCAACCCTTTCTTAGGTTGGGTCCATCCTTCTGTGCATGATACAGGGTCATTTAAAATTCTGTATAAAATCGTAGAATCATCCAAAAATCATGAAACTAGTTTTGAATGAAAGTAGACATGTAGATGTATCAACATGCACGAGGAATTAGAAAATAAATAAGTATTGGGCATGCTTTAATCAGGTTACATTTCGATGACCTAAAACCTGCATAGTCATAGAAAACAATTTAATTCGCATAGGATGCATGATGAAAATTGGGGGAAATATGATCATTCGAAGGCTAACATCATGCAGTATTTATGATAAAATTTGCAAGGCATGTAATCGAGTATATACATGGATTGAAGTCAAACAAGATGGTTCAGGTACATGATGATAACAGATATTAGAGTATTTAATACTCTCTCATAGAGCAACGAAAGTTAGGACAATCATAGAGCTTTGATAGAGGGGATCAAGGTCTACTTAGGGTCGAGTTTAATTTTGTTAAACTTGAGAGATTGCCTACCTTTTCACGTTGTTAAGAAAACCTAGGGTTTGTGACGAAGAAGAAGGTGAGATCCTCTTGCTCCAAGCCCTTCCTCTCCTTGCTTCTCGTCCTCAGCCTCCTGATCTCTTCGTTCTCCAGAGCTTCGGCAACGAAATGAGGCTTGTTAGACACGAATTAGAGGTCTATTAGGTTGTTTAAGAGTCCATCTTTCTTCCAACTCTTCCTTCTCTTCAAACTCCTAATTTCCACATTTATCTCCATATTTCCTAGCATTTATCCACCTAATAGGATTGGGGAGAGGTCTAATCTCATGGGTAATGGGTTAGGATGGGATGAGGACTCCTTTTTAGGATAATTATGGGTTAATTAATTATTATCTTAACTATTTTCCATTTATTATTAATTAAAGTACGAATGTAGCTTAATTAAGTATCATCCAAAGATGGGATCTTCCCAATTAATATAACCCATCTTTTAATTTAGCTTAATGGGCTTTGATTTAGTTCTCTTTATTTCAATTTAATCCCTCTTTATTCTAATTAAAATCTATTAATCACAATTTCTCATTTATTTTAATCAATACTATTTATCATTATTTAAATATCAGAGTTACTACAATCTGACAGTTAGCTTCCGGGAGACAGTTGTCGGACGCCGAGCGTCGGCCACCGAGAGCTGGTCGCCAAGCGCTGGATGTAAGACGTTGGGTGCCAATCGTCAGGCGCCAGCTGCTGACCTCTGGACGTCAGGTGCTAACCGCTGGGCGCCGAGAGTTGAGAGCATTACATGTCTAAATAAAAAATGTGACATATCCTTCACTTTTTTAAGAGAAAAATTAAAAGAATTAGACATAACTTTAGACGTTTTATCAAACAGTCTGAAAATGCAACGTCTTATCACTTTAGACATTAGACATCTATTAAGTGTTATCAAACACACCCTAAGTCAAGGAAACAGTGGGAAAAAGAATAGTCTGATAGAGAAGAGAGGAGGCTTAGGGTGCTCCTATGTGTAGATGGGTGCAATAGTCTAGAGCATGCTTGCAGCTTCTTATCTCGTCCACTGTCAAACCCTTTTAAACATATATCGTGGGTCTCCCATGCTTGCTACTCCTCTATGGGCCATACTGCCTAGCCGTTGAAGAGCATGTGCAAGGTCAGAGTGGCTTCGTGTGAATGTTGGTGTCTTGTCTAGCTCAACCCATTGGGTGTACGAGAAGCCTTATTTCTGTGTAGACCTTCGAGAGTAAGGGGTGGGACATGTTAGCAGGCAGCATTATCATGTACTTATGTAGCAGAGACATGCAGAGCAACCAACAAAATTTTACCCTGGCGTAACAAGGGCTTGCATGACAGCTACCATGGTCACACTCTTAGTGTCGCAAGGGTAAGCCTTTTTTTTAATAAAGCAGTATCTAGGCCGATACGAAAAAAGAGTGGTCCTACGATGTCGTGATCAGCTAGACAGTTTTATATATATGAAAAGCATAAAGGGAAAAGAAGTACATAAGCAACGGGGGCACAAGCTAAAGACACCCTACAGAAATATGGTTGACCTGTATGTCCCTCCGGAACCGATGCCACGCCAACCACGAGTTAGAACACGGAGCACATTTCGACACGTAAACTCAACTGAAGAACTCGCAAACTGATTCTTTGGTGTTGGTTTCAGATTTCAGCAAGGGTGAGCCTTACCCTAGCTCAGGTGGCTAAGGTCTGAACCACACTTTCACGACAACGTTAACCCCCTACCTTGGAAAATGTCATCACTACTTAGGCCATATCTAGGGAGTGCAAAAGTCTTTCTCTCCCAACTTAGCCGCAATGTAGGGGCAAAGAGTTGTTTGGGTGGGCAACTGACCTAAACATGTTCTGACGAGAGGAGATCTCGTATAAGGGTAGTCAAATAAGGCATGAACTAGCCAAAGAAAATTAAAAGAGAATTAAAAAAGAAGACAAAAAAGAGAAAAACAAAAGGGAAAAAGAGCAGGATAAGAGTGACAATATAATATCCCGGGGGTGAGTTGTCATATAATGCACAAGTGAAAAATAGGCCAATGAAAAATAAAACTAAAAGTTTCTACACAATGTACTGAATTTTTAAAGGGTATGTGATAGAAGATAGTTGAACTTCATGTTCTTAAACCTTCTTTAAGCTTTCCCCAAAAACTTTCTTCCCTTCTTTCATCTTAGGCCAAGTCACTTCCCCCACATGACCTTAGTCGGGGAAACACTAACCAATTAAGGAGCAACCAACTATAGGGTGCCACGCTCAATGCACTTAGGGTGGTTTTTGGTGAAAGAAGAATGAATTAGAACCCATAGTCAATAGTTTGAACTAATTTTAGTATTGCAACAACAAAGTCTAGTACCTAATGAGTATTGTTCGTCCCAACCAATTTTAGACGTCATCTCAAAATCTAATATTAAAAAATAAAAATAGAAAATTTGAAGAAAAAAAAAACAAAAAACAAAATCTCCAAATTTGAAAATTTTAAAAGGTCAAGATCTTAAAATTAATAAAAAATAATAAAATTTTCACAATCCAAAAATCTCATTTTAGTCATGCACATGTTATTTCTTGCTTACTTAATGAGGGTTACATCTCTTGATCCGATGTCAAGATGGTTATGGTTTGCACTACCAAGGCAGGGGGCTAAGCCAAAGAGAACAAATCTCATCATTCTTGTTAAGTGAAAGGCACACATTTCATGTATTGCTCGCTCAAATTGCTCTCATCATTTTTGCTTATTGCTTCTACTAAGTTCTACCCATATTATTTTGATCTGTCTCATGCTCTTCTCAGTCTTAATCATGGCTTGAAATTGAAGCTTCTTATCTCACCAATGTTCTCTTTAAGTCTTACGAATCAATTTTTAATTAAATAACCTCATGAGAGGATTCTCTATGTTTTGAAGTTGGTAGTCCAATGCTTAATTTGATGCAAACACTGGATGGCTGACGTGTATGCTTGTTGATTGTTTTAGAATTTAAATTTTGCTTGGTTTCCTAAAAAGTAAAAATTTCAAAAAAAATGACACGCCTCATCACATAGATAAGTCTTTGTCATGCAAATAAGTATCTCTTTCTTTATCCTTCGCATTCTTACTATATATACTTACTGTATCAATTTAAGGACTGACTAGTTCTTAGCTTTTCCTAGGATCTGAGTTTCTTTTCACCAAAAATAATGATGATCTAGGTGAATAATGTTAATCATTGTATAGTGTAACGACTCGGGATCCAAATTACCAGTTACCCACTAGTAACCCGAACCCTGAACCGCCACCCACGAGCCGAAGCTCGGAAGGGTTAAGAGAAAGTGCCTGAGGAGAATATAAGCAAATGTACAAACCACAAGAACTAAAAATAGACCACTATATATATAACAAAATGGTACAATTCATAGCAGATCCAACAAAAGTAAAGAGTATAGTACGCACACAAAAGTATTACTCTCAGCAGCTAAGCGAGACCAGCACCAGAGTGACTCGGCTCCTCAGCACCCGGAGCTGACGACGAACCACCTGAAAGGGAAGGGAGTGAGTTTCAAGAAGATACCCAATAGGGACACTAACCCCCACTGGTAAAAAGTATAAAAGGAAGTGCAGGAAAGTAAACTACAATAAAGTACACTGCACGAAACACACGAAAACCGATGGCATGACGCCCAACTCCTCACAAGAGCGTGTCACAAAGCTGGAATCTCGCAGGCTCGATGGTACACAACATGACACAGCAACAACCACAAGCTCACAGACACAAAAATTGTAGGACCAGCTAGGGCCTATGGCTTGGCACCTCAACACCATAGAGTCCTCAAACCCTAGCCACGTGTGCCCACTTAGATGCTCTCCCTCGCGTCTGGTCCTCAATCGGTTTTCCCCACAAGGGGCATGCACTAGAGGAAGTCGCACTTGACGCCCATGCTCACCGGCGGAATAACTCAATGTCAGTCATCTAGATAGAGCCCAGCTCGACGCCCAGGAACACACAACACAAACACAAGCACAGCATAGCACGACACACGCACAGACGGAGATGCTCTCCACGTCTGGCACACTGTGCCAGGAGGTAGACACTGCGTGCGGAGCCTCGCCCACATAGAAGGGGCATCAACTGCTGGGACCTACCTGTGGGTTGATGGCAATCCCGATTATCGTTAACCAGGGGTAGACGTCACAACCTGTGCCGTTAACCGTAGGTAAACAGGACAGCCTGTGCCATCAACCACATCTTGACATCAAGCGATCTTGATTTCAAGTTCAACTTGAAGAACTAGATGGCCATAACCTTGCCGTCAAGTTCATCAGCTTCTAGTAGCTGATACGGCCCTAGGCTACTCCCCAGGGCAATCCAAGCTCCTACAACTAGATTTGACGATGGGAAACGCTTCCCCTCATCAAATAACATCATCATAAAGCTGGAAAACATCGATCCAATGCTAGGATCGAACAAAACACCCAAAATCCTTGGCATGGAAAACCCTTCCCAAAAACACGATTTACACACAAATCATATGCATGTATCATACAACAAACGATCACAAGAAGCTTAGGGGTAGGATCCCTACCTCAACACGCCCTTGCACACCTCGCGAGGTAAATCTCCCAAACCTGTCGTCTTCTCTTCCAATCCAAAGCCGTCATGAGCACCACAATCTCAGCATACAAATCCTAATGTCCCTCCTTCTAAAGCTGTAGATTACCTGGGAAAAAGTAGGTATGAGCAATCTTGCCCAGTAGGATTTATCCTCCAAAATCAAGAAATATAAAAGTTTACATGAGTCAAAGATAATTGTGGTACAAGAATGTACTAAGTACTGAGTACAAGTAACGGAGAATGGTATATGATACAAATCAGATCGTAGATGAAGTGAACCATGATTATCAAATAGTGACAATAATAAAACAATATGCCAATGAACTGACATATAGTGACTATCAGTGAAATAACAAAGCATGAGTGTATGAACAATAGTTCAAAAGGAAATAGAGAAAGTGTATGTGTAGAGATGCCATGTCCACTCCTCAAGCAAGCAATAAACATTCATGTCTCAACATAATTCATGGAAATGTCGACCAATTTAAAATATAGTGGTGTCATGCCAAACACCCCGTGGATCCATATCGCTCTGCGCAGATTAAACGAATTCGGGTGCTCCTCCCAGGACTGTATATGCCCCATTTGCACAGGCATTAGTCCATGAGAGTGTGAAGACCCAAAAGTACGTCATCCCATTTCCATTTCTGATAAACATACATACATGGTACTTGGGCACTCATCAGAAGTAAAACAATATCACAGAAAGCAAGGTTCTATAAGTTAGTGGTTAAAGATATCTATAAGGTATAAGAAACAACATAATTTAGGATGTCCAAGAATAATCCAAGGATGGATTTGGTTGATGGTTAAATAACTCATCCTAGTGATATAGTAGTTTAGAATTCAAGAAAATAGTAAAGACAACTTGTTTGGACAGTTCAAGAGTGTATCAGATGAAGAAATGGATCTATTTTGCCAATAGACACTGATGGTTGTCGACAGCTAGTGCTTGGTTGTCGACAGCTACTAGTTTCTTGGTTCTGGAATCATGGGTATCTGTTGACAGATATGATCTGTCTGTCAACAGACGCTGGTTTTTCTTTTTAGAAAGGTTTAAAACCAGCTAAAAAGACATTTTCTAAGTGCTTCTACTTTCTATGGAAGATCAAATAACGATTTGTGGGTCTTATGTATATTTCTTTACACACCCTATCATGAAGAAAAGTAAACAACTTTAGTAGAACGAAGAGATGATATCTTTACAGTATGGGAGATGTAGGAAACTTATGAAAGAGAGGTAAATATATATTTATAGATTCTTCGTGAGATTTTTCTTTTCTGGAAACTAAGGAAGAAAATCTTATCAAATGTACATGAACAAACGGCTAAGAATGTGAACGAAGTGGAAGAAAAAGAATGAATTCACACTCCTAAAAAGCTTACTGAACACAAGTCAAAGATAATATCAAGGTAGATGATTATCCTCAAGGATTATAATAGAAAGAGGAAACAAGAGGAAGGAGAATCCTACCTGACTACAGGAGAAATGGAGATCCTCCTCTTCTCGCAGTATGAGGATCCTTCACAAGGAAAACAGCAATAGCAGCAGTAGCAGTCGTAGCAACTGCAGCAGCAGTAGAAACAGCAGTGGAAGTAGCGGCAGCAGCAGCCGTAGCAGTAGAAGTAGTAGATGGAGATGACAGTCACAGTAATAGTTTGCCCAAAAATAGCCAAAACTCTCGTGGAAGCATATCAAGGAAGCTTATATAAGCCTCGAGACATTTTATTCATGCACATGTCATTTCTTGCTTACTTAACGAGGGTTACATCTCTTGACCCGATGTCAAGATGGTTATGGTTTGCACTACCAGGGCAAGGGGCTAAGCCAATACAACAAATCTAATCATTCTTGTTAAGTGAAGGCAAACATTTCATGTATTGCTCGCTAGTTCAACTTGCTCTCATCATTTTTGCTTATTGTTTCTGCTAAGTTCTGCCCAAATTATTCTGATCTATCTCATGCTCTTCGGTCTTAGTCATGGCTTGAAATTGAAGCTTCTAGTGCCAATGTTTTCTTTAAGTCTTACGGATCACTTTTAATTAAGTAACCTCATGAGAGGATTCTCTATGTTTTGAATATGGTGGTTCTATGCTTAATTTGATGAGAACACTGGATTGGCTGACGTTTATGCTTGTTGATTGTCTTAGAATTTAATTTTTACTTGGTTTTCTAAAAAGTAAAAAATTCAAAAAAAAATTGACACGCCTCATCACGTAGATAAGTTCTTATCATGCAAATTAATAAGTATGATCTCTTCGCTTTTCCTTCGCATTCTTACTATACTTACTGTATCAATTTATGGACTAATTGGTTCTTATTTTCTAAGATCCGAGTTCTCCTTCACAAAAAATAATAATGATTTAAGCACATACTGTTAATCATTGGATAGATTGTGAGGTTGAACAACTCGGGAATAATGGATTCTATCTTGCACCCTGGTTGTGAGGAGGTCTCCTGACCTATTACTCATTTACCTTAATAATATTATTCTTGAATATTTTTTATTTTTATTTTCTTTACATAATTTATTTTATGATTTTCTTTTCTTTTATAGGTTTTTCAGGTCTCATGCATCATAATTTGTCAAGGTTTGCTCCTTAGCAATGACCAATCATGCCCTAAATCAAGAACAAGAAAATCATTCCACTCTAAGTTTGAAATTTTTATTTGCACTTAGTGTTTGGTCTAGTTTGACAATGTGGCTCTCTCTCTCTCTCCTCTCTCTCTCTCTCTCTCTCTCTCTCTCTCTCTCTCTCTCTCTCTCTCTCTCTCTCTCTCTCTCTCTCTCCTCTCTCTCTCTCTCTCTCTCTCTCTCTCTCAATCAATCAATTTATCCTTTCTCTTTTTGATCCACTTATTAGTTACTAACCGCACCAAGGTTTGCATCATCGTGACCCACCAGGACAACACCTCTTCTAATGAGTGAAATCAGCAACTAATCAAGGCTAGAGTACCTCTCCATCAAGTGGCTAATCGTCTCTTTCTCTTTGTTATTGTAGCTCTTGTTCTTTGTTGCAGCTTTTCCAAATTTTCTCGAGAACTGCCATCACTTATTGGTTGTAATATACGTCTTTTGTTATGATACATTTTTTCAGTTAACTCTGCTTCACTATCATTTCATTTTATAATATTTTTTCTGCTTCATCTTCATTGCTCTGTTACAAAGTGGGCATCAATAAGGGGTAATTTGTTGGCATCCATTTTTGACCGACAACTTGAGTCATTTTCTTGTTCATGTTAATGATACCCAAAGTTGGATATGAATTTTAAGCCTTTCTTTGGCCCATTATGAGCCTACTTTGCCTTAATTCCAAGCCCAACCTCAATTCAAGAGCCAAAACCTACTTAAACCAAGTTCATCCAAGCTTAGAGCATGAAAACATCCTGGTCCCATGACACATTCTAGCCCTCTCTCCATGCACGCATTATATCGCGTTGGCACGTTCTGAATATGACTGTCTAATATGTCGCATTCTCAAGTTTTGATGTAGTTTTCCTCTAACATGTCTATTGTCATTATCCTCATGAGAGCCGTATGTTAGAGGGTTTTTAAGGTTTCTTTCAAGCCTAAACTCTGCATGTTTATCCCTTAAGCTACTAAAACTCCTTTTTAAGGGATTTATCATCTAAAAATCTTTTTTCCATGATTATCCTCTCAAAGTTAGGATTTTCCTCTCATGTAAATAGATCTCTAGGGCCCTAAGGCTTAAGGGGATTTCAAGTTGGATCCCAGGTGGCGGCATTCTCCATCTCTAGATCTTCTTTACGTTAGCCATTGCCTCAAGGAGTACCTAAGGCATCCCCTTCTATCCTTTTCTCTTTTAATTATTTCTTCATCATGCATGCTTTAATCATGCATGCTAGATAGACTTTCTCTATTCCTCTCTCATTTACACCTACCAATCATGGCATATACACACGCCTAAACTTTATACACAATTGTTTGAAACCAACCTCTCATGTAAGTTCCCTCCAATTCTCTTGGTTATTCTCTTTGTAGGATAGATGCTTCATAGTTTTAGTTTCAAATGGATTTTCTCTTTGTTTGACTTCTTTGGTAGGTAAAAGGCAACCATACAACTTTCGGCCTCAAAAAAAAGGAAAGAATCAACATCTCTTGACTTATAAGCTGAACACGGCAAGGGTGGTAGATGCATTATGAATGCAACATCAGCAGATGAACCATTCTCATTACATATCTCGAACCCCTTTTTCCTTCATATTTTCCAGGGCAAATAAGTATCTCTTTCTTTATCCCTCCTTTTATCTTCTTATTATTTGGCAATTACTTTGGTAGCAATCACTATCTTCTTTTGAGTTTTATCCATGTTCTAATGGGGATAAATTCTATGATTGCATCGCATGGCAGTCAGCTCCTTGGTCGTGACTATACTACAGGAGTTGATTGTCGAGGCCCTTAGTAGTCACTAGTTTTCCCATTGCAAGGTGGGGCTTGAGAACCAACTCCACTCCTCGATGGCTACCTATGTCCTAGTAATTCCCTCAAGGTACCATATCTTCTTATTGGTGTTTCCACATATGCTACCAAGGAGTGCATCGACTAAAAACTGGTCACTAGGTCCACCATCCTATCTCCACGAGCTCCTAAATTTGTTGATGATGAAACAATGTTCACACCAACAAGTAGTAGAAAGTAGTCTGAGGGCCATAGGAGTGATCCCGAAATTAAAGAAAGTCCTCCCATACTCAAGTCAGAGAATCGGCGAAAACAAGGGTAGCTAGACAAATAGAGATCGCTTAGGGTGCTTCTATGTGTGGATGGATGTAAGAGTTGAGAGCTTGTGTGGTTCTTACTTCATCCACTGTCGATCCCTTTTAAATGTGTTTAGGTGTTCCCATGCCTACTATTGCTCTTCGGAACATATTGTTTGGTCGTTGGGAGTAGTTTGGGTGGGGGGGGGAGTGTCTAAGTGGCCTCGAGTGAGGGTCAACATGTTGTCTGGCCTAACTTTTTGGGTGTGGGAGAAGCCTTATTATCGTGCCAAACTCCAAGAATAAGGGAGGTGTGTTAATTAAGCAAGAGATGCTACCATGTCTTGATGCTGCAAAGGCTTGCATATCACAATGAGCAAGACGTTATGATGGCGTAGAAGAGGTGAGCTTGGCATCTAGCAAGGTCGCATTCTTGGTGCCACAAGGGTGAGTCTTATCGTGGTTTAAGAGACCGAGGACTTAGCTTCGATAAATGGTGTGTCGTCTGAGGACAATTGGGTTACATGGTGGGCTTTGGTAGGCCGGACCCATAACCTTCCTTCTGCATGGGCTTGCCGCAAGGGAACGAGGTGTCGATGAGCCATAGTCCCATCTCAAGTAGACTGAGTTGGTCTTACCCCTTCATAGGTTTAAACATTGATCTTCTTTCACAGTTGTCAAAGAACAGAGATTTCACCGCTCATCAATTGAGGGCCTATGTCCAAGTTACATAGGAGATTACTTAAATCCTTGATAAAAAAAAAAAAGTATGTCATTCTACCACATTTCTCGAATTTATAAATTAAGATTCTTTCTTTTGTATAATTGCAAGGAATAAGTTTAAATTCAAAACCTTCCTAGTAAGAGTAAAATTTTCATAGGTCACATATCTCATCATGAGAGTAACCACGAGTCTTATCGCTGCCCACATAGTGTCTTGAAGCCGCGATCTTAATTATCTTATCTACCATGCATTAATCACTGCATTCAAGATAAGCTTGCTAGTATTAGGATGATAAGTGGCGAATCCAACATGTATTCTATGGAGTTATGTGATCTCACTAAATTTTACACACTTCTTTAATTTGAGAAATACAAAAGATGTGTACTAATTAGACACATTTAACGAAGGTGTGTTATCTACTCCTATAAGATTAAGAAAGTAAGGATAAATATTATAATAATACTCCATCTCATAAGATTGGCACAACTCTATAGAATGTGTCTACTTTTGTCCACATCATACTAAATATTTCTCCTTTAATTTTCTATTAAACTCAATTTTAAAGAATTAAAATTATTAAAGGTGACCCACCAATTTAAAATTGATGTATCTCTTGATTCATAATCAATAAATTTGAAAATATGACATCATTAAAAAATTATATATCTAAATATGAAGATGATTAATACTACAGTGTACTCATGATCAAAACAGGTGGTCAAAGCATCACATTAAAACATAATTGCGACAGACAATGTTGACCATTGAACTCCCGATCGAAAGACGATCGATGACTGATCGAGATGCCCGGTGATGTTGAAACTCAACAATAAACTACTTGCCTGCACCGGTGAAAATGTTCATTAAATGCCACAGGTCCCCAAACAGGAATGCTGGTCAATACTTAATACTCTATAGCTACGTCTTCCAGAGGAAGACGGGCACGTCTCCACCATATATCTCCCCCATCCAACGTCGACTGAGGGAACCTTTTAGAGCTTGAGCAACAGATCACCTGACCGGCAGCCCGTAAGTACTCTTTGAGAAATACCACTAAATGGCTTTGATTTGGCCGTGTGTATGCTTAACATTCGTTAATTCTCAGTACTCCCGTATTTTTTTAATGTCAGACAGATTTAGGATTAATCTTTTGATTAGTTAAAATATATATTCATAAGAAAAAAAATTCTAAGAAAGATTATTTTTAAGAAAATAAAAAACATAATTGCTCATTTGGTATCTATGTAAATGATTTTTTAAAAAATATTTTTCAATATTTGTTTTTCAATAAAATATTTTTTAAGAAATAATTTTTTAATATATATATATATATATATATATTCTAGACGACCGTCCGACTACGGTAGTCGGCGACTAGCCATTAGACGCCGAGTGTTGGTCGTCGTCGGCCTCAGAGTTCCAGGAGTTGACTATCGCGGTGTTGGGCATCGGGCGTCAATCGTCAGATACTGGGGATCGAAGGAGACCGTCAAGTGTCGACTGAGGGTGACTGTTGGCCGTTGGGCGCCAGTCACCAGGCGTACTTGCCATTGGTGCATCGGGCATCGAGTGCCAGCAACTGAGCATTGGACACTAGCTGCTAGACGTAAGCAGGCCAAGCACCAAGCGGCAGTCGCCGACTGTCAGTGCGTCGAGCGTCAAGCATCGACCACCGCCCCTTCCCTACGGCAGGCGTCTAGTGCTAGTCGCTGACTGTGAGGGAGTCAGGCGCCGGTAATCAGGAGCCACCAGTCGGCCGTTAAGTACCGGCCTCTGTCACCAATCAACAATCATCGGTCGCCGTCATAGAGAAGAAAATTTGCAATGCAAAATAGGTATTAGAAATGAGAGCATAAACTATAATCTCGCTTATAAAAATCTTAAGTGAAAAAGAAATCGAAAAAAATAATTATGAAATCGCATAAAAATGACAAAATTTATAAATTTTAAGGAAAAGATTTTCATATATAGAACTTTTTAGGGGAACCAAATAGATCATTGTAAGTCGACATTGCGCTGAAACAGTCGGACCTTTAATGGATACTCGTTTGATATCCTGACTCCTCAGTCATGACAGGCTTTACATGGAAGATTCTGTAACGAAAGGTCTTTCTTTCAAAGAGATTGCATGCTGACTCTTCAACATATATAGGCGGAGCTTGTGACTTAATTGATCTACTGATATGGTAGAGGCTGAGTTCATCCTGCTTAAGACTTCAGACTGAGTTTTATGACTTGCTCTTTCCCTGCAAACTCATCCATAAAAGTTGCAAGTCGATAATATTTTGAGACATTGGAATATATATAGTATTGGGAAGGGAGAGGGAGGGTAGGGGGAAGAGAGTATATATGGTGGGGGGCTGCCCTTGTTCGTGGTAGAGACCCCGTGTAAGTAGTAATGGGAGGGGATACCGGCTTGCTCCTTCTCCAAACACACATACAACTAAGGTGGTCGTCAAATTAGATGGAATTGAATTGTATAAGACGATACGAATTGTGACATATCACATAAATTCGATTCAGTTCAACACAAATAAGATATAAAATTTAATAATAAAAGTTATCAAAAAATGAATAGTTAATAAACCGAACCGTGCCACATATAGAGATTACGTCTAAACCGCAGCCACATACAGTACGTACGATTCAACAAACCGTACACACAACACTCTATACACACAACACCTTCAGACGACATATGATATAGGCAGTCACGAATCACCAAGGCAATTACATGCATCCACGGTGCATATAGTGGATCGGTCTTCGTTTTCCCTTGGGTAAGTGGGCTGGAACCAACGCTTGCAATCGTCGTCTTCTCCATATGCAGCAGTACTGTCGCCTCTTTAATTAGTCCTTTTAGACAAAGACGTGCGGGGATCTCCCTCCCTTTCTTGCTCTATCCATCAACCACAATCCGTCGTTTCCCGGCCTAAGATTGCGAAGAGAAGATGATGAGGGAGACATAACCCATCGTCGTCACGGCTTGGCCGCATGCTTGGGCCACCAGTACACCACTATATATGGTGGTGTACACTGCAACCACCTCAGGGAAGGAGAGACACGGAGGATTGTGGACTGGCAGCTGACGAGAACACCCTTCATTGTCGTAAGTGTGCACCGCCGGTGATAGGGTTTGCAAGTTGCGGCCTAAGCCTAAGCCTAAATTACAGGGGGATGTACGTAGAAGGATTAAGGCAAGGCAAAGAGATCATAAGATAGGAACAGCATGTTGGACCTGTCAAAAAGAAGAAAAAAAATGGGAACAGCACGTTGGACATAGAATAATTTTATTTTCTTCTACATTGAAAGTCGAGTTTATCCACAATCCATATGAGACGACAAATTTGACATGACCATAACTTCTGTTGACTTCGTTTCCCCTTTGCTTGTGGCACATCATCATCATATGGAGCTCATGTGGACCAACAAACCAATATCTTTTCTTCTTGTTCTTCACGTTCATCCGTTCCATATAGATCAATAGGAAGGCATGCAGTAGAGTCCTTTCTTTTCACCTGGCCCGCTCTCCATTATTTGGCTGCAGCAAGCTTGCAGGCCTGACGAATGGATAAAAACCCTGCATAGCGCGGCCGTACTTAGTGACACTGCATGCACCCAATCGACAGCACACGGAAACTCATCGGGTTCTTGTACGTGAGAGCACAGTTTCTCAGCTGCAACTCGTCCTGCTGCGGTCAGACGCTACCCTCCCTAAATGCTTTGGTGAACTTTGCAGTTGGGAAGGACAAAGAGAGTAGAATGCCTGTATGGACCGATCACCTTGTCGGCTCTCTCTCTCTCTCTCTCTCTCTCTCTCTCCACATACACAGTATATAAAATGCAGCTATTTTGGTAATTAAAGCCCACATCACATCTACACAAACAAATTAATGAGCCTATCAATGATTGAGCATGATGATGGCATTGAGGTTTGATGTAGATTCTTCAAGTTTCAACGAGGGGGGACAGCGAGCTGGCTTGTATCTCTATGCGAGATCTTTGCTTCTGATCTGAGACAGTATCGGATGCATGCAGTGCGCTGATGCACTGATGAGCTAGCTATCTTGTAGGGAACCGAAGAAAAGTTGGATTAATGGTGGCCCATCTAGAAGTTTGGCATGCGGATTTCACTTCGCAAGGCATTCAATATGGGTGGGGATCGATTAGGTTTAAAAATCTCATGCAAGTATATATATGTTATGCATGTCAGAAAATATTGTTCTTTTTTTCCATTTAAATCTCGGATTAAAGAAGAATTTCAGGGTTTTGACTTCGCACCTACAAGAGGTAAAAGTTCAACTACTCTCTTCCTATTTGGACAAACTCATTGATGTACTAATCAATTAGTTGAGTTTATGGATAAAACTCTCTTAGTTTACTAGAAAGAATTTATATTCTACATTGGTATTAATAAAATATTTATAATTTAAAAAATCACTGATAAATAGAATTCATTACACATCTCGTTACCTCATAAAAACCCTAGGAAGACTTGGTGTACTCTTCATGGGGATAAGAGTGGTAAACGAAATGAACACGAAACATGACATTATTTGTAACATTAATTAACATTCTTCAATTATCATTTATAATATTGTTCGATTAGGTAACTAAATTTTCTTTTTTTTTACGATTAATCCCTATTCCTATTTCAATTTCTTCTCCTCATTCTCACAATGCCAATTGCTCAAACCCATCGATATCTGTCCAATTCTCTTCCCAATGTGCTGCAACTTTCATCTGCAGCCATAAAATTGGAGGACCTCTGATGAGAAAAGAGCCCAAAACTCCACAAATGCCATTGTCAGTTTAACTTAGAGCGTTAATTTTAACATTAATGTTTTTCGAATATAACATATATATCTGCAGTAATATTGATCGAATAAGAACATAAAAGATGACAATTAAAGAGAAATGACAAAATAAAGTTTGAAAAATAATTCTCAACTATTTGGTTAAAGTGTTTGGAACTCTCAGAATTATCTGAATTTTTAAAAATTACAAGAGTCAAAAATAATTTTACTAAAATAAAATCATGTGTTTATATTTTATAGGAAACCTATGAGCTAAAATAAAAGTATATGTTTGCATTGCATAGGGAGGGAGGGAAATAATATTTGACCGAAAACTATTATTTGAAATGCGATAAAAAAGTTCTTAATTAGATAAATGGAAAATATCTATAATATTATTAAAATAAAAGTATATCATTTATTTACATTGATAGGAGAAGGATCCTCTTATGATAGAAGGGATTCCCCAAATCCTATTAGGATCGGTCCTCCCATTGTGCATCCTTCCTTCCTTCAATCCTTCTATATTATGTTTGGTGCTAGGAAAAGGAAGTCCAGTTGTTGGCCTTGCCATTTTCGAAGGCATTGTACATGTATATATTGATGGTAAAGAAAAGCTTGATGTATTTTTCTCATGGACTTTTAGTGTACTTTTGTACTTTTCATTAGCTTGTGTAACATTTCATATAAGAATATATTAAATAAATTAAATCATTATATTACTAACAACTCGGACTAGTCATTTTTGAAGTTCGAGAAAGAAAAAAATTTTGAAGTTAAGCATGCTCAGTTGGGAGCAATTTCAGAATGAGTGACTTTTCTTAGAAATCTACCAACTAGTATGGTTGTTGGGCTAGTTAGCTGGTTGAGTAGTAGCAAATGCTATTAGAGTGTTCCCCGGCCATAAGTGCAGGAGCTAAGTGCCACATAGAGAAAATTACTACGCTATGGAGTCACCTTTTGAAGTCATAATGGCGTAAAGTGCTACATAGCGGAGCCACCTCTTGAGTCTATGGGGGCCACCTCTAGAGTCATGTCTACTTAGAGATTTGACTATGTGCTATATATGCTCAACGATGAGGACATCACTTATATAAGGGGTAAATTGTAACACCCCATATAAGAATATGTTAAATAGACAAAATTAGTAGACTATCAACAACTCAAATTAATCATTTTCGGAGCTCGAATAAGAAAAGAACTTTGAAATTAAGTGTGTTCAATTAAGAGCAATCCCAGGATGGGTGGTCATTTTGAGACATCTACCAATTAACATAATTGTTAGGCTAATTAGCTGGTTGGATCGTCACAGTTGAACACAATATGCTAGTAACACATTGGCCAATGAGAGACACCCAAAGTGCAATAAAAGTGCATGAGAAAAGTGCAACAAACTTTTCTCATTAATGGTAATACAATAGGAGAGGTCGACCAAGCTCTCGTGACATGGCATCAGAGCCATTGAGCTATAGACTTCTGTCGTTGTGATTTGGTGTGCCTCACGACCTCTCTTGTAGTGTACTACCTACTTATAACTTCCTATTGCACCTGTTACGATAAGTGTAACATAGGTCGGCTCAGGCCAAAGTGACCGCTGAAGTGCTTCTCACCGAAGAGTGAGCCGAGACGACCAAGCCGATGATTATGTCTGAGGCGCGCTTGGCCGACGCATGACGCTGGTTCCGAGCTCCCGACCTGACTTGCAAAGCCCGCCGAGAGGCCTCGGCGGGGAGACACTCCGACACTATTGTCAGTCGCTAGTCGAGCAGAATGGCCTAGCTTGGGGTAGAACAGTGTATCTGCGCCTGTGGAGTGTCTCCCTCTTATATAGTACTAGGACACCTGTGTAACAGCTGGACGACCCCGCCAATCTCGCTGGGGGTTTCCGTGATTAACGTCGAATTGGAGGTTGCCACCGCCCTGCCAGGTCATCGTGACCATGGTCTTATTAGCCGCAGTTATCAATCCCGTAATCTTCGGACCTTACCTTACCTGCCTTGTCGGTTACGTGATCAACGCTCCGGAGAGCCCGCGACCATGCCGAGCTCCACGTCGGCTACTTCCAAGATGAAAGAGTTCATGGTCGAGCTTAAGCAGACGACCTGAGGAGTAAAGCTATGCAGATATCTCTGTCCTGACTTCTCAGATGGCATACTTTCCCTTGATATAGGAAGGATGTCGGCCTGTGCCCTTGATGAGGTCGGCCTAACCCGAGGATTGAGCCAACCTGCTGCGATATCCCCGTATCATTGGCCCCCCAGTTTCACGTCGGGTCTGAAACAGGGCCGAGGTGAGGCTAAATCTATTTGCCAGAAGCACGTACCAGGCCACGTGGCTCTGCTAGCCCATGTGGCCCTCTCTGTGCCGCATCATCCTGCTGTCAGATGCCGCCCTGCCATGAAGACACATCATAATGTTGTCAGAGCCGCCCTGCGCCGAACGTCGCCTCGACTACTGTTCGGCGTGTTGGTCATCACGTCGCCTCCTCGACTCCCGCGTGTGATCATGACAATCCTCGTCAATCGAGGTTGTCAGAATCTGAGGAGACGCTCGTCAGTCAATCACGTTGCGCCACGTACGCGGATCATAACCGTCATTTTGGAAGATGGATGTCCACTGCTGGATTCGATCGGCCCCCCAGCCTTATAAATATGGGGGGTCTACTGCCGAAAAACTACCCTTGCTTTCGCGCGTGAGCTCACCTCAGACGACCAGCCGACGAACTGACGACCTTCGAGCCGACGTCCAGCACTTTTTCCTTCTCTGCTTCTTCCCTTCAGAGGTAAGCCATGAGCTCTACCTCGTATAGTCCTTCCGTTTCTTCATTGTCTGGAGGTTCTCCTTTTGAGAGCTTCACTGCTTCAGATCTATTCGGAGCGGATTCCCCTCGCATCCCAAGAAAAGGACACTTCTGGAGGCTGCTCGGCCCGACGCTCAAGCGTCGGATCTCGTCGAGGAGTCTTCCGACTTGGAGGTCGGTCCTGGTGACTATGTTCCCAGATAGCCTTCTTCTCATACCTCGGGATCTCGTCAGCAAGCCGACATAGTTGTTGACTCTCAGTGCGAGATTGATGAAGAGACCTTACAATGGATGAAGAGTCATCTAGGTCTCGTCTTCCCCAAGGATTTCACTATCTATTCTTCCACACAGCTCCGTGCCCATTATTCTATGCCGAGGGGAGTTTGTATCTACTATGAGGCTGTCCGAGCAGGCTTCCGCCTACCCCTCCATCCTTTCATTGTTCTTCTTCTCGTCAAGTTGGGAGTCACTCCATCGCAGCTGACCCCAAACTCTTGGAGGTCAGTTGTCGGCTTCCTAGCTGCCTGTTCCATGGCCGAGGTCCTTCCGACCTCGCACCTATTCTTTTACTATTTCTCCATAAAAGCCTTTGGAGATTGGTTGTACTTCGCAGCTCGGTCAAGTCGGCAAATTCTTGGACGAATGCCTTCCTCTGTCCATAACTGGAAGAGGAGTTTCATTTTCGTTCATTCTCGGACCGAGTGGCCCTTCTCGACCACCTGGTCGACCGTAAACATCCGAGACAAAATCTTTCGCCCACCAAATCTTGTTGCCTCCGAGCTCTCGGAGTTTGAGTCTCTGCAGGCGGTGGAGCCTCCTGACCTGTTCAAGCCTTCCGAGAAGCTTTTCAAGCTCATAGCTGAGGCTAGCCGAGGTTTGATTTTATTTCTGATGTTCTTTCCTGGTCGTCTAATCCTTTCTGTTTAACTGATTTATCTTCTCTTCCAGTGATGGCCGACAAGGGTAAATCGTCAGTGCCACTAGCGAAGGCGAGGAGCAACGTTCCACTCTCCGAGATGGCCACGCACGAGCTTTTGACAAGAAGCAAGAAGAGTGTCAACCGCGGTGCGAAGCGCAGCCGACCGGCCGAGTCCGACCTCCGCGCTACCTCGTCGCCCCCGGCCCCACAGTCATTAGAGAAGAGAGCGCCATCCAAACATCCTCGCCCTGCTGCAGCATCGACCGAAGTCACCGTCTTGGGTTCCTCTCTCCTGACATTGCCCAGTTGGTCGAAGGAACCCAGCGCGACTGAGTGGGGCCGACAATCGGTCCCAGCCAAAGTCAAAGCCTGTTCAATGGCCCGGAGATCCAGCGAGGTCATTGAGGATTTCTACAAGGCTACTCAGGAGCAGCTGGCATCGTTCGGGACGCTTCTACACAGGGTTGAGTCTTCCCGAGCTTCAGCCGAGGCACGTGTAGCCGAGGTTGAGGCTAGGCTCGAGGCTGAGAAGAAGCTGAGAGTCGAGGAGGCCAAGAAGGCGGACAAGCTACTCCTGGATGAGAAGAAAGCCCTTAAGGCGGAGCAGGAGGCCCATGAGAAGACAAAAGCCAAGACCTCGCGACTGGTGGCCAAGGAGCGAAAGAACGCAGTCGTCGACGCCATCGCCGACTATCAGGAATCTGACGAGCTTAAAGCCGAGGTCGTCAAGCTCTTCAAGCAAGGGTACGACTTCTGCCTCAAGTGTGTTCGGCAACACTTTTCGAACATTGACCTTTCTGAGGTCGTACTCGGTGAGGAAGATTACGAAGAGACAATCGCCGACGACAGAGACGACAGCATTGCTGCTGTCGTCGACGACGCACTCGCCACTGCTGCCGAGGGCGCCTTGGAGGTCGCTGCCGACGACGTCATAGCAGATCAGCCAGCAGTGCCCGATAACGAGGAGACCCAAGTCACTATTGACGATGTCATCGTAGACTACGTGCCTCGTGTTTGTACATGGCGGCTCACCACCCAGTGTACCCTTTCTTTATCAATGGAATTTTACAAACTTTTTGTCATCGCTTACACCCGTGTTTGTCATCGGCTTATCCGAGAACTTTTACTTCGAATAATTTCCACAACCGAGACCATAGAATTATATGGGCCATTGCTACTCTATCACGACGAGCTTAGCCTTTCGGTATGTCGAAATTTCATCTTCGAAGAGTGCCGAAGTGACCTCGTCGTCACCGTCGGTTTGTATCAACCAGACTATAGCTTCTGGACAACTTAGTATGTCGAAACCACTTTTGAGGTCGGTTAAGACCTTTTTAAAGTGCCGAGAGAAATCGTTCTTCGACGCTCATTGCATGTGCCTCAGTGATCACAACTTTAGTTCACATCGGGCGTCGTCTCTCAGTTCCTGACGAGCGCCTAAGCGACCTCGTCCAGCGAACTACGACATCCACGTCTCGTGTGCCGAAGTGACCACACCTTCAATTCACATCAGACGTCGTCTCTCAGTTCCTGACGAGTGCCTAAGTGACCTCGTCCAGTGAACTACGACGTCCACGTCACGTGTGCCGAAGCGACCACGCCTTCAATTCACGTCGAACGTCGTCTCTCTGTTCCTGACGAGCGGCCTCGTCCATCGAACTACGACGTCCACGTCACGTGTGCCGAAGCAACCACACCTTCAATTCACGTCGAACGTCGTCTCCCTGTTCCTGACGAGTGCCTAAGCGACCTCGTCCAACGAACTACGACGTCCACGTCACGTGTGCCGAAGCGACCACACCTTCAATTCACGTCGGACGTCGTCTCTCTGTTCCTGACGAGTGCCTAAGCGACCTCGTCCAACGAACTACGATGTCCACGTCACGTGTGCCAAAGCGACCACGTCTTCAATTCACGTCGAACGTCGTCTCTCTGTTCCTGACGAGTGCCTAAGCGACCTCGTCTAGCGAACTACGACGTCCATGTCACGTGTGCCGAAGCGACCATGCCTTCAATTCACGTTGGACGTCGTCTCTCTGTTCCTGACGAGTGCCTAAGCGACCTCGTCCAGTGAACTACGATGTCCACGTCCCTTGTCCTGTTCTTTTTGTTGTCAGGACCAGTTGGGTGCCCACGGGATAACAAATCGTACTTTAGTAGCGTTTCCCACAGACGGCGCCAATGTTACGATAAGTGTAACATAGGTCGGCTCAGGCTGAGGTGACCGCTGAAGTGCTTCTCGCCAAAGAGTGAGCCGAGACGACCAAGCCGATGAATTCCATCTAAGGCGCACTTGGCCGACGCATGACGCTAGTTCCGAGCTCCCGACCTGGCCTGAGACACTTCGACGCTCTTGTCAGTCGATAGCTGAGCAGATTGGCCTAGCTTGGGGTAGAACAACGTACCTGCGCCTGTGGAGTGTCTCCCTCTTATATAGTACTAGGACACATGTGTAACACTTGGACGACCCCGCCAATCTCGCTAGGGGTTTTTGTGATTAACGCCGGATTGGAGGTTGCCACCGCCCCGCCAGGTCATCGTGACCGTGGTCTTATTAGCCGTAGTTATCAGTCCCGTAATCTTCAGACCTTACCTTACCTGCCTTGTCAGTTACGG
Organism: Colocasia esculenta; assembly: GCA_014218235.1. Taxonomy (NCBI): domain Eukaryota; kingdom Viridiplantae; phylum Streptophyta; class Magnoliopsida; order Alismatales; family Araceae; genus Colocasia; species Colocasia esculenta. The sequence goes on along the minus strand of CM024759.1, from coordinate 99,909,490 downwards.
GATCAACGCTCCGGAGAGCCCGCGACCATGCCGAGCTCCACGTCGGCTACGTCCGAGATGAAAGAGTTCATGGCCGAGCTTAAGCAGACGGCTCGAGGAGTAAAGCTGTTCAGATACCTCTGTCCTGACTCGTCAGATGTCATACTTTCCCTTGATATAGGAAGGATGTCGGCCTGTGCCCTTGATGAGGTCGGCCTAACCCGAGGATTGAGCCGACCTGCCGGAATATCCCCGTATCAGCACCCTTACTATCTATTACGGTATGTAACACAGATGTCAACACAAGTTGAGGTGATCGTCGAAGCGACTAATGCGAGGCATCCGAGTTGAGACGACTAAGTCAATATCTATTTAGCTGACATGGGACGTATGCTTCGAGTTCTTGATCTGACTCGTAAAATCTACTGAAAAATCTTGATAAAAAATATTTTGACGCTCAAATCAATTGCTAATCGAATATAATGACATAACTAGAGGAGGAACAATTTTTGTCAAAAGAATAATCTTCTTTTCTTTAGTTGGGGGTGGCGTGGTTGCGATGGGGGGGGGGGGGGGTGCGGGGGGCGGGGCGGGGCGGGGAATCTGGAATCTTGGAGACTCCACGCTAGGGCTGTAAACGGAGCGGATATGGGTTTTCCGTGTCCGCTCCGAATATTTAAGCGGATAATCCGTATCCGCTTCGAATAAAATTCGGATACGAAGCAGATATCTTAGTCGGATAATGATCGGATTCGGAGCGGATTCAGATATTATCCGGTTCAAAAATATGAAAACATTGAGGACTGAGGGGGAGGGGTGCCGTCGGAGGGGGAGGGGGGGCAGATGGGGGGGGTACCGCCGGAGGGGGGGGGAATAGAGAGAGAGGGAAGGCCAGGTGGGGGGGGGGGGTTGCCGCCGGAAGGGGGGAATAGAGAGGTACAGAGGGAGGGAGGGAGGACTAAGGGGGAGGGGTACCGCTGTGCTGTCATGCCGGAGAGAGAGAGAGAGAGAGAGAGAGAGAGAGAGAGAGAGAGAGAGAGAGGGAAGCCCAGGTGCGGCAGCGGGCCGTCTTGTAACGTCATGCATTTTTCGGATCCTCGTGGATCCAGTTTAGCGGGTTTGGTGGCCAATGAGTGGCCCATTAGTTTGTGTGTTCAGGTGCCCGTGCATGTTGTGAGGCTTGGTGGGCCTGCAGTTGGCCTAAAGCACTCAAAGTTTTTGTGCCTGTGAACGCGACGGAGGCTTGGGTCGCGTTCTTAACGCGACAACTGTAAGGGTCGCGTTCACGTTGCTGTTGTTAGGCGGTTCTCGTCTGCATGGCTGCCGCGTGTCGCGCGCCGGGCAGCTAGCTGACGTCAGCAACGGGATCGCGACGGCCGCCTGGGTCGCGATCAGGTCGCGACAGCTAGGTAGGTCGCGATCTGAACCGCTGTGCGTTTTTAAAGAGGTTTCTGCCGAACAGAGCAGGGGAAGCTCTGCTCGACCTGGAGGAGCTGTTGCGGAGCTCCCTCGGGCGATTTGGCTTGTTGAGGTCGTGCTCAGTGTGTTCTCGCCGCGAGGACGTCGTGCGGAGCGGGGGGAAACGCCGGGAGTTCATGTTCTTCACGGAGGTAGGGAGTTTCCACCTCATTTGATGCGTGGGTTGTGTGTGCGATGCGTGTGATGCATTTCCTGCTTTTAAAGCTATAGATATCATGCTAGGATTTACATTAAAGCATGAAAAATATGAATTAAACAGGGTTTGTGTGATGTGGGGTGGTAATCTGGAGTGAGGATCCGGATTAGGGTTCCTGCCTGTGAAGGCGACGGAACCCACTGTTGCGACAAGGTCGCGACAGGCCGACCCGTCGCGACAAAGATTTCTTATCGTGTCATGTCGTGGCGTCGCGGTCTGAAGGCGGTCATGGCCTCTGTCGCGATCGCAGCCGAGGGTTCTGCTTTGCTGCTTTTGGTGTTTTGGTTATTCGATTATCGTCGTTTAATGTGTATGGCTTTGGTAAGAGGTTCATTGGCCTCTGTAAAGCTCTGTGAGCAGGTTGCCCACATGGTTAGTGGGAGGTTTACATAATCGATGTGATGTTATCGTGGTTTGAGGATGTGCAGGGCACATACTCCGTTGTAGTGGTGTTTCGTGTGTGTGTGTGTGCATGGCACATGCATCGGTTGTCGTAGTAGTTGGGCAGTGAGGTTCCTGCGTGGATCTAGCCCTAGCTTTCTAGTATGTGATTACAGATTGGTTATGATGGTTAATTAATGGAATGTAAGTGTGGTTATTAAGTGGTTATCGAGTAATAAGTTTAATGTGGCAAAGGAGGTCACCTTGTGACTAATGATAAACCAAGTATGGTTGACTATCGGAATCTATGTGTATGCTTGTATAGGATAGCTTATGAGTCATGGAATGACCGAGGATAAGCAAGTTAATGTTATATGATTGAGGTTTATATATGTGTTAGTGTATGATAGCTTGAGGGTCACATAGTGACCGGTGTTAAGCTAATCCTAACACATGTACATCGTGGTTTATAAATATAGATTATATATGTTTATATCGAGATTTGTGCATTGCTGAGTTTGGTGGTCCGGCGCCTATTCCGGAATACCTCTCTAGTCGGGTACCCCAGGTTCTGTGTGAGCCAGGCACGTGTGTTTGTTGTGCTCAGGGTTTGTCCCGGTACTGTGTGTACCGTTGAGGTCTATGTCATCTTCTTGGACACCCTCACTCCTGTGTTTGAGTTGTACGTCCGGCTGAGGGAAAGACGACAGTAGGGCAGCGGCTTGTGTTTGTGGGTGTACAGTCGCTTGTAGCGCGCTCGTATTTGGGGGTACGGACACCAGTAGTCGACATTGGTCCCCAGCTAGTCCTGTTTTCCAGTGCCTCACTTTAGGGAGCTTAGGCTAGAGTCCCTAAAGGTGCCAGGCATGGGCCTGCTGCTGTGTGGTCTGCAGGTGTGGTGTTAGTTGGTCTCCACAGTTGTTTGACTTGTTCTCGTGGAGCGGCAGTTGGACCTTTCGTCCGTGACTGCGAGACTGAGAGGTACTTCTTGTGTTGTGTTGTCCGGGTTGGATACTGGCGTCATGAACCAGTAATCCGTTCCCGTGTGGTGGCGTCGTTTCCTTTCCGACTCGTGCTTTGCCAATGGTTGTGGCTTGTGAGTGACTCTCGGGTTGTGGTTTTACCCGTTGAGGTGTGCCCAGTGATTGACATTGTTGTTATTGTGGTTGGTGAGCGGAGACTCACTAGTTGTGGTTTGACTCGTGTAATGTGCCTTGTCGTTGGCACAGTTGTGTTATGAATTTGTCGTAATGAGGTGCCCTGTGTTAGCACTGGTTTAGTGATTGGTTTCTGTGGTGGTGCCTTGTGGTGGTGCCTTGTGGTGGTGGGTACCTGTACCCTTTGTGGGTGTTGGTTTCTCGTGGTACCTTGTGTACCAGTCTTTTCAGGTATTGAGGTGGAGCTGTGCTCCACGGGGGTCGTGTGGTAAGACCTTCCACTTGTTGTGTTTTACCCCTTTATGGGTAAGCTTCCGATTATGGTTTAGTATGTGATGGATTGGCACCGTGGTAGCCAATCCTGTTATTTAGGTGTGATATTCGATACATCGTGGTTTAAGGGTATAAAGGATTAGCTCTTGGTTAGCAGTTCTGTTAACGTGTGTTGAAGGCTTGCCAATGAAGCTAATAGCTTAGGCAATGCTTTGCCTGTGTGGCTTGTAGCTTAGGCGACCATTTATTAAAATGGTGTACCTGTGAAGCTTGTGGTCTAGGTTTTGCAGTTATTTGGCAGACTAGTGGCGTTGGACTAGTTCTGTTGTTTATCTCATGTTATGAGATTTGCATTAATTGATGTTATTGTGTTTAGATTATGTTTTTAACTATTGTTAATTACAAATGTGGTGAGCATGAAATGGTTTGGCTTCCGGTGTTGCCAGTGAGACCCGTTGGGGTTGAGGTTCTCATGCGTTGTGTATGGTTTTGGGTGGTTCCCTACTGAGCCAGTGACTTGTTAAGGCTCACTCCCTTACAGTTCTTTTCAGGGTTTACCGTTGATGTGGCTTGCAGAGGTGTAGTGACAGACTTGTACCACCAGCAGTTGTGTTGTAGTAGTGTTGTGTGAGCTTGTGCTCCCTCGGGATATGCCCCAAGTAGTTGTACTTTTTATTTGGACATGTATTAATGTAATGAGACAGTTGTAAATTGTATATGCAGATATGAGCACATATCCTTTCTTGTGTCTCTTACTGTTGTGGTTTGTCTTTTATACTCTTCATGGACACGTGTTAGAGATATCCCTTGCGAGACTTCGGTCCGTTCGCGGGAAGTGGATCTGGATATGGAGCCTTAATGTGCATAAATATCCAGGGTTGTTACACGTCTTCTTCGGCCGGGGCGAGGGCGTCGGGGAGGCCGGCGCCGTGTCTGCAAGGGGCGAGGCCATGAGGGGCAAGGAGGCGAGGGCGGGGAAGGTCGGCGTCGGCGGCTGATGGCGAGGATGACGAGGGGCGAGGGGGCGAGGGCGGGGATGGTCGGCACCGTGTCTGCAAGGGGGCGAGGCCGTGAGGGGTGAGGGGGCGAGGGCGGGGATTGCCGGCGCCGACGACTGATGGCGAGGATGACCAGGGGCGAGGGGGCGAGGGCGAGGATGGTCGGCGCCGTGTCTGCAAGGGGCGAGGCCGTGAGGGGCGAGGGGGAAGGGCGGGGATGGCCAGCGTCGGCGGCCGATGGCGAGGATGACGAGGGGCGAGGGGGCGAGGGCGGGGATGGCCGACGCTGTGTCTGCAAGGGGTGAGGGGGCGAGGGCGGGGATGGTCGGCGCCGGCGGCCTATGTCGAGGACGACGAGGGATGAGGGGGCGAGGGCGGGGAAGGCCGGCGCCGACGGCCGATGGCGAGGACGACGAGGGGAGGAGGGCATTGCGCCGTTGCAGGATTTGAGATTGCCCTGGGTCATTTGCCAATGGGATTTGGGGGAGGGGAGGTAGGGTTTTAGATATGTATAATATTTATATATTAAATATGAGCCATTAGATTTAAGATCCAATGGCCAGAACTAATTTAGTTTCGGATCGAATCTTAAACGGAGCGGATCTCTTGTTTTCGCGTCCGCTTCGTTTATTATTCGGATAATATCCGTATCCGAATCCGCTCCGCCGAATATCTTTTAAACGGATATAAATATATTTAATCGGATACGAATCTAAATCGGATCCAAATATTATCCGGATCCGTTTACGGTCTTACTCCACGCTCCCCAGCCCGACACGACTAATAAGAACTGTCTATACTAAACAGACACCGAAAATAAGAGTACTTCCTCCCGTTCCAAACCGCCCAAAACCCTTGCCTCTGTTGCAACAGCAGCTTCGGAAGCCCTATGGCGGTGATCGCGGAGATGGAGGAGGAACCCCAGCAGCAGGCCACCACGTCGGCGGAGACGGGCCCTGAGGCGCTATCCGAGGCCAGCCCCATGGACACTGACGACGCTAACGTTGACGACGCCCTCCTCCCCATCCTCGCTCGCAAGGGCCCTCGGGGCGTCCTCCGCGCCGTCTCTGACTTCCTCAGCCGCCGATCCGATGCCTTCAAGTCCGACTCCTCCGTGAAGGATCTGATGGCCGTCCTCTCCGCTGCCAGGGACCGGGAGGTGGCCGCCGCCGCCGCCGCCGCTGAGAAGAAGAGCAAGCCCGAGAAGCGCCCGAGGGACGAGGACGCGGAGCTGGCCAATCAGGCTCTTTCCCAGGCCTCTACCTTCGTCGATAAGGAGGGTGCCCCAGGGGACGGGAAAGAGGAGGGTAAAGCCACCGATTCTGGGATGGCCGAGGATAGCGGCAAGAAGAATCCGAGGAGTAAGCATTCCTTCTCTTATATACTCTTTCTTATACTTGTAGAGTGTGACTTCTTTGTTCACACGCGATCCGTGTTCCTCATTTGTTCAAGTTTTGGTTTTCTTGTCCATTTTTCTTTATTGGTTGCTCTTTGTCTGTCCTTTGACCAGCGATATGGGTTACTTGCCGCAATTTAATATCGCTAGTTAGAAATGTGTTTATATTTTTTAGAGTTTCTAGTGCGCTGAAAAGAAAATGTATCTTTCATCACTGGAGTAGTCTCTGTGATCAGTCGCTCACACCTGTGTGTTGATTGAGGATGCGCATGTTCTATAATGCTCACCTCCGTTATACGGATTTTTGCTTTTTTAGGATACTGAGCATTGTTCTTCTCTTTAACAGCCCACTTATATACATACGAACGAATTCGCTAATATCTAGATTGTGATGATACACTCATCTATTCTAGGTTTTCTGTTCATGCATTTGCAGACACTTGATCGTGCTTTTTCCAGTTGGATGACATTTGGAGCAGGCTTTTATTATGATAGAATGCAGTCATATGGTCGACAGATGTCTGCCCTGTTTTTTGTAGTTAAGCATTTTGGTCACTACTTTCTGCTGTATATAATATTATATTAGTAGACATAATGGGTCAATATTATCAATATAGTGTTCTCTTCTATTTGTTGTGTGAATAAAATTTTATTCAAAGAAGAAAGATAAGAATTCGGTACATTGGGTCGAAGTGGTAGTTCAATTATGAGTTCAACGGGCTAGGCTTGGAAGTTGACAGGCATAGCTGACCCATTGACACCTTACAAGGAACAGTAGGTACGGACAGGGAGATGTACACGGAAAAAAGGCACACAAAAGAGGAACTCTAGGTATTGGGACATAGCCAGTGGTCAGGAGTGATACTTAGAGGTTGTCAAAGAAGACCAGAAGTTGATAGAGATTTTGGTGATTTTGGAGGGGATAACATGGTGTCTCCTGTTTGAGTGAAGCAGGTGTGTTGGCTGTAAAATGCATGAGGTGACATGAGGTAGAACATTAGGAACCCTACCTGACCGTAAATCTGCATTCTGTGCCTCCACTTATTTGCACAAGATGAGATGATATTGCCTAGGAGCATGAAGCAGCTAACAGTTTTCCTCTAGTCTATTACCCCATTCCTCCAAGAGAGACTCCCTCCTTCACTTCTGTTTGTTCATAAGAGCAGAATTGACTTGTCCCTGAATGCACAAGCACACAACGTGTCCATTATCTTTCTTTGATGTCCACCCTGAGGTGAGGGGAGGGAGAAATGGTTTGTCTCATATTTTTTGGGCTCCTATGTTACATGGAGCCTATGCTGGTGTATGCTTTCCTCATCCTCTGAAGAGTGAATAAGTCTTTCGTGAAGCATATAGTTTACATTGCTGCAGGCACCTAGTTGTGTTGGAACTGGGTGTTTAGATGCTGTTTGCTGATTGTAGCTCCTTTGTCAGCCTCTCTATTTGTCATTTGGCTTCTGTCGTCCGAAACATCTTTTATGGAATAGAAAGAATTGACATCAATCAGAATTTTTTTTCGTGATGTATCCAACTGTGGCTGATCCTCTTATACATGTAAAGAAATCATCAGAACCTGGCTCAATGTCTGACATTTTTATGACGATTCTAGACCTTATAAGAGTTGCACTTTGCCATAGTTTGATCTGGTAGAATCCTCATGAAAATTTATGATTTCAAATTCAAGGCTGCATCGCTGACAAGATGAGGCTACTCTGTTACCATTTGCATCCTATTGTCGATGAACCTCTCTCTAAGTGTATTTAAAATCTTGCTTACCAGGTCGTTATCATGAAGTACTTGAAAAAGTCACTAGTTGTTGGTGAAGTTGCATTTTAATTTGAGGGTGGTCATTGCCACGAGATTTTGGCTTAGTTATAAAAAACGATGGAGGTACTCACCTGGGAGATGAGGTGAGGCGAGGCAACCTCAAGTGACCTTGTTCCATTCGATTTCACATCGGCGATCCCAGGCCTCAGTCCTCCCATCTTTGCCTCTGTCCAGCCCACATATTGGCCCGCAAAGAGGCCCATTTTAAGCTAGTAATGCTTACTTTCTATTATCATTTGGTATATTTATATGTATGAGAGTGAATTTGTTTAATTGCAATTTATTTTGTTAAACTTTCCATATATGAATGAACGGATTTAGTGAGTTATACAATAATTTGGCATATAGGTATTGAGGTGGGGAAAACTGTGCCGGCCCATTGAGCCCAATCGATTGGCTTATTGGCCCAACTGAAGGTAGGACAAGCCCGCATTGGATGTGGCCCAGCAGTGGTGCCCATACAAGGCAGGGTGGGCCCAAGCCTAATGACCTATACTGAACGGATGGCCACTCCTCGAACTAGCCAACGCCAAGTCCTTGACCAATGTAGTCCACTTAACAAAGTCTTTTTGCATGGTGTATGGTGCCCCACTCCCGTCAGACGACCTATCCTTGTCACATCAGGATATGGCTCGATGGTTGCGCAATGTGCCCTCGATGGATAGCTGATCCTCTTCCTCTTTGCGTCCCAGAACATCGATGCGGGGGGGAACGGTGCTCCTTGAGAGAGGGCCAACAAGCCCTCTACACGTAAAGGCCCAGTCATAGGGTGAGACACGCCTCCCATCTCCTTAGCTAAATGATGACCCCATGTGGCGTTGGCTCCACTCCCCTATGACTGGTCTACACAATCGGGAGGGAGAGATACACCCAGGGACGCTTGCGTAGCGCCATCCCCCCTCCTTTATGGTACATCTATATGATTGAGAGGGAGAGATATACCCAGAGATCCTTCGTGCGCGCTAGCCCCTCTACCTCCCCTACGACACGTCTACACGGCTAAGAAATGGGGGATATGCATCTGGGATGCCTTCGATGGACGCTTAAAGAGGGATGCTGCGGCCACGAGGAAACAATAGGAGACTTGGAAAACCATAGGCTAGAAAGAACTTCCCATTATCTTCTCCTCCTTCCTATGTTTCGGCAAGCTCCTTAAGTTGAGCATCAGAGGGTTTTCCCCTTAACCGCTCGTTCTACTTCGACATTCTCTCTCAACAAACAAATTTGATTGGACAGTGGAAGCTCATCATTCACTTTCCAACTACTGTATTTTTTGGCACCATCTATGGGAATTAGAGGTCATGGCTCCATGAGAGAACTTCTAGAACATGGGGAGTTGTCATGACAGTAAGGATCGCTCCCGAGCACCTTTGTGCAATGGGTAGGCCAGCAAATGCTAGGGGACTTTACCGTAGCTTCCGATAGCTGATCATTGAGGAGCTGGCAGTTATGTGGACACATCTCCAAGCGTTTGCGGAAGCGTACCAAGGCCTTCTCGGTCAACACGTTGCATGAGAATATGCAGCCAAACCACTCCCCTGAGGGAGCAAGGCAGGGACATTCAATTGTTCCAGGCCCTCTTTATCCCCTGCTCCAAGATCTCTGATGTGTCTAAGGTGGCTTGCCTCTCCTTCACCCATGTGCTTATAAATTTGGGCCAACTTAGACCATTGTTTCAGACAGAGATGTTCGGTTTTCAAACTATTTTTGGAAGACACTCTGGCATTTGATGGACACACCTGAAATCTTCCACCTACAGGCTGAGGGCTAGATAGAGGCGGCTAACAAATTAGGAATTGTGCTCAGAATTGGGATATGATGTTACCCAATGCTGAATTCACATATAATGAGCTGGTCAATAGGTCTACTTGCATAAGTCCATTTGAGATAGTTATTGGTTGTAGGCCTAGGAAGCCGATAGATTTGGTTCCTTCACCCTAGCATGCACGTGTGTTTGAGTCAGTCAAGTCTTTTGTTGAGCACATTAGGAGTCTACATGAGAGAGTCCATTGCGATATTGAGATTAGTAATGAGTGCTACAATGAGTTAGCAAATGTGCATTGTTATCAATGTGAATTGTAGGAGGGTGATTGTGTCATGATCAGGATCAAATTTGAACGATTTATCTTAGGGTCCATGAAGAAGTGCATGCTTGTATAGTCGTTCTTTTCCAAATTTTGAAACGGTTGGGTCCAATGTGTATGTTGCTGATCTACTGGATGACTTTTAGAATTGGTAGCTTATCGAGATCCGACATTGATACCTAGTGACCCATTTGAGTCTTCACCTCCCCTTGCGAGTGACCCCACATAGGATTATCCACCTTCAGCCCCTATACCTGTTTGATGTGAGCAAATTGAGCATATACTAGATAAATAGGTTGTCACCTCTAGGGATGAAGCATACCAGTGCTACTTGGTGCATTGGAGATGACGCCCTTAGACTGATGACAGGTGGGTCACAAGGGAGGAGCTACAACGGATCGACCGGGACTTGTCGGAGAGGCATCATAGTTATAGAGACCCTTACTCGACAAGGTCAAGATGTGATGGGGAATAGAAAGGAGAAGGGGAAGGAGAAAGGAGGCAGGAAGGGAAGAGAGGGGCAAAGCTTGGGACGTAAAGTTTCTTCACTTTCTTTCTTCTTTTTTTAAATTTTCTTCATCCCCTCCTTACGGAGGTCCATGTCATATAAATAGGAAACATGGTTCACAAATTTACCAAAATGTCCTTTTCTTAAAATAAGCATAAAAATATCCCCAAAACTATGGAAAAATAAGAAAACACCACAGGGCCTTAAATAGGCTACACAAAAAATGTCTCAGCCCTCCAAAAATGTGTTGGGGCCTCAAAAGTCCAGTAGAGCATCGCCTAACCAAAGAGATGTCGGCTTCGAAGCTCGATGATGTCGATAAACATGTGTCGGGTCAAACCGGGTGTGTGCACGGGTGTCCGCACCAATCCTCCACGACTGGGAGGAACTCGACCCCGTCGAGTGAGGGTCTTGGCCACTCTGATATCTCTCCAACAAATCTGGGTCAAGACGCTGCAACTCCTCTCAAGTGACCTATGTGTCCTCGGTCGGTGGCCGCCCTCTCCAACGGATCAGGTAGCGCTGAAAGGCTCCGTCCCTAGATGTAATAACCTATTCATCGAGTATATAGTCAATATGCTCACGTCGTGTTGTACTCGGGGTCGAAGGTGGACGCTCAGGTGCGTGATCAGTCACAAGAGGGGAAGTATGCTCGAAAGGCTCACTGAATATCACTATCAGGTTCCGATAGGCCACCAAATCTGAAACATTGAATGTGGAACTGAAGCCATAATCTGGTGGTAAGTCAACAACACGCATTCAACCCTATTCGCTTCAGCACTTTAAAGGGCCCAGCCCCTCGAGCTTGTAGTTTTCTCACGACTCCAATGGAAGCCCTTCAAGTCCGACCCTGATCATAACGTAGTCCACTTCATGAGACTTCTGTGGCCGCCTATGTGCATCTACCGCTTGCTTGTAGTGCTCATTGCTGATTTCATTATAACGACGAATGTTATCATGCAAACTCCTAATGTGCTCGACCAAGGACTGTGTAGACTCTGCCACTTGTGCATGAATAGGCAAAGGAACAAGATCTACGGGTCCACTAGACCTATGGCCAATGATGATCTCAAATAGACTCATGCCAGTAGACTTATTGACTGAATTGTTATATGCAAACTCAACATGTGGTAAGATTTGATCCCAACCTCGTTCATGCTCCCCAACTAGACAACGTAACAAATCACTCAGACTCCTATTAATTACATTTGTCTGACCATCGGTCTGGGGATGATAAGCTGTGGAGAACTTGAGATTCGTTCCCATAAGATGTCATAAGATTTTCCAAAAATAGCTGACAAAACGCACATCCCTGTCGAGGACAATAGTCTTAGGCAGCCCGTGCAAACGCACAATGCCCTCAAGGAATAGACGAGCCACGTGAGACGCATTAGAAGTAGGGCTGTTCATAATATGGTCCAACCCGTAAAACCGAACCGAACCGGCTAGTTCAGTTTGGTTCGGGTTGAGAGGTCCCACGGTTCAATTCGGTTTCCCACTGGAAAACTGAATGAACCGAATATATATTAAATATATTAAATATATAATATATATCAAAGAGGAGCGCGTAGCCCAGTGGGCTAGCGCCTCCCACTTCCCTGGGCAGACTTGAGTTCGATACTCAGGTCCGCCATCTGGGCCATTAAAATCTGTTTTTTTTTTTTTTTTCCCGGTTCAAACCGAACCGAACTGATTCAATTCGGTTCGGTTCGGTTCGAACTTAATTTCGGTTCGGTTTCGGTTCACCAAAAAAGTGGGGTGAACCGAACCGAACCATGTTCACCCCTAATCAGAAGTCTTCGAACAGGGAATAAAATGAGCCATTTTAGAGAATTTATTAGCAACAACTAAGATGGAATCGTGTCGGCTGACAGTTTGAGGCAACCCTAAAACAAAATCCATGCTTCACGTTCTGCCACGGGCGGTCAGACACGAGAAGAGGAGTGTATAAGCCAGTATTCTGCTTCCTTTGATTAGCCAATGCGCAGGTGCGGCAATGAGCCACAATGCGAGCCACATTGCACTTCTCACTTGGCTAAAAGAAACGATGCTCAACTAACTCAATGGTCTTGTTTTGACCGAAGTGGCAGACAAGACCCCCGCCAAGGAGCTCCCAAATCAAGAAATCGCGGACAAAGGTCAGTGGGACGTACAAACGATCACCCCGAAAAAGATGACCCTCTTGAAGAATGTAATCAGGGTGCTCTCTAGAGGGACCAGACTGAAGAGTAGCGTAGGTCGGACCAAAGTCAGGATAGCCCGAATACTCCTCAAGAAGCCTCTCAAACCCAATGACCTCATTGTTGACAAGGGATAGGAGAAAGTTGCGACAACTCAGCACGTCAGCCACACGGTTCTCCACACCTGTCTTATGTTTAAGGATGAATGTGTAGGCCTGAAGAAACTTAACTCAACGACTGTGCCTGGGATTTAGTTTCTTTTGGGCGTGGGGAAATCGAAGGGCCTCATGGTCGGAATACAAAACAAATTCCTACGGCAGTAGATAAGCCTCTAATATCTTAAAGCTTGGACTACCGCACAAAATTCCTTATCATGGGTGGAGTACTTCAGCTTGGCATCATTCAACTTCTCGCTGACGCAAGCAACGGGATGGCTCTCTTGGCTCAAAATCCCACCTATACTGACACCAAAAGCGTCATAGGAGACCTCAAACACCCTCGAGAAATCAGGCAAACGAAGGACTGGAGCTTGGGTCATGCGCTCCTTGATGTCACCGAAGGCTGCGGCAGCCTTTGTCCAAACGAAAGCCCCTTTTCGGATGCAGTTCGTGATCGAGGCCATAATAGTGCTAAACCCCCGAATGAATCGGCGGTAGAAAGTGGCTAAACCATGGAAACTACGTGCATCGTGGAGGGACTGGGGCTCAAGCCACTCAGTGATCGCTCTGACCTTCTCCAGATCTGCGGAGACACCCATATTGGAAACAATGAACCCCAAGAAGATAACTCGGTCAGTCATAAAGGCACATTTCTTGAGGTTGCCTTACAAATTCTCATGGCGCAAGACAAGACACACCTGACGAAGGTGGTCTAAGTGGTCATCCCGAGAGCTGCTAAAGATGAGAATATCATCAAAGTACACGACAAAAAATATCCTCATGAAGGGCTTTAACACTTGGGTCATGAGCCGCATGAATGTACTATGGGCGTTGGATAGCCCGAAGGGCATGACCAACCACTTATAAAGCCCATCATTCCGTCTTCCATTCATCCCCAGACCGAATCTGGACCTGGTGATAGCCACTTTTCAAATCTATCTTGAGAATACAATGGCTCCCGCTATCATATCCAGCATATCATCCAAGCAGGGAATGGGAAAACAGTATTTGACCATGATACGATTGATGGCCCTGCTGTCAACGCACATTCTTCAAGTACCATCTTTCTTTGGAGCTAAAAGTGCGGGAATGGCGCAAGGGCTCAAACTCTCACGGATAAATCCTCTCCTCAAGAGTTCGTCAACCTGTCTCCGTAGCTCGGCAAATTTAGCTGCACTCATGTAGAAGTGGGGCAAGTTGGGCAAAGAGGATCCCGAAACCAAGTCAATGGCGTGCTGGATGTCATGCATCAGAGGTAATTCGTTTGGGAGATCATCAGGGAAGATTACTTGGAACTCCCCTAAGGCCAAATGATGTATTTTATTTGCAAGATCTGGTATGCTGAATTTTTGTTTCAACTTGCACTACTTATCAAAGAAAATAATATTCTAGGCTCCTTCATGCTATGCTATTATGGGGATTGTAAGATCTCTGATATCATTGTAGGAATAATCAAACATGACACAATAGGGAAATGTATACTACCAATATTGATGGTTCTTACTGTATACTTTTAGTTTTAATGTTTAAAAGAAGCCAAGTCTTCTTGGAATTCTATGCGGTAGCTTACTTCAGGATATATTCTAAAACCTTTATTTGCTTTGCACCACTTGCTTAATCCTTTTGGCATAATGATTCAGATGTTGTTGGGTTACATTTCAAATTGTTGGAGTATCTCATAGTCCACGAGCTATGTGGTCATGAGGCTTGTGAGGATTTAGTCTACAGGGTATGTGGGCAAATCCTCCTCTTTTACTTTGCTCTTATGTATGGCAAGTAGCTTAGGTCTGTTTGAGCATTGCCTGCAATTTGTACTTTTGTACATTCTTATTAATACTACTTTTTGTTACCTAGCAACACAAAAAAAAGAGTGGCAATCTCTGGGGAATGCTCACTAGAAATCTCGCGGTCAACTGGCTTCACCATCAAAACATAGAAGCATTCAAACTCCTCGAGCTTCTGACCAATCTCATGGGCTCTAATCATCTGCAGGGTCACAGGAGGTGGTGCACCAAGAATAGAGATAGTGGTGGTGCCCGCGCACCCATTCGGGGTGCGGCTCACAGAAGGGGGCCTACCTCGTGGCTGAGAGGAACTAGAGACAACAGACATGCTCTCCGATCTCCGGCCACAGGCAAGAGGGAGACTAACAAAAGGCTCTCGAGAAGGGACAAAGGCAGTAGAGGAAGAAGGCTCTGAGGTGGACACAGGAGGGGTGGGGGCACTAGATTGGGCTGCTCTCTGAGGGGTCAAGGTTGTAGGTCGAGAGAGGGTGCAAGGTGATGAGGGCGTCCCCGCAGAAAAACTCACATAGATTGGACTGGCCATAAAGGACTGCATCCACATCATATATTCATGGCCTCCTCAAAATGATGCTCCGGTAAGACACTAAGACATCGCACCAAACCTTCTCAGAGTATGGGGGAAAAGAGAGAGGAACGTGACACATCGTTCGGATCGGAATGGAAGTGGAATCCACCCAAGAGATGCGATAAGGGGGGGGGGGGGGTGGTCGACCACAATCAGCCCAAGATGTGAGACAACCTAGGAGGAAATGGCATTAATGCAACTTCCACCATCAACAATCACCTTGCACATCTTTCCATCCAAGTGGATATAGGTGTGAAAAATGGAAGTGCGGCGCCAATCATCACATTCGGTAGACTGAGCTAAGATGCACCAGACAACTCCAAGCCTACTCCCTTCAAGGGGATCTTCCTCATGGTCCGTCGGAAGATGCTTGGCGCTTGAACGTAGCTAGTCCGCTCACCCTCAGCCTGAAACTCAGCAACCATATCATCTCTAGCCTCATAACTCACGTGCTGCACCATAGGGGTGGTCTCCTCAAGATGGGCACCCTCCATAGCTAGGGCCCTAGAGGGGCACTGGGAAGAAAGCAAAGTGACCGACCCCCTGACATTTGAAGCAACGATCACAAACTCAAGGCCACAAGAGGGTTCACCCATGGTTGGGGCCTTCCCTCTATCCTCTCGCCTAACAGGGGGTGCACCCAACAACAAACGATCATGGGTGCAGACAAAGCGGGGACAGGGTCCCTCTGAGGTGGCGGTCGGGGCCTAACAAACGGGTCCTGTCGCTGAGGGTCCATAGGTCGTAGAGTGGGACCCCTCGGGAGCGGTCCAAGAGCGACACGCTGATCCATAGGGCGTTTGTAGGCAGGTCTAGTCCCGGGGGGGGGGGGGGGGGGAGACCTCTGCTCAAACTGTTCCATCTCACGCACGACCTGGTAGGCATGCTCAAGGGTCGTCACATGCTGACGGAACAACTCTTGCTGGTACACGCTGCGAAGACCTTTCCTAAATCGGGATAGGTCAGCGCGCTCTCCTCACGAGCTCCACATCTTAACAGGTACTCATCAAACTCAGCGATGTACTCAAAAACAATTCGGTTTTCCTGCTATAAGATTCTGCCAACGATCAATGAGGTGATGTTTGTAAGTCGGGGTAACGTATTTCTCACGAAGCTTGACTTTCATGTCTTCCCATGACGCAATAGACTCAAGCCTACGCTGCTCAAGAAGAGCCTCGACATTCAGTCAATAGGTCTAAGCCTGGCCAATCAACTTCATCATGGCAAAACGTGCGCGTTGGGCATCTGACATCCACATCCAATCAAAACAACGGTTCATATTGGCCTCCTGATCGAGATAAACTCTCGGATCCAAGGACCCGTCGAAGGTGGGAGTGTCAGCACGAACTATCCGCCGGTCATCTTGATCCTCCTAAAAACGATGGGGCCTCCATTCACCAAAGTCCTCGCGGTCTTCCCGATATCTATATCTTCTCTGACCAAATGCGGGATCTTCTCGACCCCTCGGGTGTGGATCCCTACCCTGATCCATCTCCCAATCAGCTTGGTCGTCGCAATCAACTCGCTCACCCCGACCTAATGGGTAGCGATGATGGCACCGATCCCCATCCCACTCTTGATTTAGCTGCTTATCAAATCTCCCATGAATGCAAGCAGCAGGCCTATAGACACCCTCAACCTCGCCAAAGGAATCGTATCCAAGGTCGTCCTCCTACCAATCAATAACATGATCCGCCCTAGGGGGGTCTCTAGGGGCAGGGGGCTGAGCTGGAACAGGGGGAGGGGTGGGTAGTCTCTCCAGACCAGCAAGGTGGTTAGCCATCCCTTGGACCGTACGGTCCGACTCGGTGAACCTCTCCTCAACTCGACGCGCCATCTGATCTATATGGAGAAAGAGCTGATTGAGCCTCTCTATCACCGCGGGCATCTCATGAGCATCTGCCCAAGACTCCGACATTGGTGCCAAGATGTGGTACTCAGCACCGCTACGGGTGGGCATGCAAATAAGACTCCAAACTATGACATGACGCAAACTAAATGCAGTGGCCCACTAATAAGTGACAGTGTGTGCAAACTAATGCAAGATGGGACCGACTCAACGATTCTAACATATATGCACATGATCGAAATCAGCAAATGAGCAACTACTGCGACGTGATTTAAACATTCACATGAATCTCATGAAAGTGAATACATTAAAATAACAAGGAACACAACTCTAAAGAGTCACCCCTTGCGGTGATGAAGCGAAATAGATCGACTGTAGTGAGAAGTACCACTAGTCTAGGGCAGCAATATAACATTCAAATATCTCAAGTCAGGGCCACGGGAAGGATCTCACAACTCTCAAACATCAGTGATTATCGATAATTCAACAACAAGTTCGGTGGTCCTAAACTCTCACAAAGACGAGAGCAGATTTAACCATATGCCAGAAAGCAAGAATGAGACAGAGTCGATAGCACTCACTAACCCGCTGAAGAGCGGGGATCCGCACCGGAGACGTTGGGTGGCGAAGTGAGAGGGTGTCTGTCGACGTCAATGTCAAGGCAGCAAACCTGGCGGCCACTGGCTCCCAGCTATGTCTACGCTGGGGCGAGACAGCAGGCCGTCTCGAGCACCGACGTGATGGGGTTCGAGGGCGTCGAGACTGGCCAAACTCGTGCGGGAACATCGGTGCGTACAAGTACACGGGGGCTGCGTCATTATCGAATCCGGTCTCGTGCAGGTTCATCCAGGCACCGGCCAGGATCATGGGGCCCCAGGTAATTAGGGTCTGTCGAGACGACCGCAACAACGCGAACGACACGTAAGATGAAACCTCCACGTTGGCGGTGCGATAAGGGCTGCTGGCGCACCGCTGACATTGTAGCCGACCGACTACTATAGCAGGTCGGGTCGAACCGGCCTGACATGATTCACTGGCGAGCCTTCTTCTCTACCCCTCATCTTCCTAGCGTCGTGCAGAGAGAAACCTTATAAAATCCCCTCCTTCCCCCTCACTGTTGCATGCATAATAGGTACGGAAAGTATGTTGCCTCACCATCCCACCCGTCGGCTTCCCCTGCTTGCCACGACACCCCTTGACGGGGACTGTGACTCGTGACGGATGCAGAACGAGGCTCGAGACTTCGAACGTCCAGAGATGTATTAATTGGTGCAGACACTCGAGGACTTGCTCGTTTTGACCCGTCGCGGGTTAACTGACGTCGTCGTGCGGAGTCAACGCTGTTTTGGTTGGATGACGGCGTTCTACAGGATTTTTGAGGCCTTAGTATATTTTTATAGCAAGCCAAGATATTTTGTTCAGCCCATTTGGGTGCCATTTAGTATTTTCCTATTTTTATGTATTTTTGTGATTTTTATTGAATATTTGAGGAAATGGGTATTTTGGTAAAATTGTAAGCCCATCCCCTCCTATATGTATCCACCCGCCTCTCTACGGAGGGGATGCTAGAAAGATTTGAAAGAAAGCAGAAAAGACTTGAGTTCGGCGTGCCCAGTTCCTGTCTCCTCCTCCCTTCTTCCCGCCTCTTCCCGGCTTCTTCCTCCTTCCCTTCCTCCCCTGCCTTCGTCCCCCATCACCCCTTCTTCTTCCCTGTCAACGCCACCATACCTTCCATCACTCCTTTAACCCATAGCAGTAGTGTGGCCAGTTGCGACCAAACCCAACACCACCACTCCGTCCATCACCTAGTCGCAAAGCGGCTACACCTTGTCTCCACGACAGCCTAACGGTAGAGTCAAGGCAGACCCCACTAAGTAGCAGCAGCACCCTCTAACTCCACCCAGCCAGTTGCCGACCCTGTTGCACTAGTGTTACCCTACCACCGCTAGCACCCACCAGCACCAATCCAGTAGAGTTATGCCGTCAGCCCACTGTCATCGAGTGCTACCTGTCAAACCTATTCTGTTGTTGGGATTTGCATGTGTCCTGATATCTCCCTGCGAGGAGTGGGTAATATTATTTTGATGTTGTAACTTGTGATGTTAATTTGTTGTACTTGGGACACGTGAGACAGTCGAGATCTTCTCCATACACTAGTGTGGAGGTACGTGCTCTTCCCTTCTTGCCACTTGCTTATTTTGTATATGCTCTTATCTGCTGCCGAAGTGAAACTAGGTTTTCAGCCAATGATTTAGGTCATTGTCGAAGTGTGTAAGTGATACTTATTCTCAAAGGCTCCATTTGGACTTTGTCAATGGACGTGACTTACCCTAATTATTAGGAGTTCCTTAACTACCATGGTCCCATGTTCCGTTTCGCGAGGACGCCCATGGGCCATACTCCTTGTTTGGGACGGGGTTATTTTCTTAGTATCAGCGATTCAGCATTATAGTCAATGACTGTTGTTTCTTTAGTGTTCATCGCTGATCACATCTTTGAGTCGTTAGAGTGTCCCACTTCACATGTGTCGTCCCGCATCACTCCCTAATTTAAGCGTTGGGAGGGTTTTCTCCCGGGACCACTCCTAGGGCCCCCCCTGACCTCTTGTTCTACCTTGTAGGTGCAAGTCACCGTTCTCCCTCAAACAAACTAATTTAAGAGTTGGTGGAGATCAGATGGTGGAAGCTCATCGTCCACTTTTTGACTGCTCCAGGTGCATATCGCCTCAATTGCCTAGGTCTTTGACACTTAGGCGACTCCTTGATTGCCTCGGCTGCCTCAAACCTCTCAGTACATATGATTTTGATGCCCTAGTTGTATGAAGATTCGTCCTTGGTAATCATAAATCTTGATAATTGGCATTTTGTTGGAGAGTTGGTCGTTTGTGGATAGGAAGATAGGTATGCTCGTCAAGTGTTTCTTGATCCCTTTCACCCATCACAAGACAGAATTTACAAATGTTGTCTTGTTTGCTGTTCCTCGTTTGTTTAATTTATAACATAGTGGGAATTCTGAGTGCCTGAATTCCCCTCTTCAGCCTCGCTACCTGTGAAACCCCTTTACACCCCCTCCTCATGAAGGGGAAAGCAGGGAAAAGAGAGAGAAATGTATACTGAACAGGAGAACAAAGGAAAATGTACAGTTCCATGCACTGCAGATGCATGTACAAAGGGAAGAAAGAACTCCATGTCTGAAGAGATCTGTTGTTGAATTAAGGTAGTTTTGCATCGGCATGCTATGTTGAATGATGGTTTGGTTCCTTTCGGTGAATGATCTGTCTTGCTGTGTATGAAAATACTATATGCTTATTCAATCTCTATTTTTCAATATTGCAGCAAAAAGACTGACAGTTTACCTGCTGGATGCATGTAAATTATGACCTCTACTTTGGGTGGTTCTTCCATTGCCCTGCATATTTTAAAATGAATTGTAATGGAAACTAAAGAAAGGCTGTCTATTTGTCTTTATTGTTTAACTTCAATGACGATTAGAATGTGTTGTCACAGTAACACACCTGGAACTTCTCTCATAGTCCTTGTATCTCTTAAATTTTCTTTTGTAGTGCCAAATGCTGGGAACGGCTTGGATTTGGAGAAATATTCATGGACCCAAACTCTGCAAGAGGTCAATGTCAGCATTCTTGTTCCTCACGGAACTAAGTCAAGATTTGTTACATGTGAAATCAAGAAGAACCATCTGAAGGTTGGACTGAAAGGACAGCCTCCCATCATTGATGTAGGTGACATCAACTCTTTCTTCCAAATCTTTCAAAACCAGTAATTTATATCGCTTATGAGGACTGTTTAGTGCCAGCATTACTTAGATACTGCTATGACTTCCAGGGGGATCTCTATATGCCCGTCAGACCAGATGATTGCTTCTGGAGTATCGGTATGCATCGAGTTCCCATGTCTGTTTCCCTTTATTTTCTAGTTCCATGGTTATTCAGCTTAATATTACCTCAATCTCGTGTAGAGGATGGAAAATCTCTCTCTGTGCTTTTGACCAAGCAAAATCAAATGGAGTGGTGGAAGAGTGTGGTTAAAGGTGACCCCGAGCTTGACACTCAAAAGGTGGAACCTGAGTCCAGCAAGCTTTCAGATTTAGATCCAGAAACTCGGCAAACAGTTGAGAAAATGATGGTAATACTTTGTTGTCATGCTTGCTTTGCAATTTATGATAGTCAGCGTTTATGTTCTGCTGCTTTTTCTTTTCTCTCTTCCCCCCCCCCCCCCCACCCGCCCCATATGGTTGCTATTTTATTTCGTGATTTATCATTTACACAAGGTTACTTCTCTTGGTTTGCAATTCGATTTCTTTCTTCGTATTTCCCCCCACTCCCCCAACAAGTAGTTTTGTTAGCTCCTGGTCGATTCGGTGGGGTGACCACATCTATTTCCGTTCATTTTACTGTCAGCTCGCCTCCTTCGATGGCATTCACTTAAAAACTAGTCTCCTTCCTCTGGTTTTTTCAGTTTGATCAGAGACAAAAATCCATGGGCCTCCCAACATCTGATGAGACGCAGAAGCAAGAAATACTCAAAAAATTCATGGCGGAGGTAGACGACTTTCGAAGATTCTCATGCTCTACTCTGTTGAAGCACTACATTTGTTCCTCGCCAGACTTCACGTATCTTCTCACCTGTGTATGGCCTCTCACATTCTATCTTTTTGTTATTATTGCAGCATCCGGAGATGGATTTCTCCAGAGCAAAAATAGCGTGAGCAGGTTTCCTCGGTTCGGTTCGTGGGGAAGAGTCGCAAGAGTACTTGAACCTTTAGAAATCCCGGCTAAGTTTGGCCTCAGTTACCGTGGTACCGGTGATTGGTTTGTAAAAGTTTCGCCTCACTACCAGGTTTTGTAGTAAATTCCTGTGGGTTTCTAACCACGGCGGCATCACTTTTCGTTGGTTTTGGTGTCTAATTGTGCCAGACATTTCGAAAGTTAAATGTAGTTTTTTTTGCTCTTTTCGGGGTGTAGGCAAACCCCAATCTCTGTTCGCACTTCTTATATGATGCAACTACATTATTGATCTATAACAAGTATAACTTTATTGAGAACTTAATACAGAATCACAGATGAACATATGCGGGCTCTGTCCATTGGACCCGACCAGCGTATGCGGTGCACCGTCACTGATTAGTCATCAAGGATAATTTAATCAAAGGTTCATTCAAAAAGCAGAACAGTCCGTTGCGGCTCGACGCATGCGCACAGAGTTTCTCGGATTAATGGTACTAACGACGAGGATTTGATATAATGATATTATTTTGCAGCAAAGGTAGCTTATTATTAAACAATTTTTTTAATCTTTTCACTTGTCTATTGTGAACTAAAGTTGGTATGATCCCTAGCCTGAACGGAAAGAGGAGGGAGGAGGGGTGCCTGAGTGGGCTGCTGAGTGCTGACATGTTGTGCACCGGATCTTTGTCCCCTGTAGAGAGCAACGTTGTGCCAGCCGAGTTGTTCGGCTGAATTGCTGCTAAGCAACTCGGCTGGCAACAATCTTTTCCCGTGTGTTTTGAGTCGGTTTGGTTGTCCGATAGGATAAGATTGGATAAATAATTTTGGGATGTAGGATTATCTTGCCAGAGCTATTAGATTTTTTATTTAAGTTGTCGGATACCAAATTGGCTGTTAGTAGTCCTTTTTAAGGTCGATTTGATCATTAGTCTTAATAATGGAATATCTCAAATTAGCACCGGATGATCTATTAGATTTTTTAAAACTAGTGTACTGGCTATCAAGCTTGATAATTATTCTTTACCAGTCTTTATCAGGTACTTTTGGAGTTTGCCGAGCTACTGCTCCTTGTGATTACTTATAAGGTGTTCCAACGAGTTGTTCCATGATAAATGAAATTAGTTTCAAGACATACGAGAAATGCCAACGGAAACTAATGTATAGAAGATTAGGATTGTATAACTTGGTATTTACATGTGCTTAATCTTGTACTCAGGAGTGTATATCTTACTCAAAATAAAATAATTTTTAATCATAGACTTATCTCCTCTTATCCAGTGGTTTTTGGAGTAGATTTATTAAAAAAACTAAAAGATATTATAAACTTATTTTTTTTCAAAAAAACTAAAATATCACACCTAATGCATGTCAGTTGGAAAGAAGGGAAAAAGGTGGCCGCATTCACACCAGAGGTTGGCATCAGATGAAAAAAAAGATGCATGCAGCGGCGACAAGTGGGCGCGCTGCAGACAGCAGAAGAAACAAAACCCAAAGATGATGATACGATCTTTTGCTTTTGCAAAGCTCCTGTGATGCGGCAGACAGCAGATGTCATTAGGTGGGTGGTACGAGTGGTAGTGGCCAAGTCAGGTGGAAGCGCCGTATCAGAGAGGCATCTATCTCTACCAACCCCACATATGCTAATTAACCCACCACCGAATCCCTCTATCATGTGACTAATTGGATGATATTATTGTGGATAATTGCTACTTCTAGCGTCTGAAACTCTTAATTGATTTGAGTCTTTTACATATATATTTCTCATAAAATGAAAATTATATAAAAGTCTGTTACACTTTTGTATTTACTTTTATCCTCTTCTCACATAAACTTAATATCACCCGTGTTCTTGTGGCAAAGCTTCTCACAGAGCATCCATAGAATATGTACTGTGTCTTCTTTTGTGTTATTTCTTACAAATCTCTGATAATTCGTTAACAAAAAGTGAAGAAAGAGACAGACAAGACAATTAATTCAACATACGAGAGGGTGTGCATGTGGATGTAAGTTTAAAATAGTTTTTGGCACAAAATTCTCTCTGAGAAGGATATATCTGCAAAAACTCCTTGGGTATTTAGAAGCTCTTTTTAACAAAGATAAAGGAGTTTAATCTCGGATGTTCGTATATCTGTTCAAGTCTTGAGAGATATATTCACATTGCCGTGATTTTGTCCGTCTTTTTCGGTGAGTATTTTAAAATTAAGGATTCTACATTACAGGAATAAATAATCTCTTCAGAGACCCAGTCACAGATATAACACAAGAGAAATACTTATTATAAGAAGGGACTTATAATAAAATTGAGATAGATTGTAAGTAAGTAATCTTATCAATTGAGAGAGCTCTTAACAAATACCCAGCCAATAGAACTGTTTTTTTGAAGTTTCTCATAACACAAATCTCTTCTCCAGTTAGGAGATAAATTCCAACCTTGTCTTCCTCTCACCTCATGGTAAATATTAAATTAATGACGATATTTTTACATGTTTTGTCTCAAATGTTTTGTTCCTCATATAAACTAATGATTTCGATAATATATTATCATATGAACATCTGTTAATTTCATACCGGTAAGAAAATATTAACCTTTCCCAATATATGTACATAGAAAGTCGCTCTGAGACACTATTAAATTAAGAGAAATATTTGACTTTTATTTAAATAGGAGCCGTCTCCAATATAAAATTTGAGAAATATGTAAATTTAGAAGGTGTCGAGTCTAGTGTTTGGAGAAAATGAAGTCAATAAAATTTCACCACCCATTCAAACAAAAAATACCCATTTCTCTTAAATTAATAAGTGTCGCGTAGTTGGTATGTGGTGTGGAAGTCATCAAGAAGTGGGTTAGACATAAGATTCTTAATTTCATGTGGTTGATGAGTCAGCAACCATCCACAATCTTCCTTGGCTTAGGGTTCTCTCTAAGGCCTTATCTTTGTTTATTGTAATTAAAAAAAGTCTCAAATACTGTGCCATGGCAATTAAGAAGAGAAACATGGGAAAGGAGACACAACAACAAGGTATTCCAGTTTTTCTAATTAAAATAATAGGAGAAGAAACCAACGGTATTTCGTCTTTTTTCGTTTGGTAAGTGTGTTT
Organism: Colocasia esculenta; assembly: GCA_014218235.1. Classification (NCBI taxonomy): domain Eukaryota; kingdom Viridiplantae; phylum Streptophyta; class Magnoliopsida; order Alismatales; family Araceae; genus Colocasia; species Colocasia esculenta. The sequence continues at coordinate 99,884,812 of CM024759.1, read as the reverse complement.
CGTCGTTTTTAGTTGTAAATCATTATTATTGTAACAAATATAAGAAGAAGAACATAATCAAACAAACTCGTATTTTTAATTTTATTATTATTATTATTATTATTATTATTATTATTATTATTATTATTGCACGTTCTTCGCATGAATAAGTATTCAATACCACTTGGTATATATGTTGCACTTAGCAATTTACGACTTATTCTAAAATCAAATAATTACATTGTTTTTACATGAAACAAACAACACCAAAATTATGTCAGTATATGATTATTGCCAAAGCATTTGGATGCAGGGATAGACTAACTTACATCATACATCGTTATTGGGGGGGGGGTTGTTAGGGAAAAATACTCCAATCAGTGGCGGATCCAGAATTTTATTTCATTGGAGTCCTAATAATGCACACATATAATTTCAGTGGGGTCATCCGTGATGAAAATTTATCTACTTAATACAAATTTTTTTATCCAGTTGGGTCACAGGACCTCATTGGATCCTTACTAGGTCCGCCCCTGACTCCAATATACCTTAGAATCATCTTCTATTAACTAACTATTGAAGATCTCTTCACATGGTAAACTTATTTCTATTTGTCTCTTAATTGCAACTATTGTTTTTAAGGTCCCTAACATCTTCACCGATATTTTTATTAGTCTATGTCATTCAATTCCGTAACTAAAGTACAACCATGATTTGGTTAAACTAATTAAACAGATAATATGAAAAGACTATATTACCCTTAGTTAGTCACATTGTCCATGGAGGGAGAGACAGAGAGAGGAGGGGGACAGTCGGCACCGGAGGGGTCTCCCCCTCTGTCGTCAATAGTGAGAGAGAGAGAGAGATGAGAGAGAGAGAGAGAGAGGAGAGAGAGAGAGAGAGAGAGAGAGAGAGAGAGAGAGAGAGGAGAGAGAGAGAGGAGAGAGGAGAGAGAGAGAGAGAGAGGTGGGGGGAACCGGTGTCAGAGAGGTCCCTCTGGCTCCGAGAGAGAGAGAGAGAGAGAGAGAGAGAGAGAGAGAGTCAACGTCATAGGGGTCTCCCTCCAACTCTAGTAGCGAGAGAGAGAGGGACAAGGAGAGAGGGATAGAGAGAGAGAGAGAACTGTGGGGGGGGGCACGAGCACCGGCAAGAGGGAGGATAGGTCGAAGACGGACCCCTGACATGCTTGGAGTTCACCAACTGGAAGAGTCCAGCCACCATGAGAATTCTCAGATGCCGACATGTCACCAACAGCAATTGCAGAGCTCCAGTCCATGCAACCAAAGATGACAAATTGAACGACTAGGAATGCAGTGGTGATAAAGACTAGTTGGACATAGTGAGATAGAGAGAGAACGAAACACAAAGAGAGAGAGAGGGGAGAAACGGCATAGAGGGGTCTCCTCCTCCCACTCTGATAGTGAGAGAGAGTGAGAGAAAAACAGGGAGAGAAAAATAGTTGTTTTAGATATTTTCTTTTCACCTTTATTTTCAAATGAAATATTTATTTTTTTTAACATCTGTTTATTAAATAAAATTTTATGCAAGAGTTAAAATTTTAAAAAATAATAATTATAATAAGAGATTAAAATAAAAATATATTTATTCATAGGAATTAAAAAATAACAAATGCTAATTTAAAAATCACAAGTCATACACACCACACGTTCCACACTCGCCGCCTTCACATCGATCAACCTAAATTATCAAACAAATAGAAATATATGATATCAATGAGATGGATTATGATTCTCAAAAAGTGTGTGACGTGGGAAAAAATGTTTTAAAAAAGGCAAGGAAGGGGAGAGAGAGAGAGAGTGTGCGAAGAATGGAGTCCGGATCCTCTCGCAACGCGGGAGGACCGGACTCAGTAAGTCTCCAACCGGAGGCTTACGCGTGGCCCGCCCTCTCCCCACTTCCGTCCCTCCTCCCCACTCCCGGTCGCCCGGTTCCCCCCCCCTTCCCACCTTCTCTCCCTCCCAGTTACTGTTGCGCATTTGCGCTACAGTAACTCACCTTTTGTTTTTTTTTCTTCTTAATTTAAATTTTTATTTTAAAATCCAATTGTGAGATATATCATTTTTATTTTATAGTTTTTTTCTTAAATATAAAATAAACATCATTAAAAAAATAATATTAATGTCTGTCGAATTCGGGACTGTAACACTCTGAAAAATTTTAATAGTTGAAAATTATGAATAATATGAGTATTAGACCTCATTATTATTATGAGATAGAAATAATTAATATCTGAAATCAATTGATACTAATAAACGATACCTTAGTGTCGTACAGAGAGATGTGCGTTCCGACAGTGTGACACCGAAAAACTATAACGAAAATAAAATTTGAGAACACCATAATTTTTAAAAAAAATATGGTGACATCAGAAATATAAATATCCGGATTTGTTGACGTACAAATTTCGAAATTAAGTCGATGCAACTATTTTTCGAATGATTTTTCACCCAGTGCAAAATAAACTCTAAAAATTAAACTAAAATCACCATAATCTATAAAACCATTACATTAGCCTATGACTATAATTTTAACACAAATGTATATCATTTGAATGTGTTTTCAATAGGATCTTTGAGCCAGCTGATTTTTAAGCTATTTACGGTAACCATTTTAACCAATTGTTTTTTTCCTTAGTTTTAAATTCTTATTCTAAAACTGGATTGTGAAATATGCCATTTTTTATTTTATAGTTCTCTTAAATTTAAAAATAAATATCATTAAAAATATAATATTGATGTCTATCCAGTTCGGGTCTGTAACGTCCTAAAAATTTTTAATAGTTAAAAATTATGAATAATATGGTTATTAGACCTCATTATTATTATGAGATTGAAATAATTAATATCTAAGATTAATTGATATTAATAAACGTTATCTTATATCCGTACAAAAAGATGTGTGCTCCGACATGGCGACATCGAAAAACTGTAACGAAAATAAAATCTGAAAACACCAAGGTTGCAGATTCAATTCAGGTGCACATGGTTGCATTCAGGTGCCTATAGTTTCATTAAGGTGGAAAATTTTTTCATATAGGTGCATAATGTTACATTCAGATGCATAAGGTTGCATTCAGGTGCTTATGGCTGCATTCAGGTGCTTATAGTTGCATTCAGGTGCATATGGTTGCATTCAGGTGCATATGGTTGCATTCAGGTGCTTATGATTACATTTAGGTGCATATGGTTGCATTCAGGTGCATATGGCTGCATTCAGGTGCTTATGGTTGCATTCAGGTGCATATGGTTGCATTCAGGTGCATATGGTTGCATTCAGGTGCTTATGGTTGCATTCAGATGCATAAGGTTGCATTCAGGTGCTTATGGCTGCATTCAGGTGCTTATGGTTGCATTCAGGTGCATATGGTTGCATTCAGGTGCATATGGTTGCATTCAGGTGCTTATGGTTGCATTCAGGTGCATATGGTTACATTCATGTGCTTATGGACATTCAGGTGCATATGGTTGCATTCAGGTGCATATGGTTGCATTCAGGTGCTTATGGTTGCATCCAGGTGCATATGGTTACATTCAGGTGCTTATGGTTGCATTCAGGTGCATATGGTTGCATTCAGATGCTTATGGTTGCATTCAGGTGTATATGGTTGCATTCAGGTGCTTATGGTTGCATTCAGGTGCTTATGGTTGCATTCAGGTGCATATGGTTGCATTTAGGTGCTTATGGTTGCATTCATGTGCATATGGTTGAATTCAGGTGCTTATGGTTGCATTCAAGTGCTTATGGTTGCATTCAGGTACATATTGTTGCATTCAGGTGCTTATGGTTGCATTCATGTGCATGTGGTTGCATTCAAGTGCATATAGTTGCATTCAGGTGCTTATGGTTGCATTCAAGTGCATATGGTTGCATTCAGGTGCAACCATAAGCACCTGAATTGCACCTGAATGCAACCATATTCACCTGAATGCAACCATAAGCACCTGAATGCAACCATATGCACCTGAATGCAACCATATGCATCTGAATGCAACCATAAGCACCTGAATGCAACCATATGCACCTGAATGCAACCATAAGCACCTGAATGCAACCATATGCACCTGAATGCAACCATATGCACCTGAATGCAACCATATGCACCTGAATACAACCATATGCACCTGAATGCAACCATAAGCACATGAATGTAACCATATGCACCTGAATGCAACCATATGCACCTGAATGCAACCATAAGCACCTGAATGCAACCATATGCACCTGAATACAACCATATGCACCTGAATGCAACCATAAGCACATGATCGCAAACATAAGCACCTGAATGCAACCATAAGCACTTGAATGTAACCATAAGCACCTGAATGCAACCTTATGCACCTGAATGCAACATTGTGTAAAATTTTTCCACCTTAAATGAAACTATAGGCACCTGAATGCAACCATGTGCACCTGAATTGAATCTGCAACCTTGATGTTCTCAGATTTTATTTTCGTTACAGTTTTTCGGTGTCGCCATGTCGGAGCGCACATCTTTTTGTACGGTATTAAGATAACGTTTAGTAATATCAATTAATCCTAGATATTAATTATTTCAATCTCATAATAATAATGAGGTCTAATAACCATATTATTCAAAATTTCAACTATTAAAAATTTTCAGGACGTTACAGTCCCGAACTGGATAGACATCAATATTATATTTTTTAATGATATTTTTTTTTTAAATTTAAAAAATTATAAAATAAAAAATGACATCTTTCACAATCTGATTTTAGAATAAAAATTTAAAACTAAGGAAAAAAACAATTGGTTAAAATTGTTACCGTAAAAACTTAAAAATCAGCTTGCCCAAAGATCCTATTAAAAACACATTTAAATGATATACATTTGTGTTAAAATTGCGGCCATAGACTAATGTAATGGTTTTATAGATTATGGTATTTTCAATGTCGCCATGTCGGATCGCACATCTTTTTGTACGGAATTAAGATAACTTTTATTAATATCAATTAATCCTAGATATTAATTATTTTAATCTCATAATAATAATGAGGTCTAATAACCATATTTTTCATAATTTTCAACTATTAAAAATTTTCAGGACGTTACAGACCCGAACTGGATAGACATCAATATTATATTTTTAATGATATTTATTTTTAAATTTAAAAGAACTATAAACTAAAAAATGGCATATTTCATAATCCGATTTTTGAATAAGAATTTAAAACTAAGGAAAAAATAATTAGTTAAAATGGTTACCGTAAATAGTTTAAAAATCAGCTAGCTCAAAGTTCCTATTGAAAATACATTCAAATGATATACATTTGTGTTAAAATTACAGTCATATGCTAATGTAATGGTTTTATAGATTATGGTGATTTTAGTTTAATTTTTAGAGTTTATTTTGCACTGGGTGAAAAATCGTCCGAAAAATAGTTACATCGACTTAATTTCGAAATCCGTACATCAACAAATCTGGATATTTATATTTCTGATGTCACCATATTTTTTTAAAAATTATGGTGTTCTCGAATTTTATTTTCGTTACAATTTTTCGGTGTCGCACTGTCGGAGCGCACATCTCTCTGTAGGGCACTAAGGTATCGTTTATTAGTATCAATTGATTTCAGATATTAATTATTTCTATCTCATAATAATAATGATGTCTAATACCCATATATTCATAATTTTCAACTATTAAAAATTTTCAGAGTATTATAGTCCCGAATTCGACAGACATTAATATTATTTTTTTAATGATGTTTGTTTTATATTTAAGAAAAAAATTATAAAATAAAAAATGATATCTCTCACAATTAGATTTTAAAATAAAAATTTAAAATTAAGAAGAAAAAAAAAACAAAAGGTGAGTTACTGTAGTGCGAAGGTGGGAAGGGGGTGGGGGGGGGGGACGGGGTGACTGAGAGTGGGGAGGAGGGACGGAAGTGGGGAGAGGGCGGGCCACGCGTAAACCTCGGGTTGGAGACTTCCGGACTCTGAAGAATGCGGTGTGGACACCATTTTCCCTTATTAAAAGGGTGCAGCCACCCCGGCCAATTCCTGTGCACTTCCCTCCCACTACTACGTGGAGGAGACGCTGACAAGAGGAGCACATCAACAATACGGAGACGCCGCCGGGTTATAAGGGAAAGAAGGGTTTTTTATTAAAATAATCATATTATATTATTTAATTATTTATTTAATCATATTTTAAATTTATTTCCCAAAATAGTCACCAAGTTGCCACGGTGGCAACTTGGTGACCGGGAGACCGGGGGTGGAGCTTTAGAGTCGGCATTGGCATTGCCGACTCCAAAGCCGGCATTGCCAATGCAGACTCTAAGCAATGCCGGCTTTGGAGTCGGCAATGCCAATGCCGACTCCAAGTCTTAAAAATTAAAAAAAAAAACCTCACAGGCCGCGCTCTGTGAAAACACAGAGCGCGGCCTGTCTGTGTTTTCACAGAGCACCGCTCGCTGTGAAAACACAGGCGGGGCGCTCGGGTGCTGTGAAAGAGCACCCCGCCTGTGTTTTAACAGAGCACCCGAGCGGTGCTCTGTGAAAACACAGACATATGTGTGAAGTTCACACAAGTTTAAAAATTTAGATAAAATTTAATTATCTATATTTATTATTTAATTTTACATTGAAAATTTATAAGAGTTTTACCATTATATAATAAAGAAAATTCTCTCAACTCAACGTCTGAATTTTAGATTAGCATTCGAGTCTTTTAATATGATAGTAAAGTAGATTATTAATAACAAATTATACGGTTGTAAATATATCTTTATTTCTGTTAAACATTATTTAATTTTTAAAAAATCGACAGCACCTCCTCTGTTTCACATATATTTTCATTATTTGTACATGTTCCTGTACGATAACATTTCTATGTATATGTCAAGGATAATCACAAAAATGGTTCATGGCAAAATATTTGTAGATGTCCAAGTCATATATACATCATGTCTAAATCACAAATACATCAAATAACAAGTACAGAAATCATCTCAAAAAAACTGTGGAAAGTATCTCTTCTTTCCCTTTCTAGATGCTCGACCTCTACCACGACCACGACCACGACTGTGACACCTGCTCATGTGCATCAACCTCTGTCTCCGACTGCAACTGTGTATCATGTACTAACACATCATCACATGACTCTGACTGTGCTGTCTCAGAATCCATGTCCTCATCTATACTGCCTAATGTCTCTCCAAGTAGATCAGACTGACTCTGCTGTGATAGTGTGCTAGTCGATCCTCTGTGACGTCGCTGGCGACGATATGTACCTATCGTAGACTGTGGTGGCTGTGTATCTGTCATGCCTCATCTGTCACTATCTGTGAAGCTCCTACGTCATATAGACCATACTGTGAAACTGTCATAACATCTGGATAAAAGTGAGATGGTCCTGCATCATCTGGCTGGCTGTGGTGTGTCTGCACATGGCTCTGAAGGTCCTGCATGTGATGTAGATGAATCTGTCCGCTGAACCTGAGATAACACACTATCAATATACATCTGCATGGATATAAATGTAGACTGTGTACTATCCGATATATCATCCGAAGGCCAACACTAGCCATCATATGTAAATGCTTCATACCGTCTACTAGACTCCTCTCTATGTGATCTCGCGGCTCATAACGCATATCATAACTGAAACCTGGCCGAGCAATGTACCGCCTAGTGATATCCAATACCAAGCCATATACTCCCCTCTACCAATACCAACAGTCTCCTCATCCGGTGGTATAATGTAATCTGCCCGATGATGCCACATCTGTACAAAATGTGCAAAATTCTAGCCCAATCAATATGCCCACGTCCCTTTCGGGTGACACGATCTAATGCATCAACATGACCAGGAATATGTTGTACTCTACCAAACTGTCTAAGTACTCTATCTGGAACATGCATCTCAACAATAGAAAAACAAAGGAGAGGAACTCGAGACAACCAAAGATGAGATGCCTGCCTAGAAACAGCTGGTAACATCTCCCATATATCTGCAGTGTATGGTTCCCACCTAATCTGTATTGAAAATACAATTAGTAAGTGTAAGTATCGTATCCTCTGTGTACAATATAATAGGTTTCATTATGTTTACCTGTAGTCCTCCTGATGATCAAACTCTGATCTGTACAATCTCAAAACATGATGAGGATTATTTATCTCTGCTCTTCGAACATTCCACCTACAATTTATTTGTGACTTAGTAACATTCATATAAATAAATAGTCACACAAAATTTAAATGTACCTGTGTCCCAAAGGCATGTCTTGTGTCAAAGGATGCATCGGAATGTCAGGACGTCCCACATGAAGTCGCTCCCAAGACCACAACTGCAAAAAAAATCAATTACTTAGAATATGCAAGCACATGCTAGAGACAAAATAAATATGCAGTAAATGACAAATTACCTGAAAAGAGTCAATGAACCACAAATGGCTTTGGCACCCGACTTGCATGCAATAGATAACTGCCGATATAGATAAGCAAGTGTCGCACCACCCCACGAGTATCTACTAACCGATCTAAGTCCCCTAGAAGGGGTAGATACATAAGTGGCACTGAATTTCCTGACTTATCATTGAAAATAGTGCATCCCAAAAGATGTAACAAGTATGCCCGTGCATGTCGTCTAACAACCTCTGCCGATGCATCCTCTGCAATAACTGCAAATGTCTCTCGCAACCAAGATAATTTTACTGAACCTCGTTTCATCGTATCCGGAATATCACCTAAAAGGGCCATGCAAGCATCTGTCCATCTAAAGTAGTGTCTCCTACAACACATCACCATCAATTGGTAATCCCATCAAAATAGCAACATCCTGTAATGTGATACTCATCTCTCCATGCCTAAGGTGGAATGTCTGTGTCTCACTCCTCCATCTCTCAACAAGGGCAGTGATCAATGCCCAATCTAACCTAATCCACTGAACCTGAGTCAAATGAAATAAACCAGATCTATGTACATATTGTACAATGCGGGGGTCTACTGCCCATGCACCTAAGCTCCTATGGTGCTCCCAACATTTAAGAACTTCTGTTTCCTGAAAAAAAATAATTAAAATATGTTAACATTAAATTTATGCACAAGTAACAACAACAATATTAATAATAACAATACCTGGCCAGCGCAAACCAACTGTGATCTATGAGATTCCTGTGCATATAATACAGAAGTATCTACAGGACCTGGAAACTGGTCCATCTCTGCAAAACATACGTGTAAAAGGAATTATAAGTATATAACCAACATGTGTAAACAAGAGACATATATATGCTTGAAAAATTATAAGTATGTAAGGAACATAAAAAACACTTACTAATTGTGATGAGGGGGTTGTACCCCTGGACATGTACTCTTATAATGTCCTGGTTGGCCACAATGACTACAATGATTATGAGATGACCCTTCTTTATTCGTATCCATATGCATATGAAGGCGTCTACTACGTGGACGACCACTTTGCCTGCGACCAAATGGAGGTTGCAATGTAGCACCTCTATGCGGCGGCCAATGTCGACTGTCCAAGACAGGATGAAAAGCAAAGCCATATGTCTGTCGATAGGCCTCCACAGAATAAAATGCAGCACAAAAGTTCAAGTGTGAAATATTTGCTGAAAATGATCTACAAGATGCCACTATGTGGACACAAGGAAGACCTGTCATGCAATAAACATTGCAGGAGCAACCACATTGCGGTCCCAAGTTACAGTATACTGATGTCCGTGTGAATTAGTGACTTGAAACTCATGTCTAGAAAATCTGATCACCTGACATCTTCTAGCCTCTCGCTCAGTAACACGAAGTTGGACTTCTACACTAGGAGCATATGATGCTTCCAATTCAAACCATCCTCACGTCGTTTAACAAAAAATTTGTTTAACCTGTAGAAAGTTTTTTGCACTAAAGTCTGGATAGGCAAACCTCGCGCACCTTTCAAGACACTATTAAAACTTTCAGAAATATTTTTGTCATCATACCAAACCGCTTACCACCATCATATACCTTTGTCCACCTTTCATAACCGACATCTTCCAACCATTTCTTTGCTTGAGGATTCATTTCTTCTATTTTCTGTATGAGATGTTGAAATTCAAAGATACATGTTCTAGTTGCTGCAGACCATAACAGACCTGTCAATGTCTTATCACGAAATGTTTTTTGAAAATTATCAGCAAGATGTCGTAAACAGCAACGATGGTAACCAATAGGAGGAGGAAATATCTCAGGTACTGCATGCTCCAAACCTCTATGTCGATCAGAAATGATTGCAAGATCAACTCTATTTGTAACTTTCTCTCTGATACACGCCAAAAACCATGCCCAAGAATCGCCATTTTCCGATTCAACAATAGCGAATGCAAGGGGGAATAAACCATCATCTGCATCTACACCAGTAGCAATCATCAAAACACCAGGATATTTTCCATACATGTGTGTTCCATCAACACTTATCAATGGCCTACAATGTGGAAACCCCTGTATAGAAGGTGCAAATGACCAAAAAACTCTCTGAAAACGAAAGACAGATTGTTCTGCATAGGTGAACTGCACAACTGTCCCCGGATTTGTCAATTGAAGGGCCTCTAATACCTGGGTAGAGTAGCATATGATGATTCCCAACTGCCGAAGATTTGTTTCATAGCCAAACATTTTGCAATCCATGCTTTCTTATAAGAAATTTCAACATGATATTCATCTAGTATTCTTCTCACAATCTCTTCTGGAGTAATTGTTAACTTTGTCTTCACAGCTGACAAAATCAACCTTTGAACAAAACGAGATGTGCATTGACGATTGGAACTTTGCAATATTGGATTCACACATGTATGAGGTCCAGCATATTTTTTTACTTTGAAATATTCAAATCCCTTGACAACTGATGCATGAACCCTCCATGCACATGTATCATGAATGCATTGAGCTGTAAACATCTTCGTGTGACTTCGTGTCACCTTATATTGGACACTATGTTTAACTGAATATGTTTGTAATGCATATATCAAATTCTTCTTGTTTGTAAAAACTTGTCCAACATGAGGCTCTTCACCCTCTAAAGTACAAGGTACATCTATCCCTTCATGAGAATTATTCATTGTGGCTTCATCTATCCAGTGATCAGAAGTGAATACATCTGGAGGGTCTTGCTCATATTCTGTATTATTAACCCTGGCAATATCAAATAATGGTTCATCATCTCCTTCTTCCATATTCTCATTGTCATCTATATCATCTTCTGAATCTATTTCATCTTCTTCATCCTCCTCAATCACATGTTCTTCTGTTACATGGTGCCTACATATCACAAATATGGCATAAAATTTATGGTATGTTATGTGAATACATCAAAATAATTTATCAGGATGATGAAATCACATACCCTGATGAGCTCGCACTATGAAAAGTATGTGACGGATCAGTGATTGGCATGAAAGGATACTGTGAGAATCCACCTCCATAGCCAATAGACCTCCAAATAAAAATTATAAATGTTAACAAAATTTTCTCACACTAATATATATTTCGTACAATTATGGGAGACAACTCACCGTGGGTTATAATCTGTAGGTAAAGTGTAGTCATATGATTCGTACCGTACATCTCTCTCATTAGCAGAATAAAATCCAGTAGAATGAACATCATCATTCAACATACGTGTGAAGTGTCCAGTTGGTTGTTGATACTCATAGTGTTGAGTATGCAAGTTGTCATCAATATGACCATGTGTTTGCACTTCATCATTACCTTGAATAGATATATTATCTATATCTTCCTTCTCTAAATATAATTGTACAGTAGATACATGAGAAGGATACAAATCGAACATACTTTCAACAGTTTCATCATCTTCAACTCTCACTGCAATATATTCACCCATAGAAGTAGGCCACTTGCATGTTATACCAATCTTAACATGTCTTTCGTCATATTTCGTCAAGATATATAACTTTCTCATCAACTCAGTAAAACTTGTGTCTTTCTTTACACGCAAAATGCGTACAGTACCTCCTTCATATTGAGGTTTATGATCCTCAATATGTAAGACACCATCATAATAGCACATTAAAGAAATGTTGGAACTAGTCATATCTGCCATTTATAAGATAAATAAATTACATATGTCAAATCAAAATATTCAAACAAATCACATTTGTCAAACAATAATAATTTAAACATATTTTATTTGTCAAACAATAATCATTAAATAAATCACATTTGTCAAACAAAGATATTTAAACAAATCACATTTGTCAAACAAGAATCATTAAACAAGTTATATTTATCAAATAAAAATCATTAAAATCAATTACATTTGTTAAACAATTTATAATTGTCATATAAAAACTATGAAACAAATTACATTAGTCAAATAAAAATTATATCATTAATATAATAAAAATATTAAATAATTAATTAACATACCTAAAGTGGGGCGGCTGGCTGGGTGGGAGGTGAGGGAGGTGGGGAGGTGGTGGAGATGGCGTCGGATGGAGGATGTGAGGGAGTGAGGGAGGAGGTGGCCCGGGTGGGGGATGTGAGGGAGGAGGCACTGCTGGCGCGGCGAGGAGGAACGGCTGGCGTCCGGCGTCGGCTGGCGCTGGCGAGGCCTGCGTCCGGCGGCGGCTGGCGCTGGCGAGGAGGGCCTGCGTCCGGCGGCGGCTGGCGCTGGCGAGGAGGGTCCGGCGGCTGCAGTGTGAGGAAGAGAAGAGGGGTTTCGGGAGCAGAAAGGGTTTCGGAGGTTTCGAGGCGGGGGGTTTAGTTAAGGAGCTGTCGGCATTGATTCGCAATGCCGACAATAGAGTCGGCATTCGCAATACCGACTCGGCATTCGCATGCCGACAATAGAGTCGGTATTGCGAATGCCGACTTTGATGTCGGCGTTCCCAAAGCCGACTTTAAAGTCGGCATTGAGAACGCCGACGCTATTGTCGGCATTCTCAATGCCGTCTTTAAAGTGGGCGTCCTCGGTCCCCACCAGTCACCAAGTTGCCACGGTGGCAACTTGGTGACTATTTTGGAAAATAAATTTAAAATATGATTAAATAAATAATTAAATAATATAATATGATTATTTTAATAAAAACCCCGGAAAGAAACACACAGATTTTAGAGAGAGAAAGAGGAGGTGAGTTGGTGCGTATATAGCCATCTCTCCGCCGGCCTCCTGTCACTCTCATAGGAGAAATGGCGATGCCCACCGTCTCCAGCTGCTGCGGCCTCCCCCGCGCCGTCTCCGCCCAATACCCTGCTCCCCTGCAGACCCGGACCTCCCTCCCCGACTTCTCCGGCCGCACCCGCCCCGAAGGCGCGAAGGCGAGAGCCGGCTCGTCCGCCACCTTCTGGCGGCCCCCCTGCGGCGCCCGAGGGCTGCCCTCGTCCCTGATCTTGCGCTTCCCGCCCAACTTCGTCCGGCAGCTCAGCACCAAGGCCCGCCGCAACTGCAGCAACATTGGCGTCGCGCAGATCGTGGCGGCCTCGTGGACCAACAGCGCCGGGGACCACCCTGACGTCCCCGCCGCGGCCGCTGCCGGTGACGCCACTGTTGCGATTCCTGAGCTGGAATACGCGGCGGTGGGCGACGCGGAGCAGGCGCCCGGCGAGGGCGACGCTGCCGGCACTGTCGTGGCGGATGGTGTACAGTCTCCGGGGGCCGATCCGAAGGGAACGGGCTTCCTGCTCAGCTCCGATGGGAGCCTCGCGGTTCATGCCGGTAAAAGACGCCGATTTCTTAGCTTTCCCTTCCGAGTCCAGAAAGCCACCCCCCCCCCCAACCTTCTCCTCCGTTGCTGTTGTCGTTGTTGCGTTGGTGCAGATGAGGAGAATGGTCCATCTTGGGTAGTCCTCCCCTGGTCTTTGGGAGCTGATCTAATCAGGAGATGGAAAACTATGCACATGCATTAAGCTCTTCTTGTCCGGGAAGAAGTTTAGAATTTCTTCCCGCTTTTCATTTTTTGTGTGTAAGTTTTCCAACAAGATTAATATGATCATGGCCTACTGGAACAGGTGAAAGATTAGGGCGCGGTATTGTCACCGATGGGATCACCACCCCAATTGTCAACACATCTGCTTATTGGTTCAAGAACTCCGCCGAACTCATCGATTTCAAGGTTTTACAATTGATCCTATTCTTCGTGGATCGTCATCTTTCGCTCCTCTCTTGAGGCAGTCAGATGAACGCCTCTTCCTTAGATTTACATGTCCATTTCTCGTATACCTTCGTAAATATTTGGCAGGAAGGCAGGCACAAAAGTTTCGAGTACGGCCGTTATGGAAATCCAACCACAAAGGTTCTGGAGGAGAAGATGAGGTTGGCATTTTGTTCTCTTCTTCATCATCCCCTGTTGTTAGAATTGTTCTTATTTGTTAATCCGTCTTTGACTGTTCTTGGAATGTTGTTCTTTGACTGTTCTTGGAATGTTGTTGATCTTGGATCTTTCGAACAGTGCACTGGAGAAGGCAGAATCCACTTTGTTTGTCTCATCTGGGATGTACGCCAGTGTAGCTTTGCTGCAAGCATTGGTTCCTCGTGGTGGACATATCGTCACCACAACTGACTGCTACAGAAAGACTAGAATATTCATTGAGAAGGAGCTTCCCAAAATGAATGTTTCGGTATAAGATACTTCTTTTGCTTTTTGGCTACACATTTTTGACATAGATTGTTCCGCTAAAACAAGCAATATTTCGGACTATGCCTTTTTCTTTTCCTGAGCCATGATTTTAGTTCATGCATTGATTCATTCTTAAATTCTATTATTCATTTCTTGCATACTGGTATTTAGTATCTTCGTTTCCTGTGGCCTCTTTTCCCGTTCCTGCTATGATCCTGTGCCTTCCACTACTAATTCACACATGAGCTACTAAAAAATACCGAGAAGTCTTTAATTCTTACAGTGAATGCTGTTGGTGCATTCACCAGTGAGAAAAAGTAAGTTCTCTGGTCCCGATAGGAGTTGCACTGACTGACAGATTTTCTTGTGTAAGTTGGCCTCAGTGACAAGATCCACGTCCTATGTTATTTGAACAAGTTTGGCAATAAAAAGGGGTTTATTGAGCAATTAGGAACAGGATATGGCCCAATAACTCACCTCTCTTGGTACCACATAAAGCCATAGGTTCAAAGAAATAGGATACAAGTTAATGTACATCAGCTTTTTTCACCATGGCATATCTATTGGCAGCCAAGGATACATGGACTTTATTTCCCGAAAAAAAGTAATTAGAGTTTCAACATGTTTATAATGGGATGCAATGGAGCTGGTGAGTCTGTCAGCTAGTGGACAAGGTTGACAGTCACCACTAAATGTGCTTGTGACAACAGAGATGTTATATATGCTTGACAATTAGAAGAAAGAAACATGGAAAGAAAAACACTCTGGGAGCTGTAGGAGCAACTTACACTTAGAATTATTTCATCATGCCTTGCACTTAGAATTTTATCGTACCCCTTCTATCAATTTGCTGAATATCATATTGATCAATAGTTACCTTTTCAGAAAACACTGTAGGTTTAGGTTGCTATAGGAGCATCTACTTTAGGTTCTTTTTGCACCTATATCACACTGGACACCTGAGGTGCCATTCCTTGCTCTTTATTGACAATCACAGTCTTGTTCCAGACCACCTAGGAAAACTCATCATTTCACTTGCCTTTCTTCAGTTCTTGTTAGTGTTGGGATCCTATTGCTGTCTTCATCAGCCAAGATAATAACGGATCTAGATAAAACAGTGTCTTTGTGTTATTGTACTGGCTGTCTAATCTTGTTGTTCATCTACCGAAATGGGCAATTTATCTTCTGCTGTTTATGATCAATTTGGAGATGCATGTGAAACAACTGTCATATCTGCTACTCACTTTGCATTGCTGATTATGTGCCTCCAACTATCTAAATGAAGAAAAGGTTGTCATTCTATGTGGTCTACTACCTTTCTGTTATAATTCACTTTATAGTTGAATGTTTATCATATATCTTGATCTACCGTTGCTGGCACCAACTTTCATTTTTACCCATGTAATGCATTTTCATTATGTATACTTGTATGCAGCCTGCTTTTCTTCTATTCATTCCATTAATTTTGAAATGCAGTCTACTGTCATTGATCCTGCTGACATGGACTCCCTGGAAAGGGCCTTGGATCAGAACAATGTGAGTTGATCAAGCTACTAAAGAGCTTCTGATCTGTTTTACTTGGAAGATTCCATGCCAACTAACATGTTTTAAGTTAGGTATCATTGTTCTTCACTGAAACTCCAACAAACCCTTTGTTCCGGTGTGTCAACATAGAGCTAGTTTCAAAGCTTTGCCACAGTAAAGGAGCACTAGTTTGCATAGATGGTACTTTTGCTTCACCTATCAACCAGAAGGCTTTAACGCTTGGTGCTGACATTGTTCTGCACTCCGCAACAAAGTTTATAGCTGGTCACAATGATGTGAGTTAGTGGAGACTTAAATTATGTACCGGCCAATGTTTCATTTGGTGTTTGTTCATTTCTAATTTATATGTTTGACTGTTCCTGAAAGTGTGGATGTGAAATCATATTTCAGGTTATTGCTGGTTGTCTTAGTGGTTCAGAGGAATTGATTTCCAAAATTCGTCTGTATCACCATGTTATTGGTGGTGTTCTTAACCCTGTGAGTGTTACATATCAAATAAGTATAGCTGCTCTGTGAATGATGAACTTCCCCAATGCATGCAATATTTGAAGTTTCTTTCTTTAAGTTGCAGATTTTATGAATATGATTGTTAGATATGACAAGTGTGACAGGTTACGAATTGAAAGTCTGGCAGCACAAATTTTCTATCATTCGACTGACTGACGTGCTTGCTATTTTCATAGAATGCCGCTTATTTGATCCTTCGAGGCATGAAGACATTGCATCTTCGTGTACAGCAGCAAAATACAACAGCATTAAGGATGGCCCGCTTTTTAGAGGAGCATCCTAAGGTATATTCCACTTCTTTTGGCATTTTCAGTTTTGTGGACCACTGTATGTTCAGCTTGAGTTCCACTGTTAGGTGCAAACCATATCATTGTTCATTTTATTGGTATATAGTGGAGAATATATTTCTATTATATCATGTGTTGCACTACAAATCTGTGATCACGATCTTTAGGGGAAATTTATGCAATCCACCATGAGTGGATAGTTGAAGTTGCCAATCCTCTGGTGTTGATATTAGAGTGATGCTTAAGTGAATGGTTGTAGACTGCTTTAAAGATAGACTAGTTTCATATAATATTTTGCTAATAATTACAAAAATAAAGGAACAGTTGGTTTGATTTAGTAATCATATACTGCAAATTAAATGGACAACATTTCTGTTTTTGTGGGCCTCTAGATGTTAGTTTGGATGGTTGACTTTAGCTTCATTGCAGATTCTTCGTGTCTATTACCCTGGTCTGCCAAGTCATCCGGAGCATCACATTGCTAAGCAACAGATGACTGGTTTTGGCGGTGTGGTTAGCTTTGAGGTGGGTCACAGACTGTTTGATTGTAGTCGTAGAATGGTGTCACAACTGTTTGCAACATCTAATAACAGAACACCCTCCTGAGCTTGGTCTTTTAATGAAGGTGGATGGAGACTTGCATGACACAATTAGGTTCATTGATAATCTGAAGATTCCTTACCTCGCCCCTTCCTTTGGAGGCTGTGAAAGCATAGTGGACCAGCCTGCTATCATGTCTTACTGGTAAACATCCTCACTTCTTTTTATACTTTGTACTTGTTAGCTTGTTGGTTCACGAGGACTGCCTCCATTGGTCCCAATGTTTTAGCTTAGTTTTTTATGATGGAACGGGAAGAATTAGGAAAATACAAGGACATAACTATGAACTTGAAAAATAAGAAAAAACAATAACTATGAGCTAGTTTGAAAGAAAGAGGAGATGATGAGCTATAAACTTGGACCGCGTGATGCCCCTCCATGGTGTCCTAACCTTGTTTGCTTCCGTGGGTAGGGATCTTTGCCAGGAGGAGAGGGTCAAGTATGGGATCAAAGACAACTTGATTCGTTTCAGCTTCGGTGTCGAAGACTTCGAAGATCTGAAGGCAGATATCCTTCAGGCTCTTGAATGTGTCTAAGTTTAGCATTCTGCAATGATGTTCTCTCGATAACTTAACTTTGTCAAGCCCTACTTTGTGAGATCTATTTTGTCTTTCGTGTTCATGTAGGATCTATCAATCATGCCCAAATTCAGCGTTACCACTTGGAACGCGACCTTCAATTCTCAGGTAATGGTAATTGATTATGGATAAAGTGAAGTTTTCTCAATAAGTTTGTTGTTACATATAAACAACTACAATTTAAAATTTTCATTCGGAAATTTAAATAGGCTCAACTGCGCAAAGAGATTTCCAAAATCTCTCATCTTTCATTCGAAATAACTGGGCCAAAGCATGTGAAAACGGCCTACCATCTGGTAGGCTGGGACATGATTTGAACGTTAGAATTCAAACAAGATTTTACTATCTTTTTCTCCTTATATTGTATAGGTTGGAAAAGTAATCGATAAGATTTCACCGTTTAATCTCCATATATAGATTTTTTAATTTGTTGATGAGAGGAATGTTGTCTGTACTTGCAGCCAATGAGAACAGTCATGGGGATCGAAGAGTGATACCAGAGGAATTTTCCGACACGTAAGAGCTTGCTTACTCTTATGTGCAAGTGTGAGAGTCTAGAATTTTCTTTACCTCTCTTGTTTGCTGATTCATCGCTCCACATGGGTTGTTGCTAGAAAGTAGGGCGATGGTTGGACACTGCCTTAGTTATCATATCTTGATGGGTCAGGAGAGCGAGTCTTAATGGGTTAAGCCGACTCTATCCTTCCACACTTGCCCCCTACTCTCAAGTACAAGAGACTCGTGCTCAAGATGAAGCACAAAGAGAGCGACAATTGTCGCCCTAGGGCCTAGTGCCAATCAGTCTGATCAACTATCAAAAGTTGTCCGTGCTTCTTTTTCCTTCCTAAGGAAGTTGCAGAGTGGAGTGTCGTTTCAGGGAAGCTGAGCACCAAGCAACCATTGGCCAAGAGCAATGATGGTTGCTTGACACAAATCGTGATGTAGTTGGAGAATTGACAAGTTGGGGCAACACGTCAACTAGCTAACGCTTCCTCATGGGTCATGATGTCAAGGAGTGAGAAGGGAGCATCGACAGGGAATGGGAATGATGCTATCTGGCCCAAGCCTCTTTAAAGTTTTTTTTTTTTTTTTGTAACGAGGAAATCCCGTCCCGTGTTGTTTTGTGGGTTCAAGAATTGATGATTTTGAACTCCAAGATCAAGACTTGACAACTCTTATTTTCTGTATATCCGTATTGTCCTTATCCTATTTGACTGGAAAAATTTCGGATCTACACACCTCGAAGATTATATGTAAATCAAGTAAACTCTCTCCAGAAATCGAATTCGAGACCTCTTGCTTTTAAGCAAGAGTTTTAATTGATCGACCCAATCGGGGTCCTCACATATTGTTTAAAGTTGAGGCTACATGGGTGTTAGTGGTGTGTATCCCATTCCCACACAGATTGTTTCACATTCCCTCCATTTGGTAAGGCTCCCATGTTTATTGATGGCGTGGATGAGTAGAGTCATCGAGTCTGAGTCTTTCTTAGGTACCTCCAAGCACCTCCAGAGCTATATTGATTGTTTCTCAACCTTACAGATCACCTCCTTATCTTTGTTACCCAGACCATGTCTTAACCCAGTGAGGATGAATATGTTTTTTCTCGTTTATGGTTAAAATAGTGTTTAAAAGATAGTTAAAATAAATGGGAAGTTTTGTTGTTGGTGAACTAATCTACATCTATGATGCTAAAATGATTTGTGTGTGATTAATGGCATCAAAACTGTATAGACCTTGGACTCCTAATGCAATGATGAACAAGTGAAACACAAGCAATCATATAGATAATACATGATGTATCATAGTTTAATGCCGATCCACTCAGTGCTATGTCTAGTCTCCAGATCCAACCGTTTTGGATTTTACTAACTACCGGCGATTAGCAATTCTTCTTTTATTGAGTAAGAAGATAGCTCCTGAAACAACTCTTCAGAAGGTAACACAAAAGGTCAACCACTTCTTTCGTGAGCAAATCATGGCGAAGGTTGCATTGGTAGCAGAGCAGGGATAAATGGACTAGGGAAGGTAAACGTATTGTATTGAAGAAAACAAAATAGTATAATATTGAAATTTTGTTAAAAGCATTGAGAATTTCTCAGTTGTCGGGTTTTTTATATATCTTTGTTTAAAAAAATATCACGTGCATTTTGTTGACGTTTTGCCTGGAAGAATATCTAGTGTAAGGATCTTCACAAGTTGTTAAAATCATTAGAAAAAGAGGGACAAGAAGATGATTTGATGATTTGTCATAGGCGTTTCTTGTAAAAAGTAACTCATTTCCCTCTTGATGACTTGAGCTAGGGTTGGGGGAGATTGCCTCCCCTTTGTACTTAATTTTAAGGGATAGGCTTTCTGCACACTCACGCTGGGTTGCTCGCCTTAGGCCCATCTCTCTCTAATAGGAGACCAGAAATACACACAAAAATGTAATAAATAATCTTCTTAGTTTTAAATTGTTTATACCTTGATTACTGTGCTTTAACCTATAACACTTAATATTTCTTTGATATTGATTCATTTATGATTTTTTGGGAATTATATAATTATTTTTGGTCCTTAAATTTCTTGGATTTATAACTAACTAGTCAAACTAATTGCAAAAGATCACATGGACTAACCCACCCCAACCCCCCTCCCAAAAACGAACACGCAGACACCATTGCACAAGAGCAGCTAGTGATGCAAATGGCATCCGGCGAGGCGAGCAGCACATGTTCTTAGCACATTCATGGATCCTCTCAGTACATGGGAGGACCCAACTCCTTCAGTCACCAATAGAATGAGGGGTGGGTGGTAGTTTTTTTTAAAAAATTCAAATTAAAATCTGAATTTTTTTTGGAAAAAAGTTTTTTTTTTAAAAAAAATTACCCTCCAACCTCCTCACCCTGTTAGCAACTGAGGGATTTGAGTCCTCTCATGTATTGAGAGGATCCTAACTCAGCACATTCGCAATCATAGATGCGGAGGGCCCACCAACATTGTTCTAGTCCCAGGACATCCATAATCCCTCTGCCGCCTTGAGTAGTCGATCCAAACAGACCTGCTTCCATGGCTCCACGGGCCCAATTCCTATCAATTGGGGAGAGTAGGATCTTTAGCCCACTAACCTTTGGCCAGAATGTAAACCTCGTCATCATTTTTGGCTGATATTCCGACAATGTAGTTCTTCCTTCAACGTTCAAATCCTTTTGAGAAAGACATCTTTCAGAGCATATTTTCTTTTCATCCTAATTTATTTCAGATGCTTGGATTCATGATTTTTTACACAAAGGAATGAGGTCACTTATCCAGCGTTACTTTTTAAAACATTTCGAAAACTTCCAATACTTATCTATACTTCAGGCAGCCTCCTTATTTCTTATCCTGCAAAGGGTGAGTTCGAAGGGGTGAAATGTAACGTCGCGCGTTTTTCGGATCCCGTGGATCCAGGTTTAGTGGGTTTGGTGGCCATGTGTGGCCATTAGCTTGTGTTTCAGGTGTTCGCGCGAGTTGTGAGGCTTGGTGGGCCGGCCGTTGGGCCCAAAGTGCTCACAGGTCTTGTGGCTGTGAACGCGACGGAGGCTTGCATCGTGATCTGAACGCGACGTCCCTTGGGGTCGCGTTCCTGTTACCGCTGTTTGGCGGATGTCGTCTGCATGGCTGCCGCGTGTCGCTCGCCGGGCAGTCAGCTGACGTCGGCCTTGAGAAGGCGACGGTCACCTAGGTCGTGATCAGGTCGCGACGGGGGTGCACGTCGCGTTCCCAACCGCTGTGCGTTTTAAGAGAGTTTTGGCCGGACAGAGCTGGGGCAAGCTCTGCTCGGCCCAGGAGGAGTGCTGTGGTGGTTTTGGGCGATTCGAGGTTTTGGTGGAGTTTTCAGCGCGCTCTCGTCGCGAGGACATCGCTTGGAGTTGGGGAGACGCTGTGCCATCGTCGGTTTGAGCGTTCTTCGTGAAGGTAGGGTGTTCTACCTTGTTTTGTATTGTGGATTGCATGTTAGTTTGTTTATTTCTTCGAAAACTGTAGATATCATGCTAGGGTATCCATTAAGCATGTAAAATGTGAATTAAGTATGGTTTGAATGCTCTGGAATGGTGATCCGTGGGTGGAATTACTCTTAGATTGGATTTGCGCCTGTGAAGGCGACGACCCTGGGCGTCGCATTCAGTTTGGAAAGCGACACATTAAAGAGTCACGATCGGATGGCGACCAAGGGTTCTGTCGCGACAAGGTTGCAACAGCCTTACCATCGCGTTATGGTTTTCTATGGCGGCATGTCGAGGCGTCGCGTTCTGAAGGCGACCATGCCCCTTGTCGCGACCTCAGCTGAGAGGTCATGTTATGCATGCTTTCTGTATTTTGAATATCCGGTTAGTGGTATTTGTTGTGCATGGCAATGACAGGTGGAGCCAGTGCACTTGTTACGTCATGGAGCGTTTTGCTTACAAGGGGGCATGTTTACGTGGTTAATATGTTATGTACGTAATCGCTTGATGTTAGTAGTATGTGTGGCGCGTGGCACCTGTAGTGCTCTTGGAGCGTGCTATCTATGTGTTGGACATGTTGTTTATGTGAAGACGTGTGGTGCACCTGGCTGGTGTATTTACACTTGGGTCTTGTGGTTGGATGCCGTGCATGTGGTTGTGTGTGCATGGCACATCATACGTCATTGTGTTTATTATATTTTAATTATTGTGTTGGTCCGTGCTGTTGTGGTAGTGAGGTTCACGTTGAACCTAGCCTTGGTCCTTTAAGATCTTTTATAGCTTATCCTAGATGGATAATTAGTAAAGTATAATATGGTTATTAGTGATTATCGTGTGTACTGTGTTAGTGTGGCAATGGAGGTCACAAGGTGACCGATGACAGGCCGTGGTGTTATTATAATATGGTTTATATGTGTTATGGTGTAGGTAGCTTGTGAGTCACGAGTGACCAGGACAAGCTATTCCTCACATATGTACTGTGGTTTGTAATAAAGATGGAACATGTAAGTGTTGTGGTTTGTGTATTGTCGAGTGTGGTGATCCGACGCCTATTTCGGAATGTCTCTCTAGTCGGGTACCCAGGTTCTTTGTGAGCTAGACACGTGGTGTTTGTTGTGCTCGGGGTTTGTCCCGGTACTTGCGTGGTATTGTCGAGGTCTGTGTCGTCAGTCCTAGACACCCTCACTCCTGTGTTTGAGTTGTACGCGGCTGAGGGAAAGACGACAGTAGGGCAGGGGCTTGTGTTTGTGGGTGTGCATTCGCTTATAGCGCGCTCGTGGTTCGAGATACAGACACTAGTAGATGTACTGGGCCCAGCTAGTCCTGTTCTAGTGCCTCACTTTAGAGAGCTCGGGCCTGAGCCTAAAGGTGCCAGACATGGGCCTGCAGTATGTGAGACTGCAGGTAGTGGTGGTGTTTGTTAGTCTCCACAGTTAGTTACTTGACTTGTGAGTTTGTGGAGCCATAGCTGGACTGAGGGTCCGTGACTACGAGACTGAGAGGTTGTTCTTGTGTTGTGTTGTCCGGGTTGGATATTGGCCTGATCAGCCAGTAGTCCGTTCCCATGTGGTGGCGTCGTTCCTTTCCGACTCGTACTTTGTCACTGGCTGTGGCTCGTGACTTTGTGACTCCTAGTCGAGGTTTGACCCGTTCGAGGTGTGCCCTGATGTTGGCACAGTTGTGACTGCGGTTGTGGCTTGTGGTGCGCCGAGTGGTGGCACAGTTTTGGTTATGGTTGGTGAGTGTTGACTCACCAAATGTAGTTTAGCTCGCTATGGTGTGCCCTGTTACGACACTGGTTTACTTGTGGTTTCCTTGCTGGTACCTTGTGGTAATAGGTACATGTACCCCGTGTGGGTAATGATTTGTGGTGGTACGTCATATACCAGTCTTTTCTAGTGTGACATGGAACTGTGTTTCGTGGAGGTCATGTGGTGTGACCTTCCACTCAATGTGCTTTACCCTTCCTCGAGTAAGCTTCCGTATATGGTTTTCGTGTGTGATGGATTGGCCCTCTGTAGCCGATCATGTTACCTGGTGTGTGTAGCTTCTGATATATCGTGGTTTGGGGTTTAATGGACCAACACTTGGTTGGCTGTCCTATTACCCACGAAGTTGAGGTTCACCTGGGAAGCTTGCAGCCTAGCAGTGACTTGCCTGTGTGGCTTAAAAGCGTAGGCGACCAGTTGTTATTATGATTTGCCTGTGAGGCTTAAGGCTTAGGCGTTTCAGTTGTGGTGTGGACTAGTGGTACAAAACTAGTCATGTTGTTTCTTCTTACCTTCCAAGGTTATGATTAATTAAGGTGTTTATATTTAATTGCAGTTTAAATTCAATTGTTGTGAGCATGAATTGGTTTGGCTATTAGTGTTGCCAATGAGACCCTCTAGGGTTGAGGCTTCTTCTGTTTAGTTGTTGAGGTTTTAGGTAGCCCCTGCTGAGTCTGTGACTTGTTGAGGCTCACTCCCCTACAGTTTCTTTCAGGATATGCCGTATGTTTGGCTTGCAGCAGCGTTCTAGCAGACTTGTACCACCAGCAGTAGTGTAGTAGTTAGTGTTGTGTGGCTCGTGCTCCTCGGGTATGTCTCAGGTAGTTGTACTTTTTAATTTGACATGTAATAATGTAATGAGACATTGTAAATTGTTATATGTAAGTATGAGCACATGTACTTTCTTGTGTCTTATACTGTGTAGTTGTCTTTTATATCTTATTGGACACTTGTGTGAGATATCCCTTGCGAGACTTCGGTCCGTTCACGGGAGACGGATCTGGATATGGAGCCTTAATGGGCATAAATATTCAGGGTCGTCACATGAAATGCTAGAGAAATAAGATAAATGTTCGTACAATCCGATCTACATGCAACTGAAAAAAAAATAGAAAAGAAAATTGAGGTGGAGAGAGAATAGAGAGGGAGAGATCCCCCCACGAGCATGATAAACACCTCCTACCTTCAACATTATTATCACCACCTCTAACTATCTTGTGTAAAAATCAAATAATAGGGAGTTCTTTTAAGTCATTGGTGGTGGTGTTGAAATTTTATTAGATTTTTGAGTGCATGGGATTTAGTGTGCCACCTCGAGAGGCCCGAGACGGGGGCTCGTGTTGAAGTATTTTGAGGAAATAAGAATCCACTTTTGGTCGAAGTTGACCTAATTTGAAAAGACAATCAATCCTGAGAGAATATTCTTGGGCCGACTTTTGGAGAATCAAGTTAGTATACTCAACCTAGTTCGGCTTGATAAAGAGAGAGATACATGTTGACAGAGAAATGAGAGAGAGAGTGTGTGTGTAGGGTTGGATAATTCCTTAATTGAAACATGTCCTCCTCCTTTACCTATGTCTTCCTCCTTTACTTGTGTCTCTTGGGCTTCCCTTGAAGGCTACTGGATAAGGGAGGAAACTAAGGCATTCGATATGTGACTAAGGTCCATTTGGATGCCTTTCTTCCTCCTCCTTTCTCCTCTTGGGGCCTCTTTTGTGCCGACCCTAATAAATTTATTGGGCTTGACTCAATAGGCCTGTCATGAGCCCCCACTATGGTGTCAAGACTCAGATCAATGGGTCTTAAGACCAGAGTTTGCACTTGGAGTTGACATCTCGTCTGATGTGTCTCAATAATGGTGTCATGTTGCCTTATCGTAATGGTGGTGCGCCACTCTTCCCAAGTCACCATGACGGCACCTATTCTGTCACCATGCGTCGAGCCACTCTACTCAAGCCACTATGATGGTTCCTCGAGATTCATGCCATAATGGGGTATAGCTATGGCATAGCATCATCGTCGGGCGGGGCCTTATATAAAAGGGTGGTCTAGGGGTGTCGAAGGGATCGAGGAAGTGAATAGGTCAAGAGAGATTAAGAGCGCTCGAGAGAGGTTGGTGTGAGGAAGTGGTTCGGCTCTAGCTCTCTGTTAAGTGCCAAGTTGAAAAAAGATGTAGGCCAGCAAGGGATCGGTGTGAGGGTGGGGTAGGAGTGCATCCTCAAGTAGGGCTGTCATGGGCCGGGCCCGGCTGGGCTTAGATGAGCCCGACCCAGGCCCGACTCATCAATATGAAAGTCCAAGCTCGGCCCAAGCCCGAGCAATGTCAGGTCAGACTGGGCGGGCCCAATATTTTTACAAAATTGTAAAGCCTGACTAAGGCCCGACCCGACCCAAATACTTAAATAAAAATTAAATTAATAATAAAATAATATATTTAACAGTATAAAACTTATAATCTCATTCAATTAAGTAGAGTTTTGACGTTCCTTATTTAATTGTTTAAAAAGAGAGTTTTTACTTTTAAATAAGTAAAATAACATAATTTTAACTGAGTAAAATTTAAGATTTGAAAAGAAAAAGGAAAAGAGAACGGGTCGGGCCGGCCCATCGGGCCGAACTCAAAGCCTGAGTTCGGCACATGGGCTTAGTCGGACTGGGCTTTTAGGCCTACAGAAAATCCATGGGCCGAAAAGAGTCTTGCGGCCCGGCCCAAAATCGGGCCAAGCCCGCGGGCTTGTCGGCCCGGCCGGCCCGGCCCATTGACAACCCTATCCTCAAGTAGTCTTAAGTTCGGGGATACGTAACACACTGATTGGTCATCGAGTATCTCCTCTAGGTCTTCCAAGTTTGAGTCAA
This sequence comes from Colocasia esculenta, assembly GCA_014218235.1. Lineage (NCBI taxonomy): Eukaryota > Viridiplantae > Streptophyta > Magnoliopsida > Alismatales > Araceae > Colocasia > Colocasia esculenta. The sequence continues at coordinate 99,858,102 of CM024759.1, read as the reverse complement.
CCTGTAAGGCCCTCGAATTTTGTTGCATAATTTTATTTCGTGTAAATAATTCATGTTGTGTATGCATAGATGTACATATCTACGTATGTATTAACTAGTTATATTTATGTGTGCATGTGTATAATTAGTTGTAAATAATGTATGAATTGCATGATGGTAGTGTGTACATGATAATACATATGTATGGCATGTACATAGGTATAAGTTAGGCATGGTTTCTGCATGTTTTGAGTTCTGGCCGAAGGACCCAATTGGCGTCCACATGGATGGACGTCCATGCTGAGTCAGCGTCCACCTCGATGGACGCCAATACTTAAACCAACGTCCATGGATGTGGACGTTAAGATCTCTGACTTGCATGCGTTGCAAACCCGAAACTCGGGGGCAAGCAGCCCAGCCATGGGGAGATGTCCCCAACGGCTAGCAGGCTTTCACATCACCTCTCCGGGGTTCCCCAAACCCCTCTACTATAAACCCCACTCCCTTCTGCACCAGACAACCCCTCTTGACCTCTTTCAAGAGATAGAGAAAACCCTAGCTCGGAACTGCATAAAGACTGAACTTTGGAGGCTTCAATCCGACGATTCAAGGCTTCATCCGGCGACCTACTGCATCAGGAGGGTAGCTGGAACATCGGGGAAGACTTCCCCAATCCCGGTACTTGTGTTGTACGTCGAGGTCTGTGTCGTCTGACCTGGACACCTCACTCGTTTGATTGTACGTCCGGCTGAGGGAAAGACGACAGTGGGACAGTGAATGCCGTACTTGTCTTTTAGTCACTGTAGCGCGCTCGTAGTTGGGGGTACAGACACCAGTAGTCGACACTGGTCTCCAGCTAGTCCTTTTCTAGTGCCTCACTCTAGAGGGCCTAGGCCAGGGTCTCCAGAGGTGTCAGGCATGGGCTTGTGACCGTGTGTCCGCAGGTGGTGGTGTTTAGTTGGTCTCCATAGTTGCTTGACTTTTTCACGTGGAGCGACAGCTAGACTTTTCTCTGTGGCTGCGAGACTGAGAGGTAGACCTGTGTTAGCTTGTCCGAGTCAGTCTCTGGTGTCGCGAACCAGTTCACGTGGCTCGTGTGTGGCGGTCTCTCTATAGCGTACACCTGTTGGGTTTGCCGTTTAATTATTACAGTTATTTTCCGTAGTCGGCAAACGGTGAGTACTTTTACAGCTTTTATATCATGCTTAGCTGTTCTATAAATTGTGGTACTGTTTACTGCTTTTGTACCTGTGGTTTTGGTTTGCTCGGTTTTGGGGGAGTTCCCTACTGAGCCAGTGACTAGCGAGGCTCACCCCTACTCCCACAGGTGAGAGTGAGGAAGACGTTTCTCGACCGTCGTCCAGCTCAGAGCCGCGTCGTAGCGGTGCAGGGTCAGTACCTCCAGCAGTGTAGTAGCAGCAGTGTAGTGTAGCTAGTTTGTTTACTTCTTTCAGTTGTACCTCGGGGTATGCCCCATGCTCTTGTACTTTCTTTTAGTTATGTGGAAATATGGCTATGTAAACTTGTGAAATATATATAAAAAATGGTGTGTTCCTTTGTGTTTACACGGACTGTGGTGTGGTATCCCTAGCGAGGCTTTGGCCCGTTCGCGGGAGGCGGACTCGGATCAAGTACGTTATCAGTTTAACGGGCTTGGTCGGGGCATTCCGTCTCAGTCCGAGACTTCAGCAGGGAGTCCAGCACAGAGCGCCATCCCCAGCAGCGGTAGCAGCAGCAACGCCAGCTACAGGAAGACCAGGAAGGCCTCGAGCCCTAGCTCGAGTGTTTGCTTTAGCACGAGAGGATGCCGATCAGGCGGAGCATGTCACTGAAGGTACGGTTTTACTTCTAGGTGTACACGCTCAGGTTTTGTTTGATACGGGTGCCACTCACTCGTTCATTTCCGAGCGGTTCGCTAGGCAGTTAGCTCTAGAGTCAGGCGTAGAGTCTAAGGATTTAGAAGTCCCTTTGTCTGTGCACACACCTGCGGGTACGGTATCGACTAGGAAGTGTATTCCGTCGTTACCTGTGTGCATCGAGGATAGAGTCTTAGAAGGGTGTTTCTTCTTGCTAAAGATGAAGGACTTTGATGCTATTCTTGGTCTGGATTGGCTAGAGGAGCACTATGCGCTAGTGGATTGTCGTCGGAAGAGGATTGTTTTCCGCATTCCTGGTGAAGACGAGTTCTCTCATCCCTTGCCAAAGAACTTGACGGGAAAGTTGGTCATCTCTGCCATGAAGGCGATGCGCATGGTGAACAAGGGTGTGACGCTTTTCTTGCCAGCGTGGTATTAGTACCAGAGGCTGATGAGTCACTACTCTTGCGAGATCGAGGTAATGCAGTATTTTTCCAGACGTCTTTCCTGATGATTTGTCTGGTTTGCCACCGGATAGAGAGATAGAGTTCATCATAGAGTTCTCTTCTGGGTACCTCTCCTATCTCAAAGGCTCCATATGGATGGCACCTGCAGAGTTAGCCGAGTTAAGGAGGCAGTTGCAAGAGTTGCTAGATAAAGATTTATTCGCCCTAGTGTTTTCCCCTTGGGGCGGCACCTGTATTATTTGTAAAGAAGAAAGATGGGTCACTTAGGTTATGCATTGACTACAGAATCTGACCCAAGTGACTGCGAAGAACATGTATCCCTTACCTCGTATTGATAATTTGTTTGACCATTTACAGATGCATCAGTCTTTTCTAAGATTGATTTGCGATTTGGTTATCATCAGTTGAGGATTCGGAGTGAGGATGTGTCCAAGACGGCATTTAGATCCCATATGGACATTATGAGTTTTTAGTTCTTCCTTTCGGATTGACCAACGCCCCTGCAACATTCATGGATCTCATGAACATGGTGTTTTTCGGGCGTATCTAATAGCTTTGTCGTAGGGTTTATTGATGATGTGCTGGTCTACTCTCCGAACGAGGCCACACACCGGCAACATTTGAGGGTAGTGTTAGAGGTCCTTCGTGAGCACAAACTATATGCTAAATTCAGCAAGTGCGATTTCTGGTTGCGCGAGGTTCATTTCCTCGGCATGTTTTCTCCGTGTTAGTGTAGCAGTTGATCCAGCAAGGTCCAGGCAGTTATGGATTGGAGACCCCCTAGACCCCTTCGGAGATTCATAGTTTTCTGGGTTTGGCTGGTTACTATCGGCGATTCGTTGAGGGATTTTCATCCATCGCCGCCCCATTGACTCAGCTTACCAGAAGGGAGTGAAGTTTGTTGGTCCGAGAAGTGTGAGAATAGTTTTCAATTGTTGAAGACTAAGCTCACGTCAGCTCCGGTGTTAATCTTGCCGAGCGGTGTAGAGGTTTTGCTATCTACACGGATGCGTCTCGATTGGCTTAGGCTGTGTGCTAATGCAGCAAGGAAGGGTAGTGGCTTATGCTTCTCGTCAGTTGAAGGAGCATGAGAAGAACTATCCGACCCATGAGTTGGAGCTCGCAGCAGTGGTACATGCAATAAGATCTGAGGCACTATCTTTATGGTGTCAGATTTGAGGTGTTTACCGACCACAAGAGCTTGAAGTATCTCTTCTCCCAAAAGGAATTAAACTTGAGGCAAGAAGATGGATTGAGTTCTTGAAGGACTATGACTTTGACCTTCAGTATCACCCTGGGAAGGTGAATGTCGTAGTCGATGCCCTAAGTAGAGAGGCCATCTCTCCAGCAGACTGGAAGATGTTGGAGGATGCGGCTTGCGCGTTGACTGAGTTAGAGCCATCGTTATGCCAGGCTTTTGTAGCTCAGTTATCCCTTAGATCCTCAGTATTGGATGAGGTAATCGAGCAACAGAAGGCCGACCCTAGACTCCTAGAGTTAGTGGGCAAGGCGGGTATTGCTCGTGATGAGGATGATGTGATTAGATTCCATCACCGAGTGTGCGTTCCTGACTTGGTAGATGTCCGTGAGCATGTGTTGGCAGAAGCTCATAGGTCAAGATTCTCTATTCATCCAGTAACACTAAGATGTACCAGATTTGAAGAGATCATTTTGGTGGTCCGGCTGAAGAAGATGTAGCGGATTATGTGTCGAGGTGTTTGGTGTGTCAGCAAGTGAAAGCCGAGCGGCATCGCACCATCCGGCCTTATGCAAAGGATGGAGATCCCAGTTTGGAAATGGGAAGCTGTCACTATGGATTTTGTTTCGGGTTTGCCTCGGTCTAAATGGGGTATGATGCTCGATTTGGGTAGTCATAGATAGAATCTCAAAGACTGCGCATTTTCTTGGCTATGAAGAAGAAGCAGTCGGTTGAGAGTTTAGCTAGGTTGTATGTTAGTAGCATCATTAGATTGCATGGTATGCCGAAGTCGATCATTTCGGATCGAGATCCGAGATTTACTTCGAGGCTATGGAGGGTCTTCAGGATGCGTTAGGTTCAGAGCTGAAGCTCAGTTCGGCGTTTCATCCCCAGACAGATGGACAATCCGAGAGGACTATCCAGACGCTCGAGGATATCTTGAGGGCGTGTGTGCTGGATTGGGAGGAACTGGGAGCGTCATTTACCTCTAGTGGAGTTCGCATACAACAACAGCTTTCATGCGAGTATTGGTATGGCTCCATTTGAGGCGTTGTATGGTAGGCCCTGCAGATCTCCTTTGTGTTGGGAGGAGACAGGCGATGGCATTGATCGGCCCAGAGTTAGTCTAGCAAACTTCGGATAAGATCCAGGTATCAGAAGAGGCTGTTGCGGCACAGGATAGGCAGAAGAGCTATGCCGACAACAGGAGGAAGGATTTGAGTTCGCGGTGGGTGATCAATCTTCTTGAAGATCTCGCCTACTCGTGGTGTGGTTAGATTTGGCAGGCATAGTAAGCTAAGCCTAGATTCATTGGCCCGTATGAGATTCTCAGACGATTGGGCAACGTGGCATATGAGCTAGCTTTAAACCCCCAGCTTTGGCTAGTGTTCACCCCGTTTTCCCACGTATCTACGCTCAGAAAGTATGTCCGAGATTCATCTCATATTATTAGCCGCGAGCCTGTGGAGATCTAGCCAGATCTTTCGTATGTGGAGCAACCAGTAGCTATACTTGACCGGAAGGTTCAGCATCTCTGGAACGAGAGTATTGCGTCGGTGAAAGTTCTATGGTGGAACTTCTTGCAAGAGGAGGCTACTTGGGAGCTTGAGGATGCGATGAAGAAGAAGTATCCCCGTTTGTTTGAGTAGTTTTTTTTAAACTTCGAGACAAAGTTTCTTTATTGGGGAGAGGGTGTAAGGCCCTCGAATTTTGTTGCATTATTTTATTTCGTGTAAATAATTCATGTTGTGTATGCATAGATGTACATATCTACGTATGTATTACTAATTATACTTATGTGTGCATGTGTATAATTAGTTGTAAATAATGTATGATTTGCATGATGGTAGTGTGTACATGATAGTAATATGTATGGCATGTACATAGGTATATTAGGCATGGTTTCTGCCTATTTTGAGTTCTGGCCGAAGGACCCAATTGGCGTCCACATGGATGGACGTCCATGCTGAGTCAGCGTCCACCTCTATGGACGCCAATACTTAAACCAACGTCCATGGATGTGGACGTTAAGATCTCTGACCTGCATGCGTTGCAGACCCCGAAACTCCGGGGGCCGCAAGCCGCCATTGGGAGATGTCCCCAACGGCTAGCAAGCTTTCACATCACCTCTCCGGGTTTCCCCAAACCCTCTGCTATAAACCCCACTCCCTTCTGCACCAGACAACCCTCTTGACCTCTTTCAAGAGATAGAGAAAACCCTAGCTCGACTACATAAAGACTAAACTTTGGAGGCTTCAATCTGGCGATTCAAGGCTTCATCCGACGACCTACTGCATCAGGAGGGTAGCTGGAACATCGGGAGACTTCCCCAACTGCGGTTTAGCTTCTACACCAACCTAGAATCCGGAGGAGAGCATTTGTGGAGGCTTCTTGGGACTGCCCAAGGAGAGCTTCACCACCATCTTAATCCCTTTGGAGACTTGTTTAAAGGCAAGTAACCCTCACATTTCGTCCATGTAGATGTCTGGTAGGGTTTTGTTATTTTTACAGATTTTAAATCGAGTCCTGGATCCCCCATTCTTCTTGTATTTGGAGCTCGGATGTAGTTCTGCGCAAACGTGAACTTGACGGCAAGGGACTTGACGACAAGATCCCTTGCCGTCAAGATCTTCATTAACGGCCAACGATGTTGCCGTTAATCTCCATTAACGCCAGACTATGCCGTTAAGATCGTCAGGACAGAACATGAGCTGTTCTTTCTTCTATATGATAATTTTTAGGTTCTCGCATGAGGATATATGGTAACCGTACCATGATATGTATTATGAATGGTGGTATATGTGGTGAGGTCCTTACAATTTTGAAATTGATATGAGGGTGTCATTTATGAAAATGCATGTATGATAAAATCCTAGATCATGTTAGTTTCTGTTTGTGCAACTCGTGAGGAATTTGGGTGCCCTAATTTTTGAACCATGTGTGTAGGGTCAGTCTATATGCCCTGCAATTTCTGATTTCTCCATGCTCGTATGATTTACTGTAAAATTATGTTCTGAAAATAGAAAACATGCGTAGGGTTGTGAAATCTCCAGTAAATTGTGTGTTGTGTAATAAATTCGGAGGAAATTCCTGTGATAAGGTATATGTGGGTTCAGGTTGAGGTCTTTTGAATCTGCTATTCATGTTGTGTTCGGTGTGGATTGAATTATGGATAATATGAGGCTGAATGTTTCAATTTCTGAAAATTATGTTAACTCTGAAAATCTGAAAATTTCATGTAAGACTATAAACCTGAAATGAGTATGTGGTAAATTTTCATGCTATTCTGATGACTGCAAAGTGTGTTATGAAAATTTCATGTGATAAATGCATGTTATCATGAATATGACTTAATGATGTGTTTTTCCAACCTGATTATGCAAGTTAGTGAATGTTAATGAAAAAAAAAAACAGAGCCATGTGTGCGAGAGAGAGAATGTAAAGGTATGAAGATATCTTGTGTAATGTGTATTAAAATCGATATGTATATGTGTAAGACTGTGCCAAGTGTGACATTGCTTCCATAGAGGACCGTGGAACCGTATCATGGAAAAGTCCCCATGAGAAGGTTCAATGTGTTAAATCCTATGGGCATTAGGATGAAATCCTGGAGGTGGACAAGTACCACTGGTTAGGGTGGAGACTTGTTCTCCCGGTCTGCGTAGTCCAAGAGTCGTCACTGTATTGCCTAGGTGGCGTCTATGTGTATGTGATGTGTATGTGTCCTTCTAATGGTGGTTTGGACTATGTGTCACGGCACTAAAGTGTGAAAAATGTGAATGTGTACATGTGTAAGTGTGCAATGTGTAAAAAGTGAACTATGTGAATGAGGAAATTGTGCAAACATGTGAAACTAATGTGTTAGATGATGAAATGGTGATCCATGATATGTTAATGTTAAACTCGTGTTATAACAGCAACCTAATTGTAGTTATGAAAACGTTTTACGTGTGTACAATTGCGTGGAATCCATGCTAGTAGCATTTCTTGCTTATGTGTAAACGTTTCCATGCTTAAGCGCCACCATGATATAATTAATTGAGATTGTAGCTCTCATGTGATTGGTTGCGAATTTCTAATTCATGTCAAAACAGCAAGCTAAAAGTGTATAAAACGACAATGTGCATGTGCAAGAATGTGTAGAAATCCTGATAGGAAGGTCTCCTTTCATGTATGTAAGCATACCATGTTTGGTTGCTCTCATGTTTTGCTTAATTGGAGGTAAAACCTTTATGTGATGGAATAAGTAGAAAGCATGTGATAGGACGTTTTATTTTGGAAAATCTGAAATCATGAACCATGTGTTTAATTTGGTAGAATTACCATGATAGGTTGTCTCTTATTGATGTCAAGCATGCTACATGTTTTGTCTTGTGACTTTGGATGAAAACCTGCTATGATATATGGATGTGTGATATTGTGGTGTTATTTGCTGAGTCTTTTAGACTCATTACTTGTTTCGGCGTACAGGTTTAGTAGGTGATACACCTTTGGAGGATACCGGGAGAGCGATTTCAGCGTGGGGAAGCTTGGCAGAGTTATAATTGTGACATTTTGACTTCTATCGTATGTAAATGAGGCATTGTAATGGAAACGCTATGTAATTCGTGGACAACTATGTATTTGAATTTAGTACTTCTTATATGGACTTTTTTTATCTTTAAATTGTCATTTGAAACATGTAGTTAATGTGGATGATGAAATGAAAGACCTGGTCTTTTACTTCCGCTACTCTCTATTTATATTTATGAGCATCTCATCGTATGTTATTGTTTGGGTAAATGCCCCACTGTGATAACGTTCACTATACCGACGTGGGTTGGTATAACCGTACCGGTATAATGAGGGTCGTCACACAACCGAGCTATAGGGAGCCTCTGAAATGGAGGCAGTGAGCGAGGCCCATCCGATCGAGGAGCAGGAATTCGAGGTCGAGGCAGGTGAGAAAGAAGAGGAAGTAGTTGAGAGGCCGGCCTAGTCAGGTAGCACAAACGATGGGTTAGGTAGCATTATAGCATCTCCCAGGAGGATTTAATAGCTCTGTGAGCAGTACAAGATTCCATTCAAGTTTGAACTCGATACTCCCAAGCCGGGGAACACACACATAATGCTCGGGATGGCTATGTGTGCATCTATAATGAAGTTGTGTGGGGTGGATTCTAGTTCCCCATTGTGCCCTTTCTAGCCGAGCTGTTAGGGTACTTGGGGATAGCACCCACCCAACCCATTCTAAATAGCTAGCTAGTGATTTTTGCATTTTTGTTCATGTGCCATTAGGCGGGGCTAAGGATCATAAGCAGTGGTTCTATTACTCATAAGCTCGCCCCAATCGGCCTTTTCTTTTCTTATTGGGGAAATTAATTAGAAGTTTCTAACTGTAATAGGAAAGTCCTTACTGTAACATGAACATATACTGTAACGAGAGATAATACTTATTGTAATGAGTTACAACTCTGTCTAGGACTAGAAAATAAATCAAATGTCTATTAGGGGCTCCTCGTTAATTTGCCCTTTCTTATTACTCATAAGCAGTAGTTCTATGTCACCACGAGGGTGTGCCAAACCCTAAGCAGGAGCTTAGTATGCTTCTTTATTGTGAAGCCAAGGTCCGACAAGTCCTTCCCCTTTCCAATGCATTGGGTCAAGAGCATTGCAACAAGCCAGTTGTCCATGCCTGAGTAAAGACAAGCCCACTTTTCGATTCTAAAGGGGCTCTTTGCCAGGGAGAGTTCGGCAGGGCTGCTATTGATGGAAGAGAACCTTGAGAGGGATGAGTTATGCGCTGCACATCCTATCCCCTTCTTGTGATTTTTCATTGATTTAAATGTATGCTAATTGTTCTTGTCATCTTGGTGTTGAGGCCATGGTGGTCCCAAAGAAGTTCACAAGGGTGCTCGACTACTGCTGAGGTGGGGAAGAAGAGGGGAACCCCTAAGGTGAAGGGGGCAGTTGTCGAGAAGAAGACCTAAATGGGGGCCTCTAATTGGGGCATGTCAAGCCTAGCCAATCGATTGGTGGCATAGCGGCCTCGGCCACAACCCGAACTGAGCATGAGGGCAACCAAGAAAGCTCCAGTTGGCGCTGAGGACAAGTCCCCTTTGATGGAAGATCACAAAACGAGTGCTCCTTGGATGACATGAGGGTGGTCAAGGAGCTTTCAGAGGCATGCCTTCTTCCCCGCCACTGGGAGGCAATGCAGGGGACGCCAACGTCTGGGATGCTCCATGCTATGATGAAGAACATGACTCTAGCCATTTCCTACCTCATCAGGGGAGATTCGACAAGCGAGGCCATCATACGCCAACGCCATGCAATCCCGCGATGCCATGTTCGACCTCAGTTTTCTAGAGGTGCCTGATAGGCAAAGGAACAAGTAGGCTTGGGTGGTGATAGTGCTAAGGAGGCTGTAGATGGCAAGGAGGCGGGTCAAGATTGACCTCCTAGGGTGCTCCTTCCCATTTTCGTGCCTTTTTGTTGTTTTGTTGATGTTGATATGTCACCCTATGCTACGACACAAATGTTTGGCCGGCCTCTTATACTTGTAATTTTTGTGAAGCATGAATAGAAATGCCTCTTTTTTATTTCTTTGCATTATTTGCCATGTGCCCTACTCATTTGCATAAATTGTAACAACGTTATGCGACGTCCCATGTGACCTTAGGATAGTAAAGCAAGGACTTGGGTGCTGACTAGTTTAGGTGGCACACTTTGATATGCTCAACATTTATGCCACCAAGGTGGTGGTGTTGGGCCCGATCGACCTGGGTCTCTTGTGTCGAGATGGCAGCACTAAGCTCAATTGACTTGGAGACTTGGAGCATTCGCTAGGTGGTGCATCGTGGCACATTCAACCTTCGTGCCACTGAGGTGGTGGTACTAGGTACGACGGACCTAGGGTTTCTTTATTCTGCCGAAGTGGTGACACTAAGTTTGACTAATTAAGAGATTTGGGGTATTCACTAAGTGGAGCATCGTGGTACATCTGACCTTCGTGCCACCAAGATGGTGGTACTAGGCCCAACTGATATGGGGTTCTTTATATTCTATCAAGGTGATGGCATTGAGCTCGACCAACCTGGAGACTTGGGGTATTCATTAGGTGGAGCGTCATGACACGTCTGACCTTTGTGTTGTCGGGGTGGTGGTATTGGGCCCCAACCAACTTGAGAGTTTCTTGGTCTTGCTAAGGTGGCAGCAATGAGTTCAACTGACCTAGAGACTTGGGATATTCACTTAGTGGAGCGTCGTGGAACATCCAAACTTCGTGCCACTAAGGTGGTGGTGCTGGTTCCGACCAACTTGGAGGTCTTTTGGTTCTATCTAGGTGGTAACACTAAACTTGACCGACTTGTAGACTTGGGGTATTCGCTAGGTGGCGTGTCGCGGTGTGTCTGACATTCATGCGATCAAGGTGGTGGTATTGGACAAGAAGGACCTAGAGGTCTTTTGGTTCTATGAAGGTAGCGGCACCGAACTTGACTGACCTAAAAGACTTGCAATATGTGCTAGGTTGAATGTCATGGCATGTCTAATCGTCATGCCATCGAGGTGGTATTGCCAAGTCCAACCAACCTTGGGGAACTAGGGATCAACCTATGCGTTGATACATTGGAGCACATTCAACCTAAGGACTCTTGAAATAGGAAAACTCATGTGAAACAAAACATGATTTCATTTATGTCGGGTTGTTTACACAAAGTACATTTTCAAGTTGACCATATTCCCTGTTCTCAGGATAGATTTGCTGAGGTGGTCTACCATGCCAGTTATCAAAGCTTCATGGGAACCTTTCAATGAGTCAAACTGTTCTTAGTCCGTGTAGATCATCGAACTTGCAGAGCAACAAACTTTGTGATGCACCTCTCCTTTCAAACATCTGTCTTGGTAGTTTTATACTTTAATGGGATATGGATTGCCTTGCTATAGATGTGAGTGTCTTGTTATTTAACAAGGTGATACTCATTGTGGTGCGTGTAAGGCTACAAATTCTATAGCATGGTTTATCATGCTGCTGCGAATTATGATGATGCGGTTGTACTATACTGTGATAGGAGAGAGGCAAGTCTACTGATCTGATCCTTTTATTTTTGTTTTTTAATTAATTATTATCATTATTATTTTGAAGTGATACACTTCGATTCAAAACATATCAATAGAAATCCGATACGGCCAGATCCTCGGACCCAGCACCTTGCTCCCTAATGTTGCTGTGCTGGTGGGAAATTGTTAGTTATTGCACAGACCCCTTGTTTTTATTCAAATAACGGGATCATGTTTTATTATTTGTCTAGATGTTCACAATAATTGTACCCGATCATAAATATTTATTTTATAAGATGAGAAAATTTTAATATATTTGAATTATATATTTTGTATTTATATTTTTTTCTTTTTTATTAGCCAATAAAAAAATGACACACTATACTCGTCTAAGGAGAAACAAAAAATGTAAGTACAAAATATAAAACTCAAATATATTAAAATTTTCTCTTATATCTTTGTAATTTAATCCCAATGTTGGTATCACGGGCAAATTTCACCACATCGGCACATCTTTCTAATGTTTCTAGGTGCGCTTCCATGGGGGCGTGCCGCCGCCGTGGGCGGGTAGGTGATGGCGGCGGCCGCATTGGCGAAGGCGGAAACGCCAAGGCGTCTTCTCCGCAGGACAGGGAGGGGTGCGGCCGGGGGCAACCTTCCAAGCCCAGGAAGCTTCTTCTCCTATTGTTCCTCCTCTAGATCCTCTACTCGTCCTTCGCCGTCGGCGCCATCTCCTCCGCTCTCCGGCATTATCGCTACCCTCTTCGGCTACAGGAGGCCGTCTCAGGCAGCCGCTTTCTTTAGGCGGGTGATCTCCGGGAGGCGGTTGGGACTGCCCGCGCGCACAGGGCTCTACTCGGCGGTCATCCATGTGCTGGTGGGGGCCAGGCTCCATGCGCAGGCAATCTGTTTGACGAAAGAGCTCGTCCAGGAGTACCTTGAAGCCGGAAGGAGAGATCAACTGGGGCGTCACGTCGGCCAGATTACGTTCGAGGCATTGCAGGGTTTCGACGACTCCGACAAATTTTCCGCGGCAGCATTCGGCGTGCTTGTCATCGCACTCTCCCAGAGCGGGCTGGTGGACGAGGCCTCCTGGGTGTTCCACCAGCTTAGTGACCTGCCCGCTGTCCATGCCTGCAACGCACTTCTCGATGGGCTGCTTAAAGCCGGTAGAATTGGTTCCTTGTGGGAGCTACACGCGGACATGTTGGGGCGTGGCCTGGAGCCGAGCAGTGTTACCTACAACACTCTGATCAACGCCTGCCGTTGGCAGGGAGACCCGTCGAGGGCACTCCAGCTGCTGGACGAGATGGTGGGTAAGGGCCTGGAGCCCACGGTAGTCACCTACACGACGGTGGTCTGCGGACTGTGCGAGGATGGCAGGATCCCCGAAGCCATGGACTTGTTCAGGAACATGAGGCGCTCTGGCGTGCTGCCCAACGTCTACACCTATACAGCCATGATGGACGGGCAATGCAAGCTAGCCGACACGCGTGGAGCACTAGTACTATATGAGACGATGCTGGGGGACGGCCTCCTGCCGAACGCCGTCACTTTGAGCACGCTGGCGAACGGTCTGTGCAAGGAAGGCAGGACGAGGGAAGCAAGAGAGCTCCTCTGCAACATGATCCGCCGCCATGTGGAACCGAACGCATTCGCATACAACTGTTTGATCGATGGGCATGCCAAGTTCGGCGGCCTGTCAGAAGCCTTCAAGCTGCAGTCTTTGATGGCTAGGACAGGCGCGGCTCCCGACGTAGTCACCTATGGCACTCTGATGAAGGGACTCTGTGACGCGGGCATGGTGCAGCAAGGGCGCGAGCTGCTGCAGCAGATGCGCCAAGAAGGGGTCGCCCCCAACACCATCGTGTACAATACGCTCATTGAGGGGTACTGCAAACTAGGGGACACGGAGGAAGCGGCGCACGTTTGCTCAGAGATGACAGGGGAAGGGGTGGAGCCCAATGTGGTCACCTTCTCCCTGTTGATAGACGCCCACTGCAAGACGGGGGAGATGGACACGGCAATGGGGATCTTCTCGGAGATGGCAGTAAGGGGCGTCGTGCCGGATGTGGTGACCTACACTTGCCTCATCGACGGGCACATGAAGAAGGGCAACCTTGAAGAGGCCTGCAGGCTGAACAAGGAGATGGCGGACGCAGGCGAGGCAGCAAATGTATTCACCCTCTGTACTCTTATCGACGGGTTGTGCAGGCAGGGGAGAAGCCGCGAGGCCATGCAACTATTCCTCCAGAACATGGGGGTTCACGATGGTGGAAGTGGGAGGAACCCCGGACGGGCAAGGTCTGTGGATATCCACCCGCCCTGCTCGCCCAACAGCATAGCGTACATGGCACTGATATATGGGCTTTACAGAGACGCGCAGCATTTCAAGGCTGGCAGGTTCTTCGCGCTCATGAGAGAGTCTGGCATGGTGCCGGACGTCTCCACCTACGCGGCTCTGATGAGGGGGCAGTGCCAGTTCAGGTACCTGCTCAACGCCATGATGCTGCATGCGGATATGCTGAAAGCCGGGGTTATGCCCGTGGATGGCAGAGGCATTGGCTAATAGGGGCAGCGGCAGCTGGACGCGTTGGGGATCGAGATGCTGCAGGTTCGTTCCGACTGTGGCACCGCGTACACCATTCTGACATGTATGCTACATGTTCGATTGGAGATGACGGTGAGTAGTTCTGTGCACTGCCCCCTCGCCACTCCTGGTTCCCAACCCACCACCTGGCACCGAGCGTTCCGGAGCATACATTTGAAGATGGAGATGGCCTACGAGATTAGTAGTGCGAGAAGAGATCAAGTGATATAGGCGATGTGAAGTAGATGATCAACTTGGATAAACAAATTAGGGATGTTGAGGAAGTGGAGTGGAGTAGAGGATCTATATGCAGATATTTGAAATGAGATTTTTCTCTAGAATTGTTTAGAGGGCAATTCACGTCATCTTTATTACCGTCTTTAAAGGGCACTAAGTATTTCTCTTGGAACATCATATGCACAACCGAGAGTGAGGGGATGGTTGTTGCATTCACTACATTACTTGCACCTCAAGATCAATCATACGCTCATACCGATGTATTCATTACAAAATGCTTCATTTCAACAGCTTATGGCAAGTTAGGTTTTCTTGGCATTCAAACCCCCACATGAGGGGAGTATTGAAGATTGAACGATGGCATCATGAAAAGTTTCCTCTGACACTTACTGACATAAGCTAAAACTCTTTGATACTATGGGAACCTTTTAAATCTACACAATCATATATTACAGGCTTGGGGTTTGAAAATGAGCAAAATGTATTGAAGGGTCGTGGAGCCTCAGTAAAATGGGGAACCCTCTTCCACGGTCATAATGGAGGGAAAAGCAAGGAATTTGAGAATAGCAATAACATTTCAGGCCTTTAGCTGTAAACAACATTGTAGACAATTTTAAATGTTCATTTTAGAATGTACCTATGTATGTAATACTGAATTTTATGTTCTAATCTGGAGGTAGGCCTATGTTATTGCGGGTGAGCAATGACCTGTGAAGGATGCATCATTTGTGACACATTTTGATTTTGACATTGCTTTTGAATAGAACTTTAAACCATGCAATCTCAGGTGTTGGTGGAATACAAGCTTGTCTGCACGTCCTTTTCTCATTATTTCTGCCATGGATCTTGTGGAATTTCTGCATTTCGGTATTGCCCATTTGTGGGCTTGTCGTGGAGGCTCCCCCCTTGCATTTATGTGAAACTTAGGCGTCGAATAGTTGCACCAAATGGAGTACTCTACTATGGAAGTAAGAACTGCACTTCTGAGGGCCAGTGACAGTATGATATAAGCATCACCTTTAGGCGATGGCAACATGGTATTTGTGCCGCATAGAGGATGGCATATGTACCTAAAAGGTCTCACCTTTGGCAATGCAAATTGTGGGCGTGTGTTTGTTGCGGAAAGGAAATGCGTATAATCATGTAAAAGATCTTACAGGAATTGCTACAAAGAAAAAAAAATAACGAAAATTGTGACGTAAATTTCATATAGAATTATGGTCAAAGAGAAAAAGACAAGCTCAGGTATGTTACATAAGTTTGCCTTCAAAAGAAAGAAAAAGTTTATACACATACTCTATGATGGAAATCTCATGACTGCCAGTAAGTTAGAGACCTAGAAACAGTTCAGAGCGTCCTCTGATCCGGTTGACAAACTTGTTAGAAAAACTGGTGGAAAAATCGACTCACATAACAATACCAAGGAGCCAAATTGTTAAATCCACCATCTTAATGGTACTGCAAATGCCACTCGAATCTGTGCACAAGCCATTTATACTGCCATCACTGTTTGATTACCAATAGTAACAGCATTAGCATGTCTAGTGAAAACTTATTGGGAAAATGGATAAGCCATGTGATGCGGTTATTTAAGATACCTACCAATGTTAAGTTGTCAATGAAGAATTTCCAAGCATGTAACTTCTCTTCATACAGAGAATATTTTCTTCACTTTTTTCATTCTCCTCCGACAAATGGGGCAAGTTCCAGCATCTTCTGTCACCCTGCAGGATTACAAGTCAAAACAATGTCAACATCTAAAAGAACACAAAGATGGATCAGTGCCAAAATATCTGAAGAACTAATGATAGGGACAACAACAGAAGAAGAAGCAAAGTTACCGAGTTCCACATGTAAAACAGGTGGCACAGTGACCGCATGGAAGGAAAAAACAATCTCTTGGGGCATTGCAACAAATTGCACAGAGATGTTGGCTTTCACATACTTCACTCCCACGCACTGGCTTGGGTTCTTTCATAGCCACTTCAAGATGTTCTTCAATGTCACCCTCCTCATTTGAAACGGAATCATAAGATGAGCCCAGACTAGAGTCATCATCATCTTTGTTAGAGAGAAGAGGTGTTCTTTCATGAGCTTCGTCTGCAGCTTGAGAATTGGTAGTATCCTCAGAGCTTGCATAAAAATAACTGAATATCTTGACAGCCAGCAAGATTATAATGCTCATCAAACCTGCAAATATAATATGAAACAAAAATGAGGGTGAGGTGATAAAAACTCTGGGCCATATGGAACTCATGAGCAGGATATACCTGAACCAACAAAATACATTATCCACCGTGGTCCATACGACATTTTGACATACCACACATTGCTGCCCTCATCCTGCCCATGCCATATTGACAAGTCAAACAACAAGGGTGTTGTTTCAGCCACTAGAATGTAGAAATTAATCCCATTACAGAGAAAGACTGTACGAATTAACCCAACTTAAATTCTAAATTCATACATATTGAAGTTAAATCAGTGTCAGGGCATGATTGGCAGTATCTTAGTTTGAGACTACCTATTTTTTAATGATGGGGAATGTAACACAGTGGTACTCGAGTCTGCTCAGTGTGAAAGACCAGGGTTCAAATCCCAGCAAATGCCCAACTCACGGCATTCCTTTTTTCCTAGGCTACCAAACCCCGGGCTCACATCCCTTGAGGTTCAAATGTGAGGCAGGTAATTTCCCCCAGAGAATCAAACCTGGGACCTCGCTACCTTGAGGATTAGTTTTATAAAACTACTGACTTATATCATTGACATGAAAATATGATTTGAGAAGTATTATACCCGGCAAAAGATCCCTGTATCTATGAACATATAGGAAGCTACTCTTTGTGATTATTTTTTTTATAAAACAGAGACAACACCAACAACGAATAAATGCCTTCCACAAGCTACCACCCCGCCTCTCCTCCTCCCCCACCCCCCTCCGGCGAAAACTGGGATAACATTTGTGGAAACTTAGAAGTGCTTCCAATTTGAAGCTGAGCTAAAGCCAGCTTTAGTCTCCCTGATGTCCATCACTTTTGTGTGCATTTTCTGTGAATGCACTAGAAGCTTTCTCCAATGTATAAATAAATGCCAGTGAATTATGTGCAAAGTTGAAGTGTGTCTCTCTGCATGTCAAATTGTTTGGTGGCTTAAACAAGCAGGACACTACCCAATCAACAAGTGAACAAACAAAAGTTAAGTTCACAAGTTGGATAAGTCATTCAAGCATGTTAAGGAACTACATGTTGTGCATGTACCAATGTATCATGCAGGTGACAACACCAGAAACAAAATAGAAGGTGACGGGTTACACAAAGTTCAGTTTCTGCTCCCTATAATATAGTTCCAATGCAAGGCATCCGAGATATTAACAAAAGTGATGCATGAAGAAAGCAAGAGACAGTGAAGAAAAGGAAATCAGGTGTTGCCTGAGAACAAGGAAACATGCCTCCTTTTATGCATTCTGAGGGAGAAAGTTGGGTCCTTTATCCTCCTGGTTTGGAGCTTATCAATTGTCTATGTTTCGTATACTGCTAGGAGGTAAATGCCAATTATCTTATTGCATTTGCAGTCTAGCTGTAAGATCATGGATTCTCAACTGTCAATTTATACTGAGGGTCGACCAAATGTTCAAAGCATTAGTTCAAGCATAAGGACAAAGAGACCTAGGAGGTATTCTATCTTATCCTGGACAGGGATCGACTACTTCGGAGCTATTAGGATTGAGTTCATGCATCTTTAATCCATGTCTTGCATTACACGACTTGTTTGCCTTCAAATGTTGCTTGGTCAAAGTTTTCTACATGGTGATGGCCATCAAATTCTAGATGTTGACTTTTAGGATTTATTTATTTTATTCTAATAAAGCCATCAATACCTACAATTCAATAATTATTTGTGCACATTTATATCACCAACATCTTCAGTCTTTCTGGAAAGCCTAATCAAGCATTATCTTGGGATCCTACTCCAACCTTCACATACACCATTCATCTAAAAGTAATACATAAAGCCCATCTTTTCCCTTCCATGCCACAGGTTGCATTGACCTTCAGATATTAAGAGGTCCAATCTAGCATATTGAATTTCTAGTAAAGCCGTTTAAGGCATATATATCAGAGAAAACTGCAAAAGATCATGCATTTATTACCTGTTGGGGGCCAGAAGTAGCAAGTATAGCAGCATTCTCCCCCAAAAAGGATATCTTCATAACACACGAATCCTGATGCAATGAGCAGTTGTAATATGCCCTTGTTGTATTATACAATGATGCATTTATTGCAATTTTCAATTCCACCTGTTTCAATGCATCTGTGCTGAGTCAAATGACTACATAAAAATAAATATTATATGAAAATAAGTAACTTATAGTTTTTGCCACAAGTTGAAAATATATTTGTTCAGGTTAGCCAATCTTAAATCAATTGGCTTGGATTCCAAAAATTAAAATAAGGGACTAAAGAGGATATGTTCAGGTTATCTCCAGGTGACGCATGCACATATATCAGCCACACAAATGGTGCTCAACAAAATGCAGTTAATATGAACATTACATTGCAGGAGTCAATAGACTAGAATTAGATACCTCAGCTGGCAATGATTTTAGGTTGCCCACAGCAACATAGTAGTCAGATGATTTAAAAATCTTCTGTTGAACAAAACCAGTTCCTGTAACAAAAATATTTCATCTTTAGACAGGATTGAACAATAATGATTGCTAGATATTTTCCATTCCTTATAATATTATTGATCTTTACCATTAATAAGGTTCCACGACAATGTAGTCGTGAAAAACAATGGGTCTTCCATCCATCTATCAAAGTTTTCTTCACCTAAATGAATGATCATTACAATATAAAGACTTGGGATAAGTGTTTGAGCACAACATATAGCAAAATTAGAAATATAGACATATTACTCTTAAATTACCAAAAAAAAACCAACTTTATGAAGCAAAAGTCAGAAGTAGATATTAACAGTTGATGCTTCATTCAAGCTAGCAATGTAGCATACTAGTTGGGTCCCAAAGGAAATGAGGAAAAACTGCTTATTTGATTATTCAGAAAGATGGGTCTTCCAAAGTAGTTAACTAGGTGTAGCAATCATTTCTCAAAAAAGCAGCACAGTAACATGTGATTACGGATATTTCACATTCACTATACCCCTGTTGAAAAGAATTCACACCTAAACAGGAATAAATGTCCCAGAATCAAGAGAAAGCTCACTGCAGGAATAAGCAACTGTTTTCTTTGCTCATATCGGAACACTTGAAAAAGAAGAATTAGTGTATCCACTGTTCTTTGGCCTTCAATTTCAGCACCATGCTTACCTTGTCTTCATTACTATTACATTTTAGTCATCATCACACTTTTAACAGCTTAAATATTAGAAATAGAAACATGTTTAACTTCAGCAATACAGGAATGTTGTTATCTAGACGAGAAATAATGCTTCTCTTAGACACTACCTTGAGCAATTGCAAGTACTAACGAAGATGAACCAGGCGACTTTACGTGGTAAGCTACCTCGACCTGAGATCCTTCATTGAGATAATACACCCATGCCTGATGTGCATGTGAACAGATTCATTAATAATAATAATAAAAACAAAGGGCAATTCAATGTGATTTAAGGGTGGGTAGCAAGCAAGAAGGTTCTTACCTTGTGGAAATTAGCAGGTATGGATGCATTATGTGATTCAGACCACATGGACCTGATATCGAGCGGTGGACGATTAGAAAATCCATACAAGAGCGAACCTGGCCTGTCTGTCTCCAACTGAAGCTGTTTGTCGCAAAAGAAAAGAAAGAAGGATATATGGGTTCTCCACACAATATAATCAATCCTTTTAATAAAAAAAAAAAAAGGTGTGCGTGCGTTTGGAAACGCGCAAAAGGGAAGAGCTGAGTAGAAGAGATGGCGGCCAAATTAACGAAGATTTGCACCTTGATGTCCTGAACAAAGTAGGAATTGGCGTTTAGGAGCCGGGAGGAGTTGGGGCCGAGCACGATATTCACGGACCCGTAGAACCCGAGGATAAGAGTCATGGACACTACCAAAGAGGAGATGGTTAAGAATCATGGATGACATAGAAGTGAGGATACAATCGAAACTTACCGAAGAACCAAAAGGTGAGGAGAACGACGAGGCAGGACAAAGTGTCGTCCCTCGATATCCCGGTGAGCCAAGGTGCGTCGGCGACTTCGGACGGCAACGCCGACGAGGGCGATATAGTAACATGATAAGTAATGGTTTCCCGCAACCGACGCCGGTGGCCGTCGTAGCTGCGGCGATGCTCGCTGTGGAGAGGATGCGCGTGGTGCAGCTCGTCTCCCTCCTCGGCAGCAGGAGGAGGAGGGGATGTCGACGCCAGCTCCGCACTGTGTCGCGGGCTGCCGCCGCCGCTAGGTAGAGGAGACTCAGGGGCAGCGGGAGCAACTTGGGGACGGCTGCGGTCGGTTCCCTCCTCCATACCGCGGGGGGGGAGCTCACGAGGAGGAAGAGGAAGAGGAAGAGGACGGCGGTTGGGTGCAGTGGCCGGAGCAGGAGATGGGGAGCCGCGGGTCTGTGAGGGGCGGCGGCCATATCTGGGGGCACGGAGGATTGGCTAGAGAAGAGGGTCGGAGAGGACTGGTGGGTGTGGACGAGGATGGGGGTGGGAGGCCTCACCGGCCGGTCGTACGCACTACGCAGGCGCCATGGCTGCTGCTGGGCGGGGGCCATCCCGAGGCGGACCGTGGAGAGAAGACCGGCCGCTCCGGTGGGGACTGGCGGAGAAAGACTTTGGTCAATGTACCAATGTTAACTTTAAATATATTTAAGAAATTCATTGATCTATCTCACACGTATTTATTACGTTACACTATATATTTTAATATATATATATATATATTACATATATCTATATAACATTTAATTTATAAAAAAAATATTTTGAGTAGATTTATTATAGAAAAAATAAATATAATTCTCTATCTAAATATAAATTTTATATTTAATATAAATTATTTTTATTTTTATTTTTTCGGACCGGACCGGGCTACACAAAGGCCAAACCCGACCCTATTTTTTTCCGGGCCGAACCAAAAATTTGTAGCGGACTCATTTTTTCGGCCCAAACTCGGTTAAAATCGGGCCGGGCTTCTGGACCTCTGGGTTGGCCCAGCCCAATTGACACCCCTAACACTATGTCACTTTTTTTTTATTTTTTTATATTAGAGTCTATTTTTTTATTTTGACATTTAAATTTCTATTTTAATATCTAATGTTCAATTTTTCTTATTATAGTCAGAGAGAAAAGTTTGGACGATCAAAATTAAAATTTAAACGTAACTCTAGAATAAAAAATTAACCTTCAAAAAAAAGATGACAAAAAGCGGCACAATGAGCCACACGAGATGGATCAATAAACTTTCTCAAATACATTTAGAGCTAGTATTACTGCACTGAGATCAGTACAGTAAATTTTTATCATCCGATTATTATCTTTATTTTAATTAAAAATAGAAGGGATAATTATTTAAATGTATCTAAAATATTTAATTTATATTTCCTTAATAATACATCATATTTCATATACATCTTAATAATATATAATGTTTCATCATTCATTTTATTTAATTCTAGATAGATTAAGATAGTGTTTGGTAGTGCAGTGGGAGATATTTTACACTAAGGGTCTGTTTGTTTGCACGAAAAACTCGGATTAAGAAATAGTTTTCAGAAAAATTTTATTTTTTTATCATTTGGTACTATTGAAAAATAAAATTTGAAAAATTATATCCTAGAAAATTGGGATTTTGACATCTACAAGAAAATCGCGGACCCATTTTCCAACTGTCAGCCGATACAGTTTCTACAATAACAAGTTTAGGCACTATTCATGCAAGTTGCATTTTTATTTTTTTCCACTCATTTAAGTAGTCTTTATCAAATTTAATTATTTTTATTAGTTAATTTAATTTTTATTTTTTATTAAATTAGCTTTAGAATACTATTTATTCAAATTGTGTTTTTATTTTATTTCTCTTATTTTAAATTGTCTCTGTCAAAGTTACTTATTTTCATTAGTTATCTACTTTTTTATTTTTAAAAAATATTAAAAATAAAAAATAAAATAAAATTTTTTTGATGAATAATGTTAGTACACAAGGAGTATATGACTCTCTCCTATTTAAGTGGTCATAAAATCTCATATCTCTCCATACAACTTTATATTTACCTGACAACTAAATAGACAATTACGTTTTCATTGTCACGTAAAAGTTATTCCATAGAAAATTATTTCTCTATTAAACTGTTTACATACAACTAAATGGATCCTAATTTTTTTGACAAATCACGGTAGTTCTAAAGGAAACCAACCCGCTTCGATTTGTAAGTAAAGTACGCTTTCCGCGCTGAAGAGATAGATGGACACATCTGTTCTTTCTCTCGCTTTTTGAAAAACGGTCTTGATGTCGCTTTTCCACATTCCGCACAAGTTGTCTCTCTACGGAAGGCATAAATTATTTTCCACGATTTCGTAGGCGACAAAATGGAGAAGCGCCTCCGTACACGTGCGGAGGCACTTTTGCTGTGTAATCGACTTTGGTCGATTTTTCTTTTTAGCTAATGTTCCCAAATGTTACTCAACATTAAAATATTTACTCTCTTTACTTAGTCATCTTATATTATTAAAATAATGACATGTATATTTTTAGATTTTTTAGTATTCTTCTAAAAAATTAAAGTTTACATATTCAACAAAATATTCAGTTAATGTTGATGGTGTTAGCCCTTAAGGGATAATATAGGCATGGTTTTTATTAAAATAATTATTTTTATTATTTTATTAATAAAATAGTTACATTTAAATAATAATTATCAAAATAGTCACTAACTTGCCACGTCGGCAAGTTGGTAACAACCTGATGGGATGAGCGCAAAGATATATTATGAGTCAGTATTAGCAATGTCAACATTGATATCGACATTAGCAACACCTACATCGGTGTCGAGTTTGCCAATGTCAATATCATTTCAAAGAAAAAAATGAGTCTCTCTTCCTTAGAACTCCAGAGGAGAAGATGAGGGCCTAAATTTTGATGGCCGACATCGATGTTAGAGTAGGTAATACCTACACCAGTGTCGACATTGCCAGCATCGACACCGATGTCGGAGTTGACAATGTCGATACCTTAGTAGGACGGCCGCCCAACACTCGATCGTTCGGTCACTAGTTTGCCAATGTGGCAAGTTGATGGTTATTTTGAATTTTTTTAAAAAATGAGTATTTTATTAATAAAATAATAAAAATATAATTATTTAAATAAAAACTCATATAGGCAAACTATTTTATTTATTATAAAGAGTCTATCATGATAAAAAGAAGGGAGAATTAATTGTTGGTTCCTGGCAGGGATCTGACATTATTTTCAGGTCCCTGTCAGGTTTTCCCGCACCGTCCAGTGTCTGCTTTATGCAGAATTTATTTTTAAGTCTCTATTATTAACCCCCGTTATCTCTCCCCCTTTATCCCAAAAGTGTGTAACTGCGTAAATACATACTTACGCAGTTACACATGTAACTGTATGTAATTATATACTTATGCAGTTACACATGTAACTTTGTAAATATTTAATAATTTATAGAAATAAATATTTACTTATTTACTGGGAGAATTATCAATCAGTCCTAGTAATTTCAGAATTAAGGACTTATTTTTAGGTTCTTGAGTTACATAGTTATAGAAGAAGGGACATACATAATTTCAGAAGGACTTACCTAGTTACAGAGTTATATGTGTAATTACTGTAGCAACCTTGATTTTTGAATACTAAATAAATAAATAAATTTTATTTAAATAAATAAATTAAATTGATTTAATTAGAATAAATGGAGAATACATGGAATAAAAGGGAATTAAAGCAATACCTGTTAAGCTAAATTATTAATGGGTTACTCTAATAACCCAAACCCAATAGATTGGGCCCAAATGGGGATAGCTCATGATGGGATGAGATTTAATTAAGTGAATTTCACATTTAAAATATGAATAAATGGTAAAAAGTTAAGATAAATACTAAATAACTCATAAATATCTAAATTAAGAGTCCTTACCTCATCCTAACCCTTTGACCACGAATTTAAACTCTCTTCCCTACCCATTAGGTGGATAAATGGTAGAAAAATAGGGGATAATTATGAATTTTCAAATTTTAGGAAGGAGGAGAGAGTTTGAAGTATATTGGACTCTCATAGCCATTATAGCACCCTATTTTTCATCCCCACCAAGCCCTAGACTGCATTGGAACCTGGAGGACGGAGAAGAGGTGATTTTGGGCAAGAAGCATGGAGGAGAAGGGCTGGAGTTCAGTTTCTTCACCATTTTTCGTTTTCAAACTAGGATTTTCTTACTCCACGAAAAGGTAGGTAATCTCTCAAGTTAAATTCGTGTAAAAATTACCCTATGTAGATTTCATGAACTTCTTCAAAAGCCCTCTGGTTTCGTTGTATTTCGCTCATTCACTTGGGCGAATTAATTGCTTGAACCCTGCTGTTATCATAAACCTGAATTCGCATGTTTGCTCTATACCCTCACATGTACTTATTCTCATGCCATGAGAAAATTCTCATTAATACTACGTCGTATTAGCTTTAAAACTCCCCTAGTTTTGCTCTATTTTAATCTCCTATGAGGGAGAATTAATTCTTTGAATCCTTATCAGATCCATACACCTGACCCTTCATGTTTGCTTGTGAACCTCGTGCATACTTGACTTCATACCATGATGAAATTCTCATAAATACTACATCTTGTTAGCTTTCGAACGCCTCTGGTTTCGAAATTTTTCATCTGTATCCATCATTAATTAATTCGATGAACCTTGGCTGCGCATGTTTAGGTCACTGAAAAGTAACCCGATCAAAACATGTCTAAACCTTGTCTATTTTCAAATTAACCATACATGTTGATAGATCCACGTGTCTACACCTCACTCCTCTAAATAATTTCTTTGTAAGCAAACATAGTTCTCAATTTACTTGATCAGCCTTTTGGTCATGGAACTGTATGTCTAATATTGATAGCTAATCATATAAACTAATTAATCTTGAGATTTTAAAGCAATACTTGGAAAACAGTTACCTATTTTTGAAAAATAGCATTCATATAAGAAAAATAAAAATCAACTTCAAATTGGGATAAATATAGAGCAATGTTGTGTTTTGCTGAGTAACCGGGGTGATGGGCATCACAAATGTCTACCCTCGAGTCAAAAGGCTCACTCATCAACTCTGTACAACGGTATCCTCATGTCAAAAGGTGTGAAGTCCTCTTAAGTACCATCTTTTTCCCATTGCCTTTCTGCATTGCAAATTAAGCAAAATGAAAATAGTGTGAAGCCTCCACTGAGTCATAAATCCCAGGGTCATTGGTTTTATGATTGTCTTGACACATAGATATTCATTTCATGCATCAATTCCCAATCAACAAAATGGGGATTGTGTTGTCTTACACTGCATTTATCAAACGAAGGGTGAGAGTGCATTGTTCTTCATTTTAGTAGGTGTTTTCTTAATGCTCTAACTTAAAACTCCTTGGGTATTATGTTAAAACCATTAAGGAAAATGAATTGGCTTTTTACATCTTTGCATATGGTTGGTTAAAATATGTGCTCACCTCTTATACACCTTAAATAAGCACTTGGGAACCACTGGTACAAAATTCCAATTCTCAAAACCCACCAAAACAGCCAACTGGTCTTTACTGTATTTCCCTGTCGACAGGCGTCAGGGGCCCTGTCGACAGCCGGCGGGCAGACTTCGTTTGGAAGCCCAAACGGCAAGGGTTTAGGGCCGGATTTTGTGGGACCCAACCTTTCAAACTCTAAAAACCTTCTTTGAAAGGTTCCCACGCCCCTTTCCACCCTTTCATCCTTCCAAAACACCCCCTTTCTTCCTCTCTCTGTCTCCTTTCTCTCTCTAGTCACCATCTACATCGAGCAACAACCTCTGATGGCTCCACCGGCCAAGAAGCTGGCATCCCGTCGTCGTCCACGGTCTCCCGAACCCGGCCAGGGCTCCAGGGCTCTCGCCGAGCGTCGGACGAAGCACCGGGAAGATCGCCTGCCGGAGCTCGTCATCCCATCTACTCTTTCCCTCCTCGATGTCCATGGATCCTTCACTAAGGTCGTGCATCCACGCTACATCGACTTTGTCTCATTGAAGGACATATTTCCCGAACTCCAGTCTCTTTTTGATGTCCAGGGTTGGGCTCCCTTTTGCTCCGATCACAAGTGGTACTCCCCAACCGCCGTGACCGATTTCTACACCAACCTCCGACTGTCCAGCAGTGGTGCATTGTACACCAAGGTGAAGAATACTCCATTTTTCATTACTCCAAACCTTCTATCCACTGCCCTGCAAATCCCAAATACCGGAGTGGACATAATGACCCATCATCCATCTCCAGAGGAGTACCATACTCTCATTACTCTACAGCCTTACGACCCCACTGATCGTAAGCATATGAATGCCAACTCTTTCCCTCCCCTTCATCGTCTCATCCACCACATATTCACCACCCTCATCACTCCAAAGGATGGTATCAGAGAACTTGTAACCTCCCTTCACAAGTCTCTACTTCATCAATTCCTCAATGATGAACCTATCAACCTACCACTTCTTATGGTCTCTATCTTTCGCATATGCATTCGCAGTGCCAAGCGATCTATGCCATATGCCTGCCAACTCACTTCTCTCTTCCTCTTCATTGGCATTCAAATCCCAAAGGAGGAGATGATCATTCTCAAATCCCGTAGCTCCTATGACCTCACTGCTGCA
Source organism: Colocasia esculenta (assembly GCA_014218235.1). Lineage (NCBI taxonomy): Eukaryota > Viridiplantae > Streptophyta > Magnoliopsida > Alismatales > Araceae > Colocasia > Colocasia esculenta. Next base: position 99,830,910 of record CM024759.1, on the reverse strand, counting down.
CACAGGATGGGCTACAAGATGGTAGATGGCATCGTCACAAGAGACCTCAAAGGTAAAGGGGAAGCTGCTGATGATGGTGATGATGAAGAAGATGAAGATAACAATGGTTCTGAAGATGAAAACTCCCAAGATGAGCCACTAGATGCTCCGGGAGATGCTCCTGCTGATGTTGCTGAGCTCTCAATTCGGGATTTACTTGCTCAGCTCCAGATCCAAATGGCAACAGGCTTTGAGAGACTTAATGCCAGAATGGACACACTTGACACCCGCCGGGATAGCTTTGCTACTGCGCATCAGGCTCCTACACCGCCAGCTGATGATGATGCTTAGTTAGCTTAGGTGTCTAGGATAGCGTCAAGTCCTGTTATCTAGTTCAACTGTGTCTTGTTATGCCTTCAGTCATGTTGCTGTTAGATGATTGTCAAGCAATGTCTTTCCCTTCTCTGTTTTTTTCCCATTAGCATGTCATGCACTATGTATGCCTCATGAAATATCAATGCCAATCCTTCCTCCTTGTCTACTACATGTGTATATGGTTTGTGCTTTTGGATGTTGTCAAAAGGGGGAGAAAACTCAATTGTGCACTTACTTAATTGATTAGTTTTATCATCATCAAAAAGGGGGAGAATGTTGGGTTCACATTCTAAATAATAAATACAACATGTTTTTTATGATGAACAATATAAATAAATGTGAACAATGTGAATTGAGTTTAATGCATGAGATCTTCATACAAATGACTTGTCACAATAAATTGGTACAATGTTTGATTGTATATGTTCATAATATCTCACTAACTATGTTTACTAATGTAGGAGATATACTATGGAAGACATGTGCCAATAACAAGTATGAAAGATCAAGAAAAGTCAAAAGACAGTGTACCTGTCGACAGCCATCAGGACCCTGTCGACAGATACCAACAGTGAGCAACACACATGTTCTGGAAAACAAGCCCTGCCGACAGCAACAAAGCCCCCTGTCGACAGCAGCATACAGTCAGAAAATCACAGCTCTGGAAAACATGTGCCTGTCGACAGCACCAAGGCACCTGTCGACAGATGCACACAGTGAGAGCTTCAACAGAATTTCCAGACTTCTGGAACTTGGCACACTGTTGATCCCTGTCGACAGCAGGTGTATGACCTGTTGATAGACGTACAGAATCTTCAGAACCGGAAAGTTTGAAAGTTACCAGACTTGGTGTTTCTTTCTACCACTACTCTCCATATGTAAACACCACTATATAAACATCTTTTTGAAGCAAATCACGTACACAAGCAGCCCCCAAGCAAGAACCCTAAAAAGTTCTCAAGAGAAGTCTTGCTCTGCTGCTCTGCTTCAACCTACTGTTCAGAACCAAGAAGAGAAGTCTCTCCAGCGGAAGGTGATGTTGAGTTCTCATTTAATGTGCATGCTAATCTAACAAGTCACAAGTGTGTTTTTGATGATAATCATTTCATGGACAAAATTTATGATGAAAACATGGTGAAAATGATTCATGAATGTGAATAGAACAAACACTTCATTTGCCCATATTTATATGTCACTATGTCTCACTAACTATGTTCATTATTTTAGGTGAGATGTCAAGCAAGACATGTACAAAGAACAAGGTTCAAATGATGAAGATATACATGAAAAGCAAGTACCTGTCGACAGCAGGAAAGATCCCTGTCGACAGCTTCACACAAGCCAGAAGGCCAATCTTCAATACAGATGTGCCTGTCGACGGCACCCCAGCTACCTGTCGACAGGAAGAGGCTCCCAGAACCCCCCAGTCTTTTGTCTGTCTGTGCCTGTCGACAGCACCCAGTCGCCTATCGACAGCAACTGCCTTCCAGGGGCTTTGAGTCTTCTGCTTGCTTGCGCCTGTCGACAGGAGCACCCAGTGCTGTCGACAGACGGAGAGAATCTTCAAATACGGAAAGTCTTCAAGTTGCCATAGATGGTGTTTCCACATACCATGACTCTCCATATGTAAACACCTCTATTTAAGCATCTTTTTGAAGACAATCACGTACAGAAGCATCCTCCTTCAAAGAACCCTAAAGAGCTCTCCAGGAAACCTCTGTTCTGCTGCTTTGCTTCAACCTACCGCCCAGAACCAAGAACGAAAGACTCTTGAAGCGGAAGGTGAAGTTCGAACGTCTTGGATTCAGGCATCTACATCTACATCTGATCTCAAAATCGAAGCTTGGACTCCATGAGGACGTTCAGAGGAAGAGTTTGCCTATTGGATCTGTTCTTCAACTCTCAAACCCTTCCCTATTCTTTTTATTCCATACTTGTGTGTGTGTGTGGTGTTTCAAGCATTGTTGTGCTTGATACATGTGTGTGTGTTAATCTGATCGTGGCTTCACATCAGATAAACACGTGTGTGAGTTGTAGTTTGTGAACTAGCTCATAAGCAGGTGATTTTACGTGTGTGTGTGGCCCGTGGATGTAGGATACACGAGTTGTGTACTCCGAACCACGTAAAATCTACGTGTCAAGTGGTTTGCACGAATTTGCGTTAGATGTTTGGTAGGCACGACACTTTTATACACGTTTGAGTACTTGCTTATTCATCTATCAATCACTCACACACATCCACACATAGTCTGATTTGTGCTAACACTTTAATTATCTGTGCTGTTGTAAAAAGAGGGCGTTAAAGTCTTAAATTGTCTGTAATCTATTCAACCCCCCTTCTAGATTACCATTTAGGGAATTCTGCATCTCTTCAGGTGAAGCCTGAACGTCGTGGATTCAAGCATCTCCATCAACTTGTGATCATCAAGACGAAGCTTGAAGTCCAGACAGACGTTCACCAGAAGAGTTTACAAATTTGGATTTGTTCTTCAACTCTCAAACTCTTCTCTGTTTCTATTTTTCATATCCGTGTGTGTGTGTGGTGTTTCAAGTAGTCCTTGTGCTTGTTACACGTGTGTGGGTGTTGATCTGATCGTGGTTGCACATCAGATAACACGTGTGTGTGTGAGTTGTAGTTTGTGAACTAGCTCATAAGCAGATTGTTCTGCATGTGTGTGTGGCCCGTGGATGTAGGATACACAAGTTGTGTACTCCGAACCACGTAAATCTGCGTGTCTCGTGGTTTGAACGCTTCTACGCTAGATGTTTGGTAGGCACGGCGTCTATACACACGTATTGTAGTTTGCTATCTATCTGTCATCAAGTCACACACATCCACACATAGCTCATAGTTTAACAATGTTTTGATAATCTGTGTGTTAAAGAAAAGAAGGTGATAAACGTTTTTAAATTAGCAGTAATCTATTCAACCCCCCTTCTAGATTACCATATAGAGAATTCCGCAACCCTTCAATTGGTATCAAAGCCGAGTTTCTCCGATTTACTGCTTTATCTATTTGATCTTGCGATCAGGAGATTCACGGTCTAATGGAATCTAACAAGGGGTATATGGCCGAGGGACACTCAGTGACCATGCCACCCTTCTTTGATGGCACTGACTACCCGTATTGGAAAAATCGGATGCAGGTATTCTTGAGAGCTCAAAACTTTGAATTATGGAAAATAGTTAGAAAAGGAGCATATGAACTGCCTCAGGACGAGGATACCTGGACTAAGGATTAGATCGCCAAGGGGACACTCAACTGGAGCGCCCTCAACATGATGCAGTGCGTAGTCCCCCAAAGGAGTACTTAAGAGTCTCCACATGCACCTCAGCAAAGGAGATGTGGGACAAGCTTGAGCTGATCTATGAAGGTACGTCTGAGGTAAGAGAATCAAAGGTAAGCTAGGGTTTTCTTACTCCACGAAAAAGGTAGGCAATCTCTCAAGAAAAATTGTGAAATAATTACCCTAGGTAGCCTTCATGTACCTCTTCAAAAGCCCTATGGTTTCGTGGTATTCGTTCACCCATTTGGGCGAATTAAATTCGTGAAATCCTGCTGTCACCATGACCCTAATCTCATGTTTTCTCTAATTCCCGATGTGTACATGCTCTCATGCCATGATAAAATTTCAGATATACTACATCACACTAGCTTTCAAACGCCTCTGGCCTTGCTTGATTTCGATCTCCCATGAGGGAGAATTAATCTTTGAATATCTGTCAGATCTGTGCACTCAACTCTTCTTGTTTCCTTTTAACCTCATGCACACTTGACATCATTCCATGATAAAATTATCATAAATACTACTACATGTTAGCTTTCAAACGCCACTGTTTTCATAATTTTTCATCATGTATACATCTCTAAATATTCGTTGAACTCTGACTATACCTGTTTAGGTCACCGAAAGTTTACTTGATCAATGCATGTCTAAACCTTATCTATTTTCAAATTAATCATGCATGTTGATATATATACATGTCTACTTTCGTTTAAAACTGGTTTCATGCTTTTTAGATCACCGTGCTATTTTACATGTAATTTAGAACGTCCCTGTATCACAGGGGACTCGCCCTGGAAAAAGGGAAAAAGGGCAAACCCACCTGTTATCGCGACGGTGCGATCCGCCGCGTTAACAGTGGGTCGCGTCAGCCGATGGCGTCGCGTCAAGAACGCGACGGCATAAGCCGCCGCGATTCGCTCCTGACCGGGCCAGACCGCCAGGCCCGTGTCGCGTCCGACCGCCCTGTCGCGACTTGAATCGCGACGGGTAGGTCCGTCGCGTTTCAAAGATTTCGGCCAGAACTATTAAATTGTGTACATGCCCTGCTATTTTGGCTATTTAACCCTAAATTAGCTACGATTAAACCATGTTATAATTATTTGACTTGTTAGATTAATAAAAATGGCATTTGCACGACTTGTCATATCCTCAGATTTCTTTACACTTGCACACATATAACATTATAAATTGCCATTTGACCTTGATAAATTATGCAATAATGTATTCGGTAAATTATCGAAATAAATGACTAAATTACCCTATTTTGTTAAATACAATTGTTTCCGTTTTTACTCGCGCTTTTAAATACCGTTACCGTTTTCCCTCGGCCTTCGAGCACTCGAGGCACGACGGACCCGTTTTTACACACTTTCCCTTGACTTGGACCACCTCTCCACCGGGAATACTCTCGATTGGACCAGGGACTCCTTGTCAAGACCTCCGTAAGTCTTCTTGACTTTGGCGCACGTCCTTAGTCAACGAGCTGGTTGTACCCTAAAACCCGTTACACTCTTAGGGATCAGTACGATCCAAGCCTTAGTGTTCCTTCTCGTCTTGAGTTCACATCGGACCACCTGACCCGTGTACACAGCACGGCTAAGGGGCGTTGTGACTTCTACCAGACTGCCGGCACCCGACCTGGTGCTGTGCAACCGTTACTATCGTGTTTTATCGTCGTCTTACGATTGTACCCCTCTCATCTACAGTCTCTTTACTCTCATCTGTTCACGTTCTCTCTACACTCTCATCTATCTCGTCTAGTACTCTCTTATCTCTTCTTGGTACTCTATTGGCCATCCGTGTGATTGTCTAAGATAAAAGAAATGACTAATGCCAGCGCAATAGGGCCCGATCAGGTCCTGGGAGGAGCGCCCGAAAAGTGCCAGTACCCATGGGTGTTAAAATGATCATAGGATGTGTTACGGCATGCATCCAGCGCAGTTACTATCTAGATTAATCTATGACAATCAAAGTGCTATCTCTACAAGTGCAAGCGTGATCGTTACTAGTGCACCGTTGTGCAATTTACATGTTATCGTTACATGTCCATTCTATTATCGTTCTCGTTGTACTATTTTCCCTGTGCCAGTTGCAATTATTCTCTCGTTATCGTGACATGCTCTACATGACTTGACTTTCTAGTTACCTGCCATAAGACATTAATTATTTAAAGCATGCTTGTGTTCATGAATATTAAGTCCTACTGGGCGTCATTCGCTCATCCTGCGTATTTATTTAATGTGTTCAGGTGAGTCAGATGGAGACGACCACACATACGAGGACGGGACTGAGGGAGATGCTCAAGAGTGACCATTCAGCTACCAGTGCTATCTAGTAGTAGTTAGTATAGTTATGAGTTAGTGAGTCATTAGTCTAATGTAATAATTTGATTTTGAATAAATACTCTGGGCCCTAGTTTTGGCTCTGATAACGTTGATGTAATGATGACTGGTGGATTATTAATGAATTGGTGTTTATTTGGTATTATTCCATGTGCAATGGTTTGCATTTATTTCTCGCTCTATACTATTTAATAAACTGTAATCCCGCTCCGATATTCCGCGTCGGGGCGTTACACCACCCTTCTTTGATGGCACTGACTACCCGTATTGGAAAAATCGATGCAGGTATTCTTGAGAGCTCAAAACTTTGAATTATGGAAAATAGTTAGAAAAGGAGCATATGAACTGCCTCAGGACGAGGATACCTGGACTAAGGATTAGATCGCCAAGGGGACACTCAACTGGAGCGCCCAACATGATGCAGTGCGTAGTCCACCCAAAGGAGTACTAAGAGTCTCCACATGCACCTCAGCAAAGGAGATGTGGGACAAGCTGAGCTGATCTATGAAGGTACGTCTGAGGTAAGAGAATCAAAGGTAAGCATGTTGGTTTCAGAATATGAAATGTTCAAAATGAATAATGATGAACCATCTCTGACATGTTTGCTAGATTCATGATAATTATAAATGGATTGAAAGGTCTTAAAAAGGAATACTCAGAGAGTGACTTGGTGAGGAAGATACTTTGGCCTCTTCCATCCTCATGGAACACCAAAGCCACTGTCATTGAGGATTCCAAAGACCTCTCAAAAATGAAAGTAGATGAATTGATTGGTTCTCTGATGACTTATGAACTGAATGTCAAAAGAAAGGAGACCGAAGAAAATCCTAGGAAGTCACTTCCTTGAAGGCTTCCAGGAAGAGTTCTTCAGCTTCCAAAAGGAGATAATTCAGGAAAGTGATGTGACTTAATCATCTAGTGAGAGTGAGAATGACGAAATGGCAATGCTCACTAGACAATTCAAAAAATTCTGAAAACAAGAGGAGAGGTACAGGTAACTCTAAACCTTTCCAAAAGAAAGACTTTGCTAATAATTTAAAACTAACAAAAAATCTGAGATTGTCTGTTATGAGTGCAAGAAGCAAGGGCACATGAGAGGAGAGTGCCCCGAGCTCAAAAAGAAGCTGAAGAAGGACAAGTTCACTTTCAAGAAGAGTGTCTCATGGCAAGGAGTGATGACTTCAACGAGGTAAGCTCTTCCTTTGAAACATATTCTATTATTGAATGGGAGGAAGCTTACACTGTTTATTTGAAAAGTCTGTGAATTCAAGTCCAAAAATAAAGCACTCAAGAAGAAGTCAATTCCCTTGTTCATGAATCAAACAACAATGATGAAATTGAATCCTTGAATAAGGTAATTAAAATGATGAGAATGATGAACAAACACACAGTGATGAATTGGATAGCATGAAACTTAAGTTTCAAGAAGTTCAAAAGGAAAGAGATGATCTAATGAACTCTCTTGAAACTCTTAAAAGTGAGCATGCTAATCTAAAAGAAAGATTGGAACAAGCTGAAAAGGAAATAAGAGGTAAGTCAAAAGATTTGTCTGGCTTTGTCAAAAGTAAACAGAATTGGATGCAATTCTAGGTTCAAAAGTGTTTGTTGCAAGATATGGGATTGGGTTTCAAAACGCAAAGCCAAAGGAAATTGGCAAAAATCTACTAACAGATTCATTGATTCAGCCTAAGTTCAAGTAACAAAACCCTTCAAAGAATAAGAAAATCCTTCAAAGGGTAAGAAACAAGAACCTAAACTGATCAAGTTTGTTCCTAGCCAATCTAAGGAATTTGCAACAAGCCCAAGACAGGATAAAAACATGCTCCTAAACCCAAAATAACAAGGCAACAAAAGGGTAAGATGCCAATGCATGCCCCAAGAATATCAAGCCCACTGTTGTTCATAAACCTTCATCATGCAAAATCTGCAAAAAGGTCGGGCATATTGAAAATCAATGTTGGAACAATCCAAATAAATTGAAAGTCAAACAGGTTTGGATCCTAAGCATTTACTGTTTGGCATGAATGATACAACGGCACCAAAGTAATTTGGGTACCAAAACCTCTTGTCTGATCCACATGTGCAGGAATGCTTAGCAGCCCACAATCAAACAAATGGTACCTGGACAGTGCTGCTCGAGGCACATGACGGGTGATAAAGAAAAATTAGTTTGCTCGTGGAAAAAGGCGGAGGTCAAGTGATTTTGGAGGTAACAACAAAGGCCAGATCATCGGCTCAGGTAAGGTGGTAAGTTTGCCTCTAACTCCATAGACAATGTTTTACTTGGTGATGGCCTTCATCACAACTTGCTTAGCATAAGTCAATTATGTGATAAGGGTCATAAAATTGTCTTTGAATCCAATTCATGTCAAATTCTTGATAAAGAACAGGAAGTCTGAAATTTTCTGGAAAAAGAATAAAAAAACATCTACATGGTTGACTTAGATGATCCAGAAAATGATGATTTGTGTCTTGTAGCAAACAGACAGGACGAGCTTACATTGTGGCATCGTAGGCTTGGTCATGCTAGCTATAATGTGTTGCACAAGATCATGAGGCTCAAACTGGTAAGTGGACTTCCTGAAATCCCATTCAACAGAAATGAAAATTTTTGTGATGCATGTGCACAAGGAAAAAAACCCGGAAATCCTTCAAATCAAAAGCACCGGTGAGTACTTCTAAAGCTTATGAACTGTTGCACATAGACCTATTTGGACCTACAAGAACACTAAGTCTCAATGGCAAGCGTTATGGTTTTGTCATTGTAGATGATTTCTCTAGGTTCACTAGGGTAAAATTTCTGGCTCACAAGAATGAAGCACTGAATGTCTTTGAAGAATTTTTCAATAAAATTGAGCATGGAAATGTCAACAAAATATGCTCCATCCGCACTGATCACGGGGGAGAATTTGACAACAACTCCTTCACTGATTTTTGCAGGAACTAAGGTATAGACCATTGTTTCCTCCCCAAGAACTCCAGAGCAAAATGGGGTCGTGGAGAGGAAAAATAGAACCTTGGTGGAGATGGCTCGCACGCTTCTGGTCGAGAATCAACTAGCAAGAACCTTTTGGGCAGAAGCGGTAAACACGTCATGCTACATCCTTAACAGAGCCATGGTAAGACCAGTATTCAAGAAAACTTCCTACGAACTACTGAAAGGTAAGAAACCACTATTGGGTATTTCAGTTTTTGGCTCAAAAGTGTTCATACATAACAATGATAAAAATGATTTGGACAAGTTTGAAGTCAAAATCGATCAAGGTATTTTTCTTGGATACTCAGAACACTCTAGAGCCTATAGGGTGTTAATCTCAAAACAAGAAAAGTGGAAGAAACTCCACATGTTGTATTTGATGAATCTCAAACCAAGCCTAACAATTCTAATCTTTACAGGTTTGCAGATGAAACTGAAGATACAACACTCCGAGAACTACAAAGAAAACCAAATGCAATCTTAAAAAAACTCTTAAAACTAACAGTGGATATCTTCGCAGGTACGATGATGAAAATGACGGACATCTATTCAGAAATGAAGAAGAAGTACCTGCACAAGATCCACAACAACAAGATCAACTTCAAGCTGAAAGTCCTCCAGCCACCCCTTCTCCAGATCAACCTCCTCAAATGCAAGATCAACCTGGACCTTCAACTGTTACTAATGTGAGGTATTCTAAAACTCATCCACTTGAAAATGTCATAGGTGACATAAATGACTCAGTTCAAACTAGGTCTCAGGTTAATCAAATAGTTGAAAAAGATCATTTAGCTTTTGTATCTCAAGTGGAATCTAAAAACGTTGAAGAAGCATTAAAAGAAAACTCATGGATTGATGCTATGCATGAGGAGCTTGGGCAATTTCAAAGAAATAATGTCTGGAGTTTAGTTTCTAGAACCCCTGAAATATCTGTCATTGGGACAAGATGGGTCTTTAGGAATAAACTAAATGAAGAGGGTAGAGTGGTGAGAAACAAGGCTAGACTGGTTGCAAAAGGATATAATCAGGAATTTGGTATGGACTTTGAAGAATCTTTTGCACCTGTAGCTAGACTAGAAGCAGTTAGGATCTTGTTAGCATATGCATGTTCAAACAAGTTCAAACTATTTCAAATGGATGTTAAAACTGCTTTCTTGAATGGCTACATAAAAGAGGAAGTCTATGTTTCTCAACCACATGGCTTTGAGGATCATGATAAACCAAACCATGTGTTTAAGTTGCACAAAGCTCTTTATGGTTTGAAACAGGCACCCCGAGCTTGGTACGACAGGCTGAGCACCTATCTGGTAAGCAAAAACTACTCAAGAGGTAAGGTAGACCAAACTCTCTTTACAAAGAAAGTTCGCAATCACATAATTGTTGTTCAAGTCTATGTGAACAACATTATCTTTGGTTCTACTAACCCTTCACTGTGTGAAGAATTCTCTAATCATATGCACAGTGAATTTGAGATGAGTCTTATGGGGGAGCTTCAATTTTTTCTTGGTTTGCAGGTCAAACAATTAGAAGACGGATTCTTCATAACCAGAAAAATATGTTAAAGAGCTACTGAAGAAGTTTCAGTTTGAACAAGCTAAGCATGCCTCAACACCCATGAGCACAAGCATCAAGCTGCAAAGTGATGAGAAAGGTAAATTGGTAGATGCCAAACAATTTTGAGGTATGATTGGCTCACTCCTTTATCTTACTGCAAGTAGACCGGACATACAATTCAGTGTTTGTCTTTGTGCTAGATACCAATCTAGTCCAAAGGAAAGCCATTTAATTGCAGTCAAGAGAATTTTCAGATATCTCTCAGGTACGTATGACTTGGGTCTTCGGTATCCAGAAGGTAGTAGTTTTGACTTGGTTTCATATTCTGATGCTGACTATGCTGGATGTAAAATTGACAGGAAAAGCACTAGTGGCTATTGCCAAATTCTTGGTGGTTGCATGGTTTCGTGGGCATCCAAGAAGCAACACTTGGTTGCACTCTCCACTGCAGAGGCAGAATATGTTGCTGCAGGGAGTTGTGCGGCACAAGTGTTATGGATAAAAAGTCAGTTGTGTGACTACAACATTGACATTGGATGCACACCTATCCTATGTGACAACACTAGTGCAATCAATCTATCAAAGAATCCCATTCAACATTCTAGGACAAAACACATAGAAATTCGTCATCATTTCTTGAGAGATGAAGTAGCCAATAAAACATTGGAGATAAGTTTCATGCCCACTGAAAATCAACTGGCTGACATCTTTACCAAATATCTGGCAGAAGATAAATTCACCACATTGAGAAGATAATTGGGTTTGTGCAAATTGCAATGAAACTTAAAACAAATGTTAAGCATATGTCCCTTCTGTGTACTAACTATGAGGTATCTCAAATGGTGATGTGTGGAAGAACAAGTTATGCTTGTTTGGAAACTCTCATTATGCGTGAGAAAATATTCTCCGCCAAGTATCCATAGTCATGTGGCATGAAAGGGGCATGTACTCTACATATGGAATTAGTTTCTTTACAATTATGCCCATTCAAAATTCTCTTTGTATACAATAGCACACACTATGGGGGAGCAAATAAGGTTAGATGGATATCACTGTGAAGGAAATCACTCACCTTTTGTGCTTATACAATTCCCTCACATGCTTTGCCCATTCCTTACTTCATTCTGACCTTATTCTGGTTCTAAACAAGTCTCTGTCAACAGCCCACAAGCCTCATGTCGATAGATCAGGCCAAATAGAACTGTATTTCTGCACACTGTCTACATCTGTCGACAGGTCAACTTTCCTCTGTCGACAGATATACACAGTCTTTGCCTCCCAAAACCCTTGATCTTCTGTTTGTATGATCCTGTCGATAGGCCATTTCTCCATGTCGACAGACACAATAAGAGTTGGAACTTCAAGCCTATCTATACACACATTCAGTGAGCAGCTTCATGTTTAACAAATAAGGTGTCTATAAGGTGTAAATGCATGTTTGACCACACCATGTACAAATGATATTTAAAGTTATTCTTTATACCACTATGATTTTCACATACTACTCATGTTTGGGTTTAGGTTCTATCATTCTGAAAACATTTCACAACTCTCAAGGATATACACCTCACTCCTCTAAATAATTTCTTTGTAAGCAACATAGTTCTCAATTTACTTGATCAGTCTTTTGGTCATGGAACTGTATGTCTAATATTGATAGCTAATCATATAAACTAATTGATCTTGAGCTTTTAAAGCAATACTTGGAGAACAGCTACCTATTTCTGAAAAATAGCATTCACATACGAAAAATAAAAATCAACTTCAAATTGGGATAAATATAGAGCAATGTTGTGTTTTGCTGAGTAACCGGGGTGATGGGCATCACAAATGTCTGCCCTCGTGTCAAAAGGCTCACTCATCAACTCTGTACAATGGTATGCTAGACACTTCCACTGAGTAACTGGGGGTATGGGCACTTGTAATGTCTATCCTCATGTCAAAAGGTGTGAAGTCCTCTTAAGTACCATCTTTTTCCCATTGCCTTTCTGCATTGCAAATTAAGCAAAATGAAATAGTGTGAAGCCTCCACTGAGTCTAAATCCCAGGGTCATTGGTTTTATGATTGTCTTGACACATAGATATTCATTTCATGCATCAATTGCCAATCAACAAAATGGAGATTGTTTGCCTTACACTGCATTTATCAAACGAAGGGTGAGAGTGCATTGTTCTTCATTTTAGTAGGTGTTTTCTTAATGCTCTAACTTAAAACTCCTTGGGTATTATGTTAAAGCCATTAAGGAAAATAAATTGGCTTTTTACATCTTTGTATATGGTTGGTTAAAATATGTGTTCACCTCTTATACACCTTAAATAAGCACTTGGAACCACTGCTACAAAATTCCAATTCTCAAAACCCACCAAAATAGCCAACTGGTCTTTGCTGTATTTCCTTGTCGACAGGCATCAGGGGCCCTGTCGACAGCCGGGGCAGACTTTGTTTGGAAGCCCAAACGGCAAGGGTTTAAGGCCAGATTTTGTGGGACCCAACCTTTCAAACTCTAAAAACCTTCTTTAAAAGGTTCCCACGCCCCTTTCCACCCTTTCATCCTTCCAAAACACCCCCTTTCTTCCTCTCTCTGTCTCCTTTCTCTCTCTAGTCACCATCTACATCGAGCAACAACCTCTGATGGCTCCACCGGCCAAGAAGCTGGCATCCCGTCGTCATCCACGGTCTCCTGAACCCGACCAGGGCTCCAGGGCACTCGCCGAGCGTCGGACGAAGCACCGGGAAGATCGCCTGCCGGAGCTCGTTATCCCATCTACTCTTTCCCTCCTCGATGTCCATGGATCCTTCACTAAGGTCGTGCATCCACGCTACATCGACTTTGTCTCATTGAAGGACATATTTCTCGAACTCCAGTCTCTTTTTTATGTCCAGGGTTGGGCTCCCTTTTGCTCCGATCACAAGCGGTACTCCCCAACCGCCGTGACTGATTGCTACACCAGCCTCCGACTGTCCAGCAATGGTGCATTGTAGTGCATTATACACCAAGGTGAAGAATACTCCATTTTTCATTACTCCAAACCTTCTATCCACTGCCCTGCAAATCCCAAATACCGGAGTGGACATAATGACCCATCATCCATCTCCAGAGGAGTACCATACTCTCGTTACTATGCAGCCTTACGACCCCACTGATCGTAAGCATATGAATGCCAACTCTTTCCCTCCCCTTCATCGTCTCATCCACCACATATTCACCACCCTCATCGCTCCAAGGATGGTAGCAGAGAACTTGTAACCTCCCTTCACAAGTCTCTACTTCATCAATTCCTCAATGATGAACCTATCAAACTACCACTTCTTATGGTCTCTATCTTTCGCATATGTGTTCGCAGTGCCAAGCATTCTATGTTATATGCCTGCCAACTCACTTCTCTTTTCCTCTTCATTGGCATTCAAATCCCAAAGGAGGAGATGATCATTCTCAAATCCCGTAGCTCCTATGACCTCACTGCTGCACACAGGATGGGCTACAAGATGGTAGATGGCATCGTCACAAGAGACCTCAAAGGTAAAGGGGAAGCTGCTGATGATGGTGATGATGAAGAAGATGAAGATAACAATGGTGCTGAAGATGAAAACTCTCAAGATGAGCCACTAGATGCTCCGGGAGATGCTCCTACTGATGTTGCTGAGCCCTCAATTCGGGATTTACTTGCTCAGCTCCAGATCCAAATGGCAACAGGCTTTGAGAGACAATGCCAGAATGGACACACTTGACACCCGCCTGGATAGCTTTGCTACTGCGCATCGGGCTCCTACACCGCCAGCTGATGATGATGCTTAGTTAGCTTAGGTGTCTAGGATAGCGTCAAGTCATGTTATCTAGTTCAACTATGTCTTGTTATGCCTTCAGTCATGTTGCTGTTAGATGATTGTCAAGCAATGTCTTTCCTTTCTCTGTTTTTTTCCCATTAGCATGTCATGCACTATGTATGCCTCATGAAATCAATGCCAATCCTTCCTCCTTGTCTACTACATGTGTTATGGTTTGTGCTTTTGGATGTTGTCAAAAGGGGGAGAAACTCATTGTGCACTTACTTAATTGATTAGTTTTGTCATCATCAAAAAGGGGGAGAATTTGGGTTCACATTCTAAATAATAAATACAACATTTTTTTATGATGAACAATATAAATAAATGTGAACAATGTGAATTGAGTTTAATGCATGAGATCTTCATACAAATGACTTGTCACAATAAATTGGTACAATGTTTGATTGTATATGTTCATAATATCTCACTAACTATGTTTACTAATGTAGGAGATATACTATGGAAGACATGTGCCAATAACAAGTATGAAAGATCAAGAATAGTCAAAAGACAGTGTACCTATCGACAGCCATCAGGACCCTGTCGACAGATACCAATAGTGAGCAACACACATGTTCTGGAAAACAAGCCCTATCGACATCAACAAAGCCCCCTGTCGACAGAAGCATACAGTCAGAAAATCACAACTCTAGAAAGCATGTGCCTGTCGACAGCACCAAGGCACCTGTCGACAGATGCACACAGTGAGAGCTTCAACAGAATTTCCAGACTTCTAGAACTTGGCACACTGTTGATCCCTGTCGACAACAGGTGTATGACCTGTCGACAGACGTACAGAATCTTCAGAACCGGAAAGTTTGAAAGTTACCAAACTTGGTGTTTCTTTCTACCACGACTCTCCATATGTAAACACCACTATATAAACATCCTTTTGAAGCAAATCACGTACACAAGCAGCCTCCAAGAAAGAACCCTAAAAGGTTCTTAAGAGAAGTCTTGCTCTGCTGCTCTGCTTCAACCTACCGCCCAGAACCAAGAAGATAAGTCTCTCCAGCGGAATGTGAAGCCTGAACGTCGTGGATTCAAGCATCTCCATCAACTTGTGATCATCAAGACGAAGCTTGAAGTCCAGACAGACGTTCACCAGAAGAGTTTACAAATTTGGATTTGTTCTTCAACTCTCAAACTCTCTCTCTGTTTCTATTTTTCATATCCGTGTGTGTGTGTGGTGTTTCAAGCAGTCCTTGTGCTTGTTACACGGTGTGGGTGTTGATCTGATCGTGGTTGCACATCAGATAACACGTGTGTGTGAGTTGTAGTTTGTGAACTAGCTCATAAGCAGATTGTTCTGCATGTGTGTGTGGCCCGTGGATGTAGGATACACAAGTTGTGTACTCCGACCACGTAAATCTGCGTGTCTCGTGGTTTGAACGCTTCTACGCTAGATGTTTGTTAGGCACGACGTCTATACACACGTATTGTAGTTTGCTATCTATCTGTAATCAAGTCACACACATCCACACATAGCTCAGAGTTTAACAGTGTTTTGATAATCTGTGTGTTAAAGAAAAGAATGTGATAAACATTTTTAAATTAGCAGTAATCTATTCAACCCCCCTTCTAGATTACCATATAGGGAATTCCGCAACCCTTCAGCACGACGGACCTATTTTTATACACTTTCTCTTAACATGGACCACCTATCCATTGGAAATACTCTCGACTGGGCCAGGGACTCCTTGTCAAGGCCTCCGTAATTCTCCTTGGCTTTGGCGCACGTCCTTAGTCAGCGAGCTGGTTGTACCCTAAAACCCGATACACATTAGGGATCAGTACGATCCATGGCCTTAGTGTTCCTTCTCGTCTTGGGTTCACACCGGACCACCTGACCCGTGTACACGGCAAGACTAAGGGGATGGTTGTGACTTCTACCAGACTGCCGGTACCCGACCTGGTGCCGTACAACCGTTACTATCATGTGTTTATCATCGTCTTGCGGAAATGTCCCTATCTCGTCTACTATCTATATCCTCTTATCTGTTCACGTTCTCTCTACACTCTCATCCACTTCATCTACTACTATCATCTATTCTTGATACTCTACTTGGCCATCAATTGATTGTCTAAGATAACAAACATGACTATGCTAGGCAACATTATAAGGGCCCGATCTGGTCCTTGGGAGGAGCACCTGAAAGGCTATAACTCGCGGGGGTCTAATGATCTGGGTGATGG
Organism: Colocasia esculenta; assembly: GCA_014218235.1. Taxonomy (NCBI): domain Eukaryota; kingdom Viridiplantae; phylum Streptophyta; class Magnoliopsida; order Alismatales; family Araceae; genus Colocasia; species Colocasia esculenta. Next base: position 99,814,373 of record CM024759.1, on the reverse strand, counting down.
CATACACCTAACGCATGACACGCAAGATTTAATCTATGACAATCAATCAATCAAACAATCACTTGTTGATACTTGAACTCAGGGTTGAAAGAATACCGACCCATACATGCTATTGTGACTAGTTTACTTGCTATCTTGTGATAGGGCCAATCCTTGTGATGTTATACTCTCGTAAATGAGTTAATGTTTCACGTTATCTTATTACATCATTCTCTTGGCTATACATGACAACTTGTTCTCGCATCCTGCCTCTTAAAGACATTAATTACTTTAAGCATGCTTGTTCTCATGAGATATTAAGTCCTACTGGGCATTATTCGCTCATCCTGCATCTTTGTTAAATGTGTTCAGGTGAGTCGGATGGAGACCACACTCACGAGGACGAGAATGAGGATGATGTCTAGGAGTGACCGTTTTGGCAACCAGTGCTGCCTAGTAGTAGTGAGTTAGTATAGTTATGAGTTAGTGAGCCAGTTAGTCATTATGTAATAGTTTGATTTTGAATAAAGTACTCGGGGCCCTAGTTTTGGCTCTGATACGTTGATGTAATAGTTAGTTCTTGAAGTTTGATGAGTTATTAGTAAATGTAATGATGACTGGTGGATTATTAATGAAATTTAGAGTTTATTTGGTGTTATCCAGATGTGCAATGGTTTGTTATTTATTTCTCACTCTGTACTATTTAATAATTATAATCCCGCTCTGATATTCCGTGTCGGGGCGTTACAATTACACACTTACACAGGTAAGCCCTTCTGTAACTATGTAATTACCTAGTTACCAGGTACTTACCTAATTACGGAGTCCCTGAGTTACATACTATATAACTCTGTAATTACATATATAGTTACAGAGTATGTATGTAACGGCCCTAGATATCTACACCCAATAAGGTTCCATATCCAAGTCCGCCTCCTGCGATCGGACCGAAGTCTCGCAAGGGATAGCTCGCACAAGTGTCCAGTAAGAGACACAGGAAAGTACAAGTGCTCATATCTGTATACAACAAAGTACAACTGCCCCAATACAATATTACATGTCCAATTAAAAGTGTACAACTACCTAGGGCATACCCCGAGGGAGCACAAGCTCACACAACCCATCTAACTCTACTGCTGGTGGTACAAGTATGTCACGACCCCTCCGAAGCCACAATAAAGTTGGCTAACACCTGAAACAAGCTGTAAGGGAGTGAGCTCAACACGTCATTGGCTCAGTAGGGACCTCCCACAAGGAAACAACAACAACACTAAAGAGACCTCAACCCTATAAGGTCTCACAGGCAACACCGGAAACCAAACCATAACATGCTCACGCAAGCATGTAAAACACAATTAAACATAATCTTACCGGCTCTCAATCCTCATAAAGTAAAAGGGAAGTAACAGGACTAGCTCAGCACCACTAGTCCGCCTTTAACAGAAACACCTCGACCACAAGCCTCACCGGCAGATCACTGCCTAAGCTACCAGTCTCACAAGCAACCAACCACACAGGGTAACGGATTGGCATCAACCAGCCAACAACCTGATACCAAAACCATAATCGTAAGCTTAACCAACACAATAACACACAACGTGTAGTAGGTGATAGCCCACGATTGCGTCATTAAACACGTGGCTAACAATCTTAAAATTTATCGGCCTACACTAAATATTTTAACAATAGTTAAGTGGTGAGACCGAGTCGAATCCACGGGAAAAAAGATTTTAGAGTTGAAAACCTTGAGTTTTTACTTAAGAAAATAATGTGGTGGTATTAAACTAAGGTGCACAAAATAAATATAAACTAAACGAAATAGATAATGAGAGAAAGAGAGAGAGAGAGAGAGAGAGAGAGAGAGAGAGAGAGAGAGAGAGAGAGGAGAGAGAGAGGTGAATGAGAAAAACACAAGACACTATTTAAAACTACAATATACTAAACAAGAAAAATACTTAACACCAAAATATTTTATTCTAACCAACAACCATTAACAATTACACTGAGATAATATGCAAAATAGAGAGAGAAAGAAGAGAGAAAGAGAGAGAGATGAGAGAGAGAGAGAGAGAGAGAGAGAGAGAGAGAGAGAGAGAGAGAGAGAAAAGAGAGGAGAGAGAGGAGAGAGATAGAGAGAGCGCTAAGAGAGAGAGAGAGAGAGAGAGAGAGAGGGCGGCACGGCCTCCTCTACGTGCATGCAAGCACGTAGAGAGGAGGGCGCAGGGGCGCGTGGAAGGAGCTAGGCGGGGCTGCGGCAGGCGGGCCACGCAGCAGGCGCGGGCGTGGGTACGCGGGGTCACACGGGTGGGAGACGGGCTGGCACGGCAGGCAGGCTAGCGATCGGCGTGGCGATCTCGCGCGCACGGGCGGTGCGGCTGGAGCGCGGAGGCGATGCGCGGGCTCGCAGCAGGCGGAGGCGGGCGGCGCTGGCGGCTGCGCGGCGAAGGCAGGCACGCGCGTGGCGGGGAAGGTGCGCCTGGTGCTGCTGCTGCTTTTGTGTGTGACTTCTGAAGAGAGAGAGAGAGAGAGAGAGAGAGAGAGAGAGAGAGAGGAGAGAGAGAGAGAGAGAGAGACCGAGAAGAAGAGAAGAGGTAGAAGAGAGGAAGAGAAGAGGTAGAAGAGAGGAAGAAGAGGAAGAAGAGGAAGAGAAGAGGGGCCAGAGGTGTGCTCCCTCGAGAGGTGAAGAAAGAGAAGAGGTAAAAGATGGAGAGAGAGCTACGGGGGAAAGAGAGAGAGAAGATAAGTAGTTAAAGAATACGGGGGAAGGAAGGAATGAGAGAGAGAAAGAGAAAAGATCTCTTTTTAAAATAGATAGAGAGAAGAGAGGAAAGAGGAGAGATTAGAGGGAGAGATTTTTAGAAAATAGAGGAGTGATTTTAAAAAGAGAGAGAATTTTAAAAATTGAAAAGATAGAGAGGGAAAAGAATCTCTCTTTATTCTCTTGGTCCAATAAGATTTCTTGGCCCATTTACAACTTCATTTCTTGGCCCATTAGTCCTGCAATCAGAATACAAAAGAGATTTAATAAATTTTCGCATTTGTAATGAAATGATAATAGAACTTATGAAATTATCAATTATTTTTCAATCAAATAAACAATTATTTATAACAATTATGTAATTATCAGTAGGTCATACCACGAGACCTCCACAAAGCACAAAGCCACCTCAACACCTGCTGAGACCGGTACACACGTACCACAACACAGAGCTACCCACAAAGGATACATGTACCTACTACCACGAGATACAACACAGAACCACAACCAAAACTGTGCCACCACCAGGGCACACCTCAACGGTTACCACCTTAACCAACGACTCACACACAAGCCAACACCAGTGGCAAAACATGAGTCGGAAAGGAGCGACGCCACCACATGGGAACAGACTACTGGTTCATGATGCCAGTATCCAACTCGGACAACACAGCACAAGAACCACCTCTCAGTCTCACAGTCACAGACGAAAGGTCCAACTACCACTCCACAACCACAAACCAAAGAACAGTGGAGTCCAACCAACACCACACCTGCAGACCACACAGCTGCAGGTCCAAGCCTGTCACCTTTAGGGACTCCGGCCCGAGCTACCTAAAGTGAGGCACTGAAAATACAGGACTAGTTGGGGACCAGTGACGTCTACTGGTGTCCGTCCCCCAACCACGAGCGCACTACAAGTGTCTGCACACCCACAAACACAAGTCGCTGCCTACAGTCGTCTTTCCCTCAGCCAGACATACAACTCAAACACAGGAGTGAGGGTGTCCAGGAAAACGACACAGACCTCGACGGTACACACAGTACCGGGACAAACCCCGAGCACTACACACGTGCCTGGCTCTCCTAGGAACCTGGGGTACCTGACTGAAGAGGTATTCCAGATTAGGCGTCGGACCAGCAGACTCGGCAAGCACACAAACCACGATATACATACTCTTACAATCCTTTATTACAAACCACGGTATACGAGTGTTAGGATTGGCTTAACATCGGTCACCATGTGACCCTCAAGCCATCCTACACCGATACCTACATAAACCACAATAACATGTAAACACCTTGCATGTCATTAGTCATCTCATGACCACCATGGCAATCCCTATTCATATTAACACACTTAATATGAATCACATGACAACACTTAACCCTAAACGTGTTGTACTAACATTAACCACTTTAAGTAAACTTTAGAAGACAGTAAAAGACCAGGGCTAGGTTCACACTAGAACCTCACTGCCCAGCCACCACAAGCCAACCTCGGAAACTAAAATGCGTCGGACACAGGCGACGCCTCTAGAATCGCGTCGACCTATCTGAACTTCATCTAAAACCTTATCCTTTAGACCAAACCGGTCAAACCAATGATCAACATATAATCGCGTCCGACAACACCGATGTGTTTCCATAAGAACGCGTCGGGTCAAACAGATGTGATACCAACACCGCCATTGTGCACAAACAAAACCCAAAACGCGTCGACTCAACGTGTTGCATTCAAACATGAACGTGTCGTCTGTCACGGAGGCGTTTCAATGGAGTCAATGGGTTCAGCTCACAGGCCGAACCCACCTCCTCCACGGAAGAACCCACACATGCACGGTTTCAAACTCCAAACTAAAGCCTTAAACATGGAATTCATCATATAGTAAACCACCCATACATGCACCACCCTTCATGGAACCCTTTTAAACCATTCCAAACAAGGTAGAAAGGTGGGAAGTCTCCCTATCGGTGGAAAGAAGCTGAAGAATGCCAAAACCTCCTCGTCGCCAGCACACCCACGCTCCGGATGCCATCCCCGCGTGGTTCCCGCACCGCACGAGCCACCGGAAGCCAAAATCGTCGAAATTTCCACCATGGACGCCACAGCATCCTCCCCATCGCCTGACAGAGCATCCTCTGCTCTGTCTGGCCGAAACGAAGCTTTTAACATTACATTCAAAATCGCGTCGCCGACAGCCGCCGCGTTTAAACCCTTTAAACGCGTCCACCTAGTCCGACGCCATGCAGAACCCGCGCGACACGCATCACAGAGGCAGTTCACTGAATCGCATCCGGTAGGTCCGACGTGATTAAATCGCATCGCCTACCTCCGCCACAATTCAGAACATTGAACCAGCAGTACAATTGAGTTGGCATATCCAGCCCACACTGCTCACTCTGTGCATGGAAAACCCAACCATAGTCCACTGACCACCTCTTGGTCAAGAACACCACGCATAGACCCGATAAACCCGGATCTGAATGATCGTGTTATTACATTACTAACACCTAAAAAGAAATGTCGTCCTTGACATTCAGGGCGAAACTACGGCAAGCCAGACTAACATCTAAAAAGAAACAAAGCCATATACAGAACAAGTAGGATACGCTTTCTCTGCACTTGCCTTTCAAACTATTTCAATCTGTTCATTTATGTGCTCGCCCTGCTTTCCTTTCTCTTTAATTCCTTTCATAGATGCGCTGCCTGATTAGTGCAATCTACTCTTTCTATATCTCTCAGCTGTAAGCAATTCTTCCTTGTCGTTGGCGCTTTATCTCCTTGGACTCAACCTGCTTCCACATTTTCTTGGTTGTGCTTGCAACATTTCTTTTTGAGCCACTTCTCTTGCTAAAAACCTTTCACTTAACACAGCCACCCTTAGGTACTCTGCCATGCTAAACTCTGCTTTAAATTCTCAGATTTCTCGATGTCTTTCCTTTATTTGCTTATCACTGCCAACTGACACTCTGCTTCATCTGTATTCATATTTTCAATTACCAGCTTTCTTACAGAAAAACGATTACCATCCTTGAATTTCCTACCTCTTTATATCATTATACACATACTACCTTAACTCACATCTGGTCAAGAACCATTGCCTGTTTGCTCAGCTGTGCACAAACCTCAAACTTTTCTTTCAATCAAGCAGATCTTGGATAATCTGGGAATATGTGGTATTTCCTGCTTCTGCTGCGCCACTCTGATCACACTGGATATTCGGTAAAATGTTCCTCGAATTTTTCCCTCATCATTTTTCATTACTTCCCACTTTCACCATTACTCTATTTCCAGCTGGACTCAATTCTCATTTTACTCATTCCTCAATTCATCTTGCTCAATCATTAACACTGGAAGAAAACACCTGAATTTCTGATCTGCTTCCTTTTATATTTCGATTCTGGTTGCGCCACAGTCTTCAATTTTGAACGCTACCATATTGCTACCGACATACCTTACTCTTTATATACCTTCCTGGCTTTAAATAACATCTTCCCTGGCCGACTAATCATATCATAATCTTTCAAAACACTTTTAATTGATCTGCTTTTGCTCTCTCAAATCAAATACCTTAAAGTACCTTTATCAAAGTATTACTTTTATTCAACAGAATCACTTTCTGTGCACTGGCATGCCAACTCTTGCTAAAATATTTCCTGAACCATTTATTATTTCGTTTCATAATAATATATACCCTTCTTCTCTGGTCAATAACACTCAATCTAGTCTGTACTGCCAACTGCACTAACCACGATATCATTTCCACAAGACAGTTCTCTCAATTATTCTGCTATCTGACCAATCTCTTGTACCATTACTACTGTAATTCTTGCTAATGTACAATCATCATTCTTTAAAATACTGCCATAGCCAGAATTTGAAACCGATCTCGTTAATTGCAATAACTTACTCTGTTTGATTCCTCTATTCCGTGTTGCTGCTTTATTCTTCAAATACTGAAGTACCACTATTACAGCACATTCACTAATATCCTTTCCATTCAATCCTTTACTTGAATTCTTTTCACAATTTACCTTATTATTCCACTTAGCTTGATATTCTTTAATTGCTTCTCAACTGATTCATTTTCTTCTATTCTGACTCACATAACTCTAACTCATTCCCATCATTCTTAACTTCATCCTCAATCTCTGTCGGACACATCCTTTACCTTTCTTTCCTCACAGACTGCACCTGGCTGCTTAATGGCACAAATCTTATCTTTAATTTGGTGATCATTAACAAAATATACTACACCATCCTCGCAAACTACCACTTGCCAAGTGAATACCTTTCTTTTAAAAATTCTCAGAAAAGCTAAATGCACACAAATCTTCTTTTACTCTCTTTACCCATGTGATTACCTCAGCACATTCTTACACGGATCTCTATATCAAATTTCTATTATCATCATTACTCGCAACCACACAATTCTCAAGCTCGTTACTGTAATCATTTCTGATCACAAAAGCACACTTAAACTGACTGCCACCATTCACTGCTCCTCTACTTGCCAATACCTCATCTCAAACTGAACTATCTCACACAGTTATTCTAAACCTTCCATAACACTAATCACATTATTACCCAGACTGCTCCTTAACACTTGTTAACACTGTTCTCAAACATAGTAATTACCTCTGCTAAGGTCCTCAATCACAATTCACATACTTAATAATCCTTATCACACTGTTCTATTCCCCATTATAACGTTGTTCCTTCTGCTATTCCATCACATCATTACCTTATACTTGTTTCTGTCAATTCTGTACCTCACTAAAACACCTTCACTGAATTCTATATCTGAATCCACTAATCCCTTCAATTTCTATAACTGGGAACCTTTAAACAACTATACTTTAACCACAACCTGACACACAGGTATAATCACTCACATTATACCACTAACTTCACCATTTCTCAACAATTGCTAACAACTAACAGGTGTGCAAACAATCATACACACTTCACAAACTGGGTTTCCTCTAACCACATCTTTACTCTGCTTCTATTACCAGTAACTGCCAAACTTATAAAAATAAACACACAATTCACATGACAAAACTCACGTGAAATCTACTTTAAACCACATAAAACCGCAGACTTACTACCAGCAGTGGACATTAATCCATGTCTGGGACATTGTAACCTCGATGTCTTTTCATATTCTAACTGGACCATTGCTCTGATACCAATTGTAACTATACCCAATAAGGCTCCATATTCAAGTCCGCCTCCCACGATCGAACCGAAGTCTCGCAAGAGATAGCTCGCACAAGTGTTTAGTAAGAACATAAAAGACAACCACAACGGTATAAGACACAGGAAACTACAAGTACTCATATCTGTATACAACAAAGCACAACTGTCTCAATACAATATTACATGTCCAATTAAAAGTGTACAACTACTTGGGGCATATCCTGAGGAAGCACAAGCTCACACAACCCATCTAACTCTACTGCTGGTGGTACAAGTCTGCCACGACCCCTCCGAAGCCACAATAAAGTCGGCTAACACCTGAAACAAGCTGTAAGGGAGTGAGCCTCAACACGTCATTGGCTCAGTAGGGACCTCCCACAAGGAAACAACAACAATACTAAAGAGACCTCAACCCTACAAGGTCTCACAGGCAACACTGGTAACCAAACCATAACATGCTCACAAAAGCATGTTAAACACAATTAAACATAATCATACTGGCTAACCTCAATCCTCGGAAAGTAAAAGGGAAGTAACAGGACTTGCTCAGCACCACTAGTCTGCCCTTTAACAGAAACACCTCGACCACAAGCCTCACCGGCAGATCACTGCCTAAGCTACCAGTCTCACAAGCAAACCAACCACACAGGGTAACAGGATTGACATCAACCAGCCAACAACCTGATACCAAAACCATAATCATAAGCTTAACCAACACAATAACACACAACGTGTAGTAGGTCATACCACGAGACCTCCACAAAGCACAAAGCCACCTCAACACCTGCTGAGGCCGGTACACACGTACCACAACACAGAGCTACCCACAAAGGATACATGTACCTACTACCACGAGGTACAACACAGAACCACAACCAAAACCGTGCCACCACTAGGGCACACCTTAACGGTTACCACCTTAACCAACGACTCACACACAAGCCAACACCAGTGGCAAAATATGAGTCAGAAAGGAGTGACGCCACCACACCAGAATGGACTACTGGTTCATGACGCCAGTATCCAACCCGAACAACACAGCACAAGAACCACCTCTCAGTCTCGTAGTCACGGACGAAAGGTCCAACTGTCGCTCCACAACCACAAACCAAAGAACAGTGGAGTCCAACCAACACCACACCTGCAGACCACACAATTGCAGGTCCAAGCCTGGCACCTTTAGGGACTCTGGCCCGAGCTCCCTAAAGTGAGGCACTGAAAATACAGGACTAGTTGGGGACCAGTGACGTCTACTGGTGTCCGTCCCCCAACCACGAGCGTGCTACAAGTGTCTGCACACCCACAAACACAAGTCGCTGCCCACAGTCGTCTTTCCCTCAGCCGGACGTACAACTCAAACACAGGAGTGAGTGTGTCAAGGAAGACGACACAGACCTCGACGGTACACACAGTACCGGGACAAACCCCGAGCACTACACACGTGCCTAGCTCTCCTAGGAACCTGGGGTACCTGACTGAAGAGGTATTCCAGATTAGGCGCCGGACCAACAGACTCGGCAAGCATACAAACCACGATATACGTACTCTTACAATCCTTTATTACAAACCACGGTATACGAGTGTTAGGATTGGCTTAACACCGGTCACCATGTGACCCTCAAGCCATCCTACATAGATACCTACATAAACCACAATAACACGTAAACACCTTGCCTGTCATTGGTCATCTCATGACCTCTATGGCAATCCCTATTCATATTAACACACTTAATATGAATCACATGACAACACTTAACCCTAAACGTGTTGTACTAACATTAACCACTTTAAGTATACTTTAGAAGACAGTAAAAGACCAGACTAGGTTCACACTAGAACCTCACTGCCCAGCCACCACAAGCCAACCTCGGAAACTAAAATGCGTCGGACACAGGCGACACCTCTAGAATCGCGTCGACCTGTCTGAACGCCATCTAAAACCTTAACGCGACAGGGCCCAACGACGCAACCAAGTTGCGTCGGCCCAGCACGACGCCTTTAGACCAAACCGGTCAAACCAACGGTCAACATATAATCACGTCCGACAACACCGACGCATTTCCATAAGAACGCGTTGGGTCAAACAGACGCGATACCAACACCGCCACTGTGCACAGACAAATCCCGAAACGCGTCAAATCAACGTGACGTGTTCAAACATGAACGCGTCGTCTATCATGGACGTGTTTCAGTGGAGTCAATGGGTTCAGCTCACAGGCCGAACCCACCTCCTCCATGGAAGAACCCACACATGCACGGTTTCAAACTCCAAACTAAAGCCTTAAACATGGAATTCATCATATAGCAAACCACCCATACATGCACCACCCTTCATGGAACCCTTTTAAACCATTCAAAACAAGGTAGAAAGGTGGGAAGTCTCCCTACCGATGGAAAGAAGCTGAAGAATGCCAAAATCTCCTCGTTGTCGGCACACCCACGCTCCGGACGCCATCCCCGCATGGTTCCTGTGCCGCACGAGCCACCGGAAGCCAAAATCATCAGAAATCTCCACCATGGACACCACAACATCCTCCCCATCGCCGGGCATAGCATCCTCTACTCTGTTTGGCCAAAACGAAGCTTTTAACATTACATTCAAAATCGCGTTGCCGACACCTGCCGCGTTTAACCCTTTAAACGCGTCCACCTAGTCCGACGCCAAGCAGAACCCGCGGGACACGCGTCACAGAGGCGATTCACTGAATTGCATCCGGTAGGTCCGACGCGATTAAATCACATCGCCTACCTCCGCCGCAATTCAGAACATTGAACCAGCAGTACAATTGGGCTGGCATATCCGGCCCACACTGCTCACTCTGTGCATAGAAAACCCAACCACAGTCCACTGACCACCTCTTGGTCAAGAACACCACGCATAGACCGATAAACCGGATCCAAACGACCGTGTTATTACAATGTAGTTACATAATTACATATATAGTTACATAGTATCTACATGTGTAATTACACACTTACATGTAGTTACAGAGTTACACATGTAACTCTATAACTACCTACTACGCAGTTATAGGAATTACATTAACGCACACATGAAAACACTGTAACTGTAATAGGTAAGCCTAGGTAACTTTGGTAAGTAGGTAAGCCCTGATAACTAGGTAAGTCCTTCTGAAACTATGTAAGTAGTATAGTAAGTAAGCCCTAATTACAGAGTTATAAACTTATAAAATTTCTATGTAGTTACAGAGTTATATGTGTAACTGCATAAGTATGTAATTATATGCTTATGTAGTTATAAGAATTATATACTTACACAGTTATACATGTAACTCTGTAAATATATACTTACGCAGTTACACATTTAATTGTGTAACTACTTCATACCTTGTTACACAATTACAGGAAGAAATAATTACAAACTTAAGACGCAAAAAACTATGTACTTACATTCATGTAACTCTGTAACTACATACTTACGCAGTACATGATTACATATTACACAGACATAAATACACATGACTCTGTAACTAGGTAAGCCTAGGTAACCTTTAGTAACTAGGTAAGTCTGATAATAGGTAAGTCCTTCTAAAACTATGTAAGTTTGTAATTAAGTAAGCCCTAATTACATAGTTACAAATATAAAATATCTATGTAGTTCCAGAGTTACATATGTAACTACATAAGTATGTAATTATACGCAGTTACACATGTAACTTTGTAAATATATACTTACATAGTTACACATTTAACTGTGTAACTACTTCATATCTTATTACACAGTTACAGGAAGAAATAATTACAAACTTAAGGCGTAAAAAACTATGTACTTACATACTTACATAGTTACAGGATTTACATACTTACACATTTACATATGTAGCTGTGTAAGTATGTACTTACGCAATTACACACTTTTGGGATAACGAGGGTTAACAGCAGGGACTTAAAAATAAATCATACATAAAGCAGAGACTGAACGACGTGGGAAAGCCTAACAGAGGCCTGAAAATAATGTCAGATCCTTATCAGAGATTAATAATTAATTCTCCTTAAAAAGAATATAGAAGTATAAAATATAATAGGCAAGAATAAATCGACATATACTTAATGACTTGCCCAGTCCTTTTTTGTTTGCATTTTATCTTCTCCAAATACGGTCAACTTTCTCGCATTTGGCAATCAAATTGGTCCATTTTTCATTTTGTTAACTACTCTACCATCCTTTATATTCTCATTATTTTTTTTATTATACTTCCATTTGATTGATTGCATAAATAACTATTATTTAGCAGCAAGTATTAATATAATGAGTACGTTTCCACGTAATTGATCGACATAGAGCTAAAATATGTAGAAACTCTTCCTACTCTCTCTTCTTTATATCTTGTATCAGATTATAGGGTGTTGGGAAGTAATTTTTTTTAAAAACTATTTCTATCTAAAAATTAACGATGTTTCTATTTTCTACTAAAATTTTAAAATTGTAAAAGAGTAATTTTATATGTTTGGTAAGAAGTGTTTTTTTTAATTGGGGTGTGGGAGGGTGGGGGAGGGAGACGAGAAGGAGGAGGGGGGGTCGCGGCAGTTGAAGGGGGGTGCAGGGGGAGACGGGAAGGAGGAGGGGGGGTGGGGGGGGGGGGAGACGGGAAGGAGGAGGGGGGGGGGGGGCGGTCAGCGGTTGAATAGGGCCGGGGTGCAAGGGGAGACGGAAAGGAGGAGGGGGGGCCGTCGGCGGTTGAATAGGGGTGCAGGGGGAGACGGGAAGGAGGAGAGGTGGGAGGGAACCGGACGTTGTGTGTTTTCAAAATAAAAATAGGTTGGGAGTTGTTTTTTTTTCTGGAGAGATTTACATAGAGTAGAAACTTTTCTCTAAAAAAAGTTACTTACCAAACGCGTCTGTGTGTCTGTACTCTCTCTTTTTTAAATTTTAGAGAAAAAAGAGATAAAAATTTGTAACCAAACACCCTTTTAAAGTTTTTTTAGAAAGATTTAGTGCACTTTCTTATTACACTTAAGTGCAATATGATTAGGCACTAAGTCAATGTGACATCCCTTACATGGGAAGTGATAAAGTAACAACTAATTATTAGGTGTCATATAGACTTAGTGCCTAATCATATTACATTTAAATGTAATAAGAAAATACATTAAATCTTTCTCCATTTTTTTTCCGACAAAGTAAAATGTTTTTGTATTTCAAATTAAAAGTGGGAGAGTGCAGAGCCTAGAGGACCAATGATCCGAACACAATAGAGGAAACCCCAACCCGATTGAGACCAAGCCGGACGACCAATTGACGGAGAGCTATTGAATGTCATTGGCGACTAGCCACCCAAAAGAAGTATACAATCGTCAACCTGGTAAAAAGACACACGGAGTTGCCAACAAGGGGATTACGTAACAAAAATTGAAAGACACTCTGAGCTGTTGAAAGAAGACGCTGACGAACTGTGACGGAGGATCGACAGAATTAAGCAGACCCATAATAGATCTCAACACCGCGGGGGAGCTTGCTTACGCCGGGTCGAGAGGAAGCACGCAAGATAGTTGCGGACCGCAAACAAGGGAGTTTGAGCTCGAGCTTTTTGGAGACAACGTCGAATCAAGGGTGTAGAGTGGAGGCAACAAGCACCTTCCCCGACAAAGACATCTCTACATCATCAAGAACCTACACCAGTGTAAAATAGACCTACATAATGAACAACTTGAGCAGAAGGAAGAAACGCCGTGGAGATATTATTCCACAATCGAGAGGCATCGAACGGAGACCTCCTCGCCAGCAATGTCACCAACATCGCTAGAGCCGAGGGGGTGACAAATTTAGGAAAATCTAGGCCAAAACTACTCCTAAAGGGAGGAAGAACCTCTACCGCGAGGCAATAGACGAAGACGGAAGGGAGGGGGCTCCGCAGTGGCGCAGAGAACCCCCTCCCCATAGAACCACCTATCCACTGGATCGAAGATGCCGCTTGAAACCCTAGCCCATTAGTGTGAGAACGGGACAGGGAGAAATCCCCAAAATTTCTCTCTCTAGAAAAAAAAAATCCTAGAGAGCACCACGTCAGCATTTGTTTTACATCATTGTGTGCGGTAAGTATTACCCATATAAATGAAATATTTTCATATGGTACTAAACCAATATTTCCATATGAGCAATGCATTTAACGAAAATATTATTCACATCCCAACTCACCAGCCGAAAACGTTATTCACATCAAGTTGAAACAACTTCTTATTGGACAGCAAATGAGACGACCAATGATCATAGAGAATAGATGGATGACTTGCACAAATGCGTCAAGAACTAGAGGACGAGTGATATCGAAGGGCAAAGACATTAAGAGAAGGTTCATTCAATGCCCTCAATAATGTGCCCATCTTTGATGAGTTTACGCAGATCCAAACTTGAAGAGAAATAGTTAAAAGATTTCAAAGCAAATTCATATAGATCGAGATTGGACAGTGCCATTTAACAATCATATATAAAGGATGTCTCTGTGGAGCACTTCCATGTATTATATGACATCGTGCATCCAACTCACGGTAACCACTTACTTTGGAATGGGTCCAGCATTTCTTAACCCAAAAAAATATAGATCATTTTCTTTTGGCCTCAAAAAATAAATTTTTGAGTAAGAAATCGGTAAAGCTATCTAAGTCTTTTTGACTGGATAGGTTAGTTATCTTTTTACCCCCTTTAATTTGATTTCTACCTAAACCTCTTTAGTTAAGCAAATTAACTTACCAAAGTACAAAACATATTTAATCCAACAGCTACCTACCCTAAACCTAACAGGTTAGGTTACCCATTGACTAAACAAATTAAGTATTAACTAATCTACAAGTTAATCCATTCTAAATTGAAAATAAAAAATAAGGTTGGATAGATAACCTCTCTTCTCTAAATTCAATTATAGTTATAAAAGAATTAAACTTTTTGCATATTCTATGAGATAATATATATATATATATAACATAATAGAATGTGTAAAAATATAAAAACAAATACTTACACACAGTTAACTATCTTAACCCATCTCCCAAAGATGGGCAAGGTTAACCATAGATAAAGGAAGGTCAACCAAGTTAGTCATGAGTTAGGCAATATATTTTAACCAAAATCAGATATTGTTTAACATAATTTTACCCAAGGTTATTCACCTTAAGCAAAAAAAACAAAGCGGCCCAAAATATTCGTTGTACGTCTTAATGTGTAATTAAAACTCATGTTGATATTTTCATTAGTAATAGACATGATGTATTGTGCTTGTTGGCACACTGAACTAATAAGTTGAGTTTTTTTTTTATTTTCTATTTTTTAAAATAAGAACACCCCTATGGTGATAGGTTGAGATCTCACATGTTGCCTCGCATACCCCCCCCTCCCCAGAGAGACTATCTCTCTATCTGCGCAAACACACCCCTATAGAGACCAACAATGATAGCGTGGTTCTAGCCATGTGTTGTAGGTAGAGTGAGACAACACTTTATTCATCGCCTAACGCCATGCTGACCCAACATGTACCCCCATCTACCCTCATAGGGTCAAGCTGCATGACTTGGGGAGGAGGAACAGATGTAAAGGACATATGCTCAGAGGAGAACCATGGATAAATTTTAAAGAGAGAAAAGAGGTTTAGAAACAAGAATGACTAAGTCCAAGAAAAGAGAAGCTCTAGACATGTACCTCATAATAGAAACACTTAGGCACTGTGAACAAAAAGAGATTTTACATTTTTACAAGTCAAAATCCCTTCAAAAGTAGCGAGAACTTGGTTTTTTAGGCTCACCAAAATCTCATAATTATCTCGGTAACGGTCCTCGTCGTTCGAACTCGTTAACCTAATAACGAGTTTGACCCGATTCTGCCTCTCACGAATTGATCGAAATTTCGCAAGAGATATCATTACAAATGTCCGTAAAAATATAAAAGAAACCACTAAGCATAAATAAGCTTACATATAATTACACAATCTCACGTATATTTACATGAAGTTTATAGAGTCTTATTTCAACTCAACCAATAAAAAATAAAAGTACAATATCTAGGGACATACTCCGAGGTGAAGAACAAAAGAGACTATTGTGGAGTAGACCTGCCTTCGCTACGACACGACTCAGAATTAGACGTGGAATGGGAACTCTCTTGCTCTCATTCACCTTGAAAGGAAAAAGTAGGGATATGAGCCTCACAAGTCACTGACTCAGTAGAGAAACTCTCCTAAAACTGCAGTAAAAAAAGTAACATGAGTAGCAGGAGTACTCAGCTAACAGGCTAACAGGTAAACTAATAATAGAATTAAATGTATAGGGAATTAAGTACTATAATTGAAGTGTTATAATTAAATAAACGACAAAGTGCTATAAATAAATTATAAACGACAAGACACGAACAAGTGCACAAGCTAGCAGGGAACGACACCACACTAAGGTCACGAAACCTGGTTCACGATAGTAACAACTGACCCACACAAGCAACAAAAGACTACTTCTCAGTCTCACAGTCACGAACGGAAGGTCCAATTGTAGTCCCACTTTTACAAGTATAAGAAACTGTGGAGTCCAACCAATACCACATACAGACAATCAAGTTGCAAACCCAAACCTGACACACCTCTAAGGGTTCCGGAGCCCCTAGAGTAAGGTTGTGGGACACAGGATTAGCTGAGGCCCAATACATCTACTGGTGTCCATCTCCCAACCACGAGCGCGTTACAACCGACCGAACTGAAAGGCAACTACACCACAAGTTGCTACTCCACTGCCGTCTTTCCCTCAGTTGGATGTACAACTCGACAAATGAGTGAGGGGGTCTAGAAAGATGACATAGACTTCAACGGTACACACAGTACTGGGATAAACCTCGAGCACTAACATATCTAGCTCACAGAGAATCTGGGGTACCCAATTAGATAGGCATCTATAGTAAGAGTCAAACCACCAAGCTCTACCATAAATAGTTGTACTAACGATGCTGATCATTTACAATAAATATGTAGACACCCATTTCTGACCTATAAGTCGAGCAAAATCCCTTGTCGTATCATTGACGCCCCACGTTGGCTCATCATCGTCAAGCTGACTTTCTCCGATCATGACATCATTCTCGTTAGTTCATCGCCCTGGAAGACTCTTCACAGTCAAATCAATCCCTCTCATCATAGCTCTCTGAGTCTGGAGTCCGATGTAATTCCGTTCGCTGTACATGGAAATTGGACGCATTGCATGGCCCAAGATGCAGAAAGGTCCTGAAGGCGACAGGCCATAGGTCGCTTTCCTAAAAACGACATGCCCTATGTCGCGATCATAAATCCATATTAAACCCTTCAAAAATCACAAAATTGACTTAAGTCACCTTCCATATGAGGAAGGCGACGTATCGAGCCGTCGCATTCAGGAAGACGACAAGATGGCCATCGCGTCAGGACCTTAAATAGGAAACTCTTTCCGAGGCCAACTTGGACACATGCCAAAGATGGTAATTGCTTCATTTGGACGTCCAAATCACGTCCAAATCCTTTCAAATTTGGAGGAGACCTTCCTAACATGTTCCTTTCCGAGTTCCAATAACCCATGCGCAGCCATACATAGCCATAGTCAGACTCCTTCCCATATTCCTCTCAGATTCAAGTTGGGAATAATCACCCATAAGTACCTCATCTCTCCATCTTTTGGTGCAAGGCCGGAGTCTACTTCTTCCTCTTCCAGAGAGCTCATCTTCCACGGAGAAAGCTTCTCCTCCAGATGACCCAGAAGAGCCCTCCAGGGCGTTTTTCCATCGGCTACACAATTTTTCATCCCTCTTCTTTGCATTATTTCTTTCAATTCATGCATGCATAGTTCCCTTTCTTCATAGATTACCATTAGATCACGACACACAAGCCTAGATTTAACACCCACAGGGGTTAAAAACCCCAATCTCGTGAGTTCCCTCCATTATAGTTCATGTTTTCATGCTTTCATTGAATAGATCTTCTATGCACGAGTTCTAATGGGGGTTTTGTTTGTTGATTAACTTGGCAGGTGTTTGAAGATCAGAGCAACGTGAGGGTCTTGCCCCTTGGCCGGCTGAGGAGCAGGAAGACAAAGAACCCAAACTTCCATCCACAGAAGAAGAAGGCGACATAGAAGCTGTCGCGATAAAGAAGGCGCTAGGCCCTACGTCGTGTTCAGATTAGAGCATAGCGACGTCACCTTCGTCGCATTACCAGGTACGCCTTCTCTTCAATCTTCCTTTCCAACGTAGTTAGCCGTCCCTCTCTACACATCAAAAGGCGACTACTTGGTGGCGATCACGGTACTTTCCCTATCCTTTACTCTTATACGCATGCACACATATTTTTTTGGGGAGCACAATCCCGTGATTACACCTTTTGGCGATCACGGTGGACTTCTAGTGCCCATCACACTTGTTCTACCTTTTCCCTATCGTTTTTACTTTCTAATGGGTGGTTGTGTTCGTAGTTTCCTTCTTTAGTTCTTTTCCTTTGAGTTTCACTAGTGCTCTGCGGCTCTGGGTGAGAAAGCGACCCGACTAACGTCGCGATCAGAATAGCGACACCTGCCACGTCGTGATCAGGTTAGTACACAACCTCTGTCTTGTCCGTTTCTGTGTTCTGTGTGCTGTGAGGAAGGCGACGTCGTCATCGTCGGGATAAGGAATACGATAGGAGCAGCGTCGCCACCAGGTACTCACTATGCTCGTACACTTTCTTGCATTATTTAAAGATCTGTGAGTCTGCGGAGAACGCGACACTGCTATCATCGCATTAAAAGAGGCGACGGAGGTATTGTTGCGATCAGGTCAGTACCCTGGTCTTTTGAGTTTCCTTTCAAATTTGGGTTCATTTTCACATACTCCATCATACATGCTTTCTCCTTGATCTTGAAAGTTTGTTAGTCTTGTATGTTATAGGATTGTGTGATTTTCCGTGCATAATTAGGATCTATTGCTCGCTGTCCATTGCGAGAAGGAACGCGACAGTCTGGTTGTCGCGATCTTGGTCGCGACATCTACCTTGTCGCCTTCTGCCTCTGAGAGCGATTAGCCCTAATTCTTGTTTTGTTAGTACTAGGATAGAATTCTGCATGCACTCCGGTGCGCATAGGATTTGCATACATCTTTCCATATTTGTAGTATAGGTTTCCTCCTCAGCGACGCTCGCTCTCTCGGCCACATATTCCTTGTGTCTGACTAGAGCGCTCGCTTGAGGGCCTCCGTAAGTCCCCGCTGACCGTGGATTCCCACACGGCCGCCAGGCTGGTTGTACCCGTCGCCACCTAGGATCGAGTCTAATTCATTTGGCAAGGTTGAGAGAATCCTAGTCATACCCGAAGTTGGAAGCCTTCTCCCATTTAGGAAACCCTTCCTTATTTGGAGAGAACTTGCTAAAAGTCAAATCACTAAAAGACAAACTTGAATCAATTAAAAGAAACCATCATCATTGTCAATTGCTTGCTTTGGGTGAGACGTTTTCTCTTTCCTTTTGTCTGCATAAGATTGTGTGTTTAGGAAACTAAGAGTCTGTCTAGTTAGGCCGTTTCTCTCAAGTTTGTTGGAAGGCTTTCCCCGTCTCTGTGTGCTCGCATGTCAAATATGGAGTCATATCTGAACCCGATCTACGATGAGAATCAGCACCCTGCCCTCTACACCTCCCAAGACTACAAGGACTCCCTTCCTAGCAATCTCTTTGGGGAGTCGACCGGCCTTGGGTCGCTACTTTCCATGCTTCTGAGGGTCACCGTCACAACGATAGCGGCCCGTCCCAGAACACCCATCCTCCTCAGCCGGATGATCAAGCCACTCAACTTCTGCGCTTAATTCCCCAGCTTGATCAGTCCCAGGTTCAAACCCTCATGACAGCCCTCAAAGGAAAGGCCGCTTCCTCACTCTCACCCGAGCGGGTGCGTCGCGCCCCACAGCAGCTACTCTGGCCCCCATGTCTCCACGGGACAAGCCGACAATACCCCCATCCGGCCGCGGACCATCCGATTCACGCCATTTGAGTTTGAGTATACATTCCCCGTGAGTCGAGGCCTCGGTCTCCGCCATATCAACCATGTTACTCCCCTCACTGTCCTGAGCCACGCGCCAGGCCACCTCTCATGCCTCATCCATGAACGCTCAACCCTCCGCCGCACCGGACATGATGTCCGAGTGGGCGTCCATCAGGAAGGAGCTCTAAGAGCTCCGCAAGCAAGTCGACCCTAGGCAGCACCACGATGTGCATATGCCAAACTTCAACGGCCTATGGGTCCCCTCTCCATCCGAGCTACCGAAGTACCGGAAATACAACGGCTCAGGCAATCCGTACATTCATATCAAAGACTTCATCTATGAGTCCGCTCCCTACCAGCATGATCACTGTCTCATGGCATATCTCTTCCGCCGGTCACTGGACGGGCACACCTAGATTGGTTCTACTCCCTGCTACCAGAGGACGCTGAGGACTTCGCTGTCGTGAAGGCCAAGTTCCTCGAGCAATTCCAAGACAGGGTTGGGCCAGAATACTCTCTTACGGATCTCATGGCCGAGAAAATGAAGTCGGATGAGGATTTCGCCACATACGCCGATAGGTGGAGACAGATGGTCACTCGGGTTCCGGGGTACCTTCCAGAGGGAGAGAAGGTGAAAATCATCATTGCCAACGCCACACCTGCTTATAGGAACATGTTGGCGATGAATGACATCACCACTATGCATCAACTCTATAGTCGGGCCCGGTTCATTCAGACCCAGCTCAAGGACTCCCCCATCCACTCTATGTTCGAACCCCAGAAATCCCGATTCCAGAGAAAGCCTCAGGGGCCAGTCATTGAGGGTGTCCAGGTGAACGAGCAAGTAAGCGCGTTCAACCCTGCCGGCCAGAGCTAAAATCGTCAACCTTACAATGCCCAAGGTCAAAACCCTACCCCTCCGCCACAGGGGCAACAACAGCGCCAATACAACCAGGTGCCACCTCCCGAAGGCTCTCAAAAAAGGCGCCCCATGGGTTCTAGAAGAACTCACTACCCACCATTGCCGGAGACACTCTCCGACATATTCTTGGCCTTGCTCTCCACAGACGCCATTAGGCTGCCTCCTGAGAGACCTTGAACCCTAGTGTGGATCAAACCCGATACTGCGTCTTCCACTGGCAGCCTGGTCACACCATCGACCAGTGCTTTACATTCAAGGATCTGGTGTATGACCTGCATGAGCAGCACAGGATAGATGGACAGCCCTCCGGCAAGTGATCGGAGATATCAAGGAAAGGCAGAGGCAACACACAGCAGTAGAGGCAGCAGCGCCAACCACCCCCTCAACAACAACAGCAGCAGCAACACCAAAAACCGTTGCAGAACCTCGGGATCATCCACAACCCCCTACCAGACCATCCGCCAGCTCCAAACCCACCACCACAGCAACCTGCCCAGGTAAAACCCATCATCCACCACCCTCCTCCTCAGACGAACTGGACGTACGATGATGAACTAGACGTTCAGCAGATGATGGCCATTAACCAATATTCCCTTCAGTCCCAAACAATACAACCAGCCTACATGGCTCCCCAGTCAATCCCTCCTTTAGTTTCTATGGCCAACGCCGTCATACTGCCCGTCGTTTCAGCACCCGTGCCAGTCGCCAGTCCACCCATCATCTTACCTTTTCGCTCCACCTGTCTCCGTACCTCTACCCCCTATCATATCTAATCCCTCACCCATCATCCTACCCCACCTGGGCCGGACCAACCCTCCGCTGCTACACTATCCTCCGCCAGACAACCACCTACCCATCCAACCACCTACGGAGCGGGTGAGTCTTTCGCCGCCCGTACCCACCTATCTCCACCACCTCCACCAGCCAAACAAATCCCCAACAGGTCCTGCAACCACCTCAGCAACAACAAGCTCAGCAGCAAACACAAGATGAGGGGTTGATTGAGCCATTGCCAGGAACCCACTATGACATCCTCAGGCACCTGGATCACGTACCAGCTAAGATCTCCATTTTGGAGTTGATAAAGAAATCTAAGGAGCACCAGGAAGCCTTGAGGAATTTCCTGCAGAAGGTGGTAGTAAACGAGGATATGCTAGCTGACAAACTACCCAGTGCCCTAGCCATGGTAACTCGCGGGCCGGCAATTACCTTTGCCGAAACCGAATTAGCACCCCCAGAAGCCAGGAGGCTCCCGCTCTGCGTAACCCTGGTCATCAATCATGTGGCAGTGGGAGCGGCACTGGTCGACATGGGGGCATCCATAAACGTCTGCCCACTGAGTACCCTGAGAGCCTGCGACCTATCAGAAGGGATGCTAAGGCCGACACCCACCACCATCCGCGTATGACAACTCTAGAAGATCCTGCCATGGCATGGTGACTGTGCAAGCTGAACTGGGATCCCTCGCTGTCACGGTGGACTTCTGCGTCCTTGATATCGATCCCATGTTCAAAGCTATCCTAGGGCGTCTGTGGTTGGAAGCGCTAGGGGCTGTACCGTCCACTACACACCATGTCTGAAGTTCCCCTTTCAAGGACGGATCATCAAAGTCAAAAGCATAGCCACTACCCACTCAGTAGATGCCCTCCACGATACCCACCTACCAGCCGTGTGGCCACCAACAAACCTGTAGTCTCGGTGCTAGATATCAACTATCCATGGAGCTACGTTCCAGTCCAAGCGAGAGATCAATCTGGCATGGGTCAATACAGTCAAGAGAAAAGAGCCACTAAGCACAAAGGGGTGGCAAATCATGATGAAGCTAGGGTACGAAGAAGGCAAGGGTCTAGGGGCAGAGCTAAGGGCATAGTCAAGCCCATCCCTGATTGTGAAGAAGAGCCGGTGGGGCTTGGGATACAAGGAAAAGTCCAAACCATGGTCATCCAGCACATCCACTCTTAAGGCCGACCGTGAACCACTCACTTGGACACTCTGGTGTCACTTCATTAGGGGGCCTACCCAACCTGGATAAACACCGTGGTAGTTGAGGCGAGAGTTCGCAGCACGAGGTGCATGGCCGAAACTTCTCTCGGCACATGGCCCCCTGCTAACGTATAGAGCATTAGAGGCACTCCGTCCAACCAGGAGGAGAAAGACAGGGGACCCAGAAGCTGAGTGGTACAGATGGTTTGACATAGAAGACATCACCATTGCCTTCAGCCGACTGTTCTGGGAGGAGAAAGGACATGGCCGCCAACTGCGGCAGAGCTGTTAGATCCACCCACCGCCATCACATCTAAAAGGCAGCTCATGAACGATGCCTCAGACATAGGAGAGCCGGACATTCCCTATGAAGAGGGGAATACTGTAGATGAACTTTGGAGGGGTCCTGCTTAGCCATCCACCCATTCCTTTTGGACTCCCTCCTTCCCAGCCTCGTCCCATCCTCTCCTCCCTTGCTTATTCAGCTGACCCCTCAGCTCCTGACAGCGGCACAGCCTCCTCACACCTGACCTACCACCTGCAATCCTCACTGCCCTGCAGTCCAATCCAGGTGACCACGAGGTCACCCTCTCCTGTTGCTTGCTCTCCACCGGTCTCCAAAAAAAATGCCCATTTTCAAATGCACGTTGAGGTCGAAGAGCCGGCATTCCTCCTTCACTCTCCTGATCAGGGGCACCCCTCGACTGGGGCTTCCCCTCTTGCTCCTTCACTAGGAGCCATTCTCTTCGGGGACACCATGTCCTCCCCCAGTCCTGTAGAGTCGTCTAGTCTAGGAGAGTCTAGGGTAGGTGAGTCTAGCATTAGGTTAGATAGGCCTAGGGTAGAGAGTCAGGACAGCCGGTATCCACCAAATTCAAGCAGCGTCCTAGGAAGCAGCGGGGAAAAGCTATTCCCGGAGATATCTTCAAGAGCTAGCTCGGTGGTGTCAAGCGTTGCTGTTGATAGAGGAATTCACGAAAAAGCGCTGGTGTTTGAAGAAGATTTTGAGCAGGATGGGGTGTTCATAGACGACGGATTTGGCGTCTACGAGATAATGAATGATGAGGACCCAGTCAACGAAGAGGATAGCGAAGCAGGTGACGTTGCCGAAAAATATGCCAGTGGAATAAGAAGTTTTGATGAGCCCACAACGGCAGTGGATGAACCTACTAAGGAAGTCAACCTCGGAACAGAAGAAGATCCCAGGATTGTAATCATCTCAGCAAACCTCCCTCCTGATGAAGAAGAGGAACTTGTGCAAATCCTGAGGGAGTACAAGGACACGTTCACCTGGTCTTACGAGGGCATGCCCGGTCTAGACCCCTCACTAGTGGAGCACCGACTGGTACTGAAAGAAGGGGCAAAGGCAATCAAGTAGAAACTCAAAAGGTTCCACCCACTCATGGCCCTGAAGATGAAGGACGAAGTAGATAAACTCCATAAGGCTAGGTTCATCAGGGTAGTTCTTATCCGAACTGGGTGGCCAATATAGTCCTTGTCATGAAGAAAGACGACAAAGTCAGAATCTGCATCGACTTCAGGGATTGAATAAGGCATGTCCAAAAGACGACTTCCGCTTCCTCACATTGATGTGCTGATCGACAATACTGCTGGGTATGAGACCCTCTCATTCATGGATGGATATTCAGGATACAACCAAATCCGTCTATCTCCTGAGGATCAAGAGAAAACATCCTTCACCACGCCCTGGGGAACGTACTGCTATGTAGTCATGCCTTCGGGCTGAAGAATGCTGGGGCTACTTATCAAAGGCGATGATGGCCATCTTCCACGACATGATACACATTTATGTAGAAGTATACGTGGATGACATCTTGGTGAAGTCGAGAACCAGGAGAGAACACCCTGAAATCCTAGCCAAGGTGTTGCAAAGATCCAGAGAGTACCAGCTGAGAATGAATCCCAAGAAGTGCGTGTTCGGGGGTATCGTCAGGAAAGCTGCTAGGTTTCATAGTTAGTAAGCGGGACATTGAGATCGATCCAAATAAGGCCAAGGCTATAGCAGAAATGCCTCCTCCAAAGAACATCTCACAATTAAGAGGGCTAATCGGGCATTTGCAATTCATCAGAAGTTTATCTCCCAGCATTCGCAAAGATGTCGCCCATTTATGATCTCTTGAAAGGAGGGGCAAAATTCGAATGGAATGACAAATGCCAAGCAGCCTTCGATGAGCTGAAAAGTTATCTCATGAATCCCCCAGTCTTACAGCCTCCTGTACCGGAAAGCCGCTAATCCTATATCTCTCAGTCATTGAGGACTCCCTAGGAGCTGTCCTGTCACAACATGATGAATCTGGGAAAGAAAGGGCAGCATACTACCTCTCTAGGCTCTTCAACACCGCCGAATCCAAGTTCCCCAGCGGACAAAACTTGTGCCGCACTCGTGTGGGTAGTCCAAAAGCTCAAGCACTATTTCCTTGCCCACGAGGTCAGGCTGATCTCGAGGATGGATCCACTCAGATATCTTCTCGAAAAGCCCATCCTCTCTGATCGGCTGGCGCTGGCAAAGTTTCCTCTCTCAGTTGACATCTCCTTTGTGGTCCAAAAGGCCGTCAAGGGTATGCCATCGCTGAGCATCTAGCCCATCTTCCACTCCCTCACAGCGACTCCCTCCGAGAGGAATTCCCCGATGAGGAACTCTCGGTCATCATCAAAGACCCCTTCTAGTCCCTTCATTTCGATGGCGCACTCAACTCTCAGGGACGGGGCATTGGAGTCGTCCTGCTCACCCGGAAGGCATTACCATCCCCTTTGCATATCAACTCACCTTCTCCGCTACTAACATGTCCGAGTATGAAGCTCTCCTTACTAGCCTCAAGCATGCTTACTTGCTGGGGGCATCACACCTCAGAATCATAGGGGACTCTCAGCTCGTTTTGCGGCAGGTGCTCTCAACTTACCGCACTCGTGACCTGAAGCTCAAGCCATACCAAGACCTGGTCACGCTGTTGGCAAGGCAGTTCCACAAGCTCATCTATATCCACACTCCTCGTTTAATATCCTGGCCGACGCTCTGGCATCGCTAGCCTCATCCCTATCCTTCCCTATGAGTCGCCAGACTGAGACAATCGTCGTCCAGTGTCTCGATGTTCCATCTACCCAGGACCCTTGGTTTAGAGACCTTAGGGCAACCTTAGAAGAGAGGGCTAGGAAGAGAGGAGCACATCAAGTCATGTTAACTGAGCTCGAGGAGATCTGAATGAAGAAGAACTGCCATGGTACTTTGAGATAGACAATATTGCAGGGATGGAGCATATCCTGAAGGGGCAAGTGCAGAAGACCGCAGGGCCATTAGAAGAGCCGTCTTGAGGTACACAGTTGTCGGAGAAGTTCTGTACATGCGAGCTCTTAATGGAGTCCTTTTAAGATGCCTTACCGATGACGAGGCTTGGAAAGTGGTGGAAGGGGCCCATGCTAGTGAATGCGGAGGGCACGTTAACAGCCAGATGCTCGCAAAGAAGATATTAGGCAGGGCTATACTGGCCAACCCTAGAGGAAGACTGTACCATCTACGTCCGTAGGTGTGTCAAGTGTCAACTCCATGCTGATAAAATCCATGACCCTTCCTCTTCACTGCATCCACTCTCCACGCCTTGGTCCATTCTCCATGTGGGCTTTCGACATTGTTGGCCCTCTTGGTGACTCTATGCTTAAACCAAACAAAAATCATTTATCCTAACAGCGACTGAGTATTACACCAAGTGGGCAGAAGCCGAAGCTTTCATAGAAATCAAAGCATCCACAGTGTGCCGCTTCATCATGAGGAACATCATTTCGCGGTTCGGAGTGCCAAGCAGCATTGTCACGGATAACGGGCCGCAATTCATCTCGCAAGAGCTCCAAGACCTCTGTAAGAAATACAACATCACGCTGCATCATTCATCGCCGTATTACCCACAAGGCAATGGCCAAGCTGAAGCAACTAACAAAACCCTTTTAAAATCTTGAAAAAGACTTGTGAGTCGCATAGATTCGCCGACTGGCCAGAAAAGCTAATAGAGGCTCTATGGGCCTACCGTACTCCATTCGCACTCCCACAGGGCAAACCCCGTACGCTCTCGCTTACGGGATGGAGGCGGTAGTTCCATACGAGATCCTAATCCCTTCACTAAGAGTCCAATTAGACAATGAACTTAATCTTGACGAATGTCGAGAGGCATTGCTAGTCCAATTGGAGCTCTTAGATGAAAGACGGCTTATGGCAGCCGACCATGTGCTTTCATATCAAAGGCGAATCTCAAGGTCTTTCGAAAAGAAGGTAATTGAGCGTAAATTCCAAGAGGGTGATATGGTCTTGAAATGCATTTTCATCAAACCCGGAGGTCCTAGATCCAAACTGCAACCTAACTGGGAGGGTCCGTACGTTGTGAGGGAAGTCTAGCCCGGAAATGCTTACCGCTTAGTCAATGCTGAGGGCGTCGAATTGTCGCATCCAAGGAACGGGTTGTACCTCAAGCGATTCTATCCTTAGGCCTATAGGTGTGAGGCTACAACATCTAGATCGGGGAATAACCCCGTGTTGAAAGTCTAAAATCCAACCCTAATTGTCAAAGGCCGCTCTAGGTTAGGATTAACACACACACACGGCAGGCCGGGAAAACTGCACTTGGTAGATGCTGCAGCTGTGCGGGTCCTACTCTAGCGATGCACAGGTCATTCTCTCCTAATCGGTCGAAGTGTAGGGGCATAGGGGTTGTAAGGCTAAGGTCGTCAACCTGAAGCATACCCCGACGAGAGGAGTCTCAAACATGGACGGTCAAAATAACAAAGGGCAAAGAAGCAAAAAATGAAAAGAAAAGAAAAAATCCATAGTATGACAGGGGCATGGCAAAGAGTGGCAAAGTCCCCGTGGGACGCTCATGAGCCCGGTCGTACGCATGCCCCAAATAGTGCAAGTCCATAAGCAAAAGACCATAAAGTCCCTCCACAACAGGCCTAATCTCGAAGGGTATGCGGTAGGAAGTAGTCGAACCCAACATCCATAAACCCACACAAGACTTTCCTTAAATAATCTTCTGTTTCTCCCTATAAGGCTGAGTCACCTCTGGTATGGCTTAACTAGTCGCAGCATCAACTAATGGTAGTTTCCCGAGGCATTGTCACCTCTCAACGCACATCCTAGCCTAGTGAGGTTTGTGGCGAAATTGGAGGTGATCAAGGCTCTAAACCAGTGGCTCGAACCGGTCTAAGTGTTGTGGCCCGAAGGTGCGAGTACATTCCGTCTCGCGCGTCTTATTTTAGAAAGGGCTAACGTCGGCTTCAGGCACTCACCAAAAACTCCAAAAATCAAATATTTCAAAACTCCAAAGAATCAAATATTTCAAAACTCAAACAAAATCAAATATTTCCAAAACTCTAAAAAATCAAATATTTCAAAACTCCAAAAAAAAATCAATATTTTCAAAACTAAAAAAAACAAAAAAATCAAATATTTCAAAAAACCTCAAAACATCAAATAATTCAAAACTCTAAAACAATGTTTTCCAAGCCGTTTGCATCCATGCATCTCATTGTTTTATTCGCATCTTTTGCCTATTTAATAAGACTTAGCCCCTTGACTAATTATCAAGGTCGGTTGCTCATTACATTTAAAGCAAGGGGCTAAGCTAAGAACAGATCTAACTGTTTTATGATTGTCTAAGTGTGCAGGGCGGAGGAGAAGAAAGCAGCACTCACATCTCACCTGTCGCTCTCACCCGTCACTCGGTCACAAAACATAAAACAAAAGAAATCCATTCCATTCCATTCATATTATGTACATCATCATCGTAGGGCAAAACGAAAAGTACAAACCCTCAACCGCTCTCCCCGTACCCTCAGGCGGGCGGGGAGATGGAGGGACCATCGCCCTCGGTTCCGTCTCACTCCCCTCTGGCGCTCTCTCCTGCCGTCGCGCCTCCTCCTCGTTCCTCCGTCGTCCGGAGGAACCCGTCAAATAATGTCCGACAGATCCGCTCGGGATACCGCTCCTGTTGGCTGCCGAACGGCTGCGTCCGACCAAGGCTAGGGCCCTCTCCAGACCCTTCATCCAGGACCGCAGAATGTCGCAGCGGTGTCCTCCTCCCCTAGCTGGGTACGGAGGTCCCCGGTCTCGGTGCGCAGTCGCGCCGCCTCCTCCGCCTCCTAGCACCAGTGCGCCGACTCCACTGCCTCCTGACGCCACCGCGTCGCCTCCTCCGCGGCCTCATGCCACCTCGTCACCTCAGCCGCCTCCGGGCGTAGGCGTAGCTCCGCCATCTCCGCCTCCAACGTGGTCGTCCGCGCTAGGGCATTCCTCAGCTCCGCTCCTGCAAAATCAAACATCTTGTCAGAACTCAAAAGGAAACAAAGAGCCCAGGGGCATTTAAGTAGTGACTTACCCGCTCCTGCAACTGGGCGAGGGCGTCCTCCGCTCGGGCCACCGCCGAGGCAGCTAGCCCTCCAGCACGGAGCGGCCGGGGTCCTCTCGGGAGGAAGAAGCACCACCCACCATCTGTTGCGCCCGGTCCAACTCCGCCCGCTGCAAAAGAAACAAGAAGGGTCAGTCAATCAAAACTAGAAATAGAAGGGTAGGGTGCAAAATACACCAGCTGGTCCACCACTGCCTGAAGGTCATCTCGCTGTTGGATGGTGGAGGAGGACGCCCTCGAGCGAGGCGATACGTCCCTCGGGGTCAAGCTGCAAACACAAGCCAAGTCAGTCACACAATCGGATCAAGAACTTAAAACAGACTAAAGGCAGTAGAAACTCACCGGTCGCCGGGTCCCCTTGTACACCTGGGCCCCGTACCTCCGGGTGTAGGCCCGAAAGTAGTCCTCGTCGCTCGTGGCCTTGGAGACCACCTCCTTGCCCCGCTGCTCCCAGTCATCCAGCTGCTCCCGGACCCGGACCGTCCAGTCCGTGACCTGCTGGATCCCGCGGAAGCTCGGCCAGGCCTCTCCTACGCCCGCTGTCGGGTCGGGAACTCCACCACCGCCTGGTGGAGTCCCAGAGTACGCACCACTAGCCGGTGGTGGAGCGGGACCACCGTGTTGAAACAATGAAGCCAAATGTCTCTACCGAAGTAGGGACGGCCCGCTCCACCCACGGCTGGGCGGCGTCGTTCTCCCCGGCATAGGGAGTCCACTGTACCTGCACACCACCCGCAGAAGCATGTCAGTCAACTGTCAAATAAGAAAAGCAAAGGAAAGGGCTAAGGCTAGAAGTACTCACATGTCCAAAAGGGATGGTGTCCAGCGCGTCGTGGATCAGTGTCACCTGACGCCGCAGGGATCGCTCGTCGCGGCAAAATCGCCAGCACTGTAGGAGAGGCACAGCGCCGCGTCGCCTCGCCACTCCGCGACCCAGGGAGGGGAGGTGGTGGTACGCCCACACCTGCAAGAGCAACACAGTCAGTACCACAGTTAATAAAAATAAACAAGCAGGAAAAGCAACTAAGGGGAAGGGTAGAAACATACCTGTAGAAGTGGGAAGAATCCGGCGACACCCGTCTCCCTGCTGGAGGTGCCTAGACTGTCGAAGAGGTGGGCCAGGAGGGCCGCAAACCCCATGCGTAGTTGCCCACGCTGGACAAGTCTTCCAGCAGGGGCAGGCATCGGAGCCAACGGGGTCCCCTCTGGTCCCCAGGATAGCTTCCCGATCACGGGATCAGGAACCGCCTCAAATCTCTGTAGCTGCATCTCCTCATCCTCTGCCAGCACGGCTCGGATCTCTGTCAGGCGGGCCATGTAATCGGCCTGGCCCTCTCCCGTCCGGGTGTGCGCGTCGCCACCCCTAAACTCGCCTGCAGTGTCGTCCGCTGCACCAACGACGATCTCTCTCCCCTCCTCAATCCGAGCAGCCTCTCTACCTACTCCTGATAGCTCGTATAGGTGACCCCGGTCAGCCTGGCCGTCTACACGTAGGCGGTGACCGTACCACGTCCTCTAGGTTCAACGATTTCTTTACAAGTTCATAACGCCTTGCTTGGTGTAACGATTTCTTTTAGACTCGCAACGATTTCTTTAGAGTTCATAACGATCTTTAGATCTCGTAACGATTTCTTTAGAACTCGCAACGACTCTCGTTCATAACGATTTCTTTAGATCTCGTAACGATTTCTTTAGAACTCGCAACAACTCTCGTTCATAACGATTTCTTTAGATTCATAACGATTTCTTTAGAACTCGCAACGACTCTCGTTCATAACGATTTCTTTAGATCTCGTAACGATTTCTTTTAGAACTCGCAACGACTCTCGTTCATAACGATTTCTTTACAGTTCATAACGCTTTGCTTTGTGCAACGATTTGTTAAGATTTCTGTAACGATTTCTTTGATACTCGTAACGACTTGATAATCATAACGATTTCTTTTACAGATCATAACGACTTGATAAGCGTTCATAACGACTTGCTATAACTCATAACGATTTCATCATTATAATTTGATAATGCTCTGTCATAACGATTTGTCTGTTATCGCATAACGATTTCATAAGTCATGAAAGCATCAGGATTATTTATATTGAATTTCTTGTTGTAACAGTATAATGCCTTTTAATAGCGTTGAAAAGTCAAAGTCATATCTTGTCTGTTGACTGCTACGCATTAAATGCTCTCTGATCGTATCTCCCATGCATGCAAACAATATCTTCCATTTCCATGCTACTCTGTCTACGTACTTTTTTAGACAGAACGGAGACTTGCTATATATTGCAATATATGTTCATCTAACTAACAATCAACGACAGTCCTAGCTGTCCTCTATTTATTGATGATATGCTTACAGATATCTGACAAGACTCATCTGTACAACGTTGGACACAAGATACAAAGTTCTATGACATTTCCTTGGCGTGTACAAAAGGATAAAAGACTGACGATCAGAAGCTTCCTTAGTGACCAGTCTAACGTACACCAGGATAAGAGACAACGGACACTTCAACGTTCGAATTTGAATCAGTAGTTTAAATAGAAGACTCAAGACGGAGAAGAATAAAAGAAGAAAAAATACACAGCACTTGCAATTTGAAAAGGAGAAATCCATCTCTTCGAGTCTTCAGGAGATTGCAACAAGAGCGAAGCTTCCACCAACTTGTTCTTAGCTCTTAGCTCTCTGTGATCAAAAAGAGTTTTTATTTGTGAGAGCTTGTGTAGTCCTTGGAGAGAAAACCTTGTTAAATCTTTTTCTCTCGGGCCTTGGTAGCTTCAGTGTGTAGCTGGTCAAGCTAGAGTCTGAAGCCTATTTCCACACCTTTTCTTCTTTGATTGTGTTCCCTTCTGGACGAAGGAAGACCTGGTGGTATCCAGGGTGGTTGTTTTTCCCTTCAGGTTGAAGGAAGACCAGTTGAGGCTGGGTGTAAGAATCCTTAAGGGGGATTGTACCTTGGTAGTGAAATCCTGAGGTATTGCTCAGGGACTGGACGTAGGTCTCTGTGGAGAGGAGTTCCGAACCAGGATAAAAAATCTTGTGTCTTGTGGATGTGCTTTTGTGTGATTGTTGTCTTATTTGCTCTAACTCTAACCTTGCTATTAAGTTGTGCAATCCTTTCAGTAAACAGGTTTTAATCAGAGATCGAAATTTTGATAACCCATTCACCCCCCCTCTGGGCTAGCTAGCTGGGCAACAAGTGGTATCAGAGCCCGTCTCTTCGACAAAGAAGAAGATCCAACGATCTGAAGAGCAAAGATCAATGGCAGCCCAAAGCAACTTCGAAGGTCAGTCAGTCAACAGGCCTCCCTTGTTCGATGGAGAAGACTACACCTACTGGAAGACTAGAATGGAATATTTTCTACAAGGTCATGATTACACAATCTGGTCCATTGTAGAAGAAGGTGATCTTTTGGTCACAAACGCTAAGGCTCAGTGGACAGATGATGATAGGAAAAGAATATCCTTAAACTGCAAAGCCAAGAGCATATTATGCTGTGCCCTAAGCAAGAAAGAATTCAATAGAGTCTCAGCCTGCAAATCCGCAATGGAGATTGGGAAAAGCTCAGAATTACCTATGAAGGGACAGACAAGGTAAAAGAGACAAGAATAGATATTCTAGTAGCTCAATATGAAAGATTCCAGATGCAGACAGGTGAATCAATAACTCAGATGTTCAGCAGATTCACAGACATTACAAATGGATTAGCTGGTTTGGGAAAGGTTTATGATGTACCAGATATGGTTAGAAAAGTCCTCAGATCTCTACCATCTTCATGGACTCCAAAGGTAACAGCCATTGAAGAAGCCAATGATTTAAAATTAATGTCATTGGAAAAGCTAATAGGATCTCTCATGGCTCACGAGATAAACATGGAGAGATTAGGAGAATCCTCCAGCAGAAGGAAACAATCAAATGCTCTCAAAGCAAGTGAAGACAACTCAGAAGAATCTTGGATAATAGTGAGAGTAGTAAAGACAGTGATGATGAAGAAGCCATGCTGTCTCGAAGACTTCAAAGGATTCTAGCAAAGAAAAAGAAGTATCAGTCCGGAAGAAATTTTTTTAAGAAAAACAAAGACTTCAGAAAACCAGAAGTAAAGGATCAAAAGAAAGGAGAAGTGATCTGTTATGAATGCAAGAAGCCTGGACACATCAAGGCAGATTGTCCATGATCAAAAAGAATGATCACAAGAAGAAGGACAACTTCAGAAGATTTAAGAAGTACAAAAAGAAAGCAATGGCAGCTGCTTGGGAAAATAGCAGTGACTCAGATAGTGAGTCAAGCTCGAGCAGTGAAGGAGAAGAAGCAAACTTGGCCTCATGGCCAACACGAAGATAAGGTAACTTCTGACTCTCCTTTGATTCATGCAATGAGTCAGATTCGATAACTTAGAAAGTGCTTTAATGAACTCTATGAAAAATATAAAGAAGTATCTAAATTACTTAAAAATAGTAAGAAAAATTTAGTCTGTTTAGAAAATACAAACTCAGACCTAAAAACAGAAAATGAAGAACTTGAAAAACAATTAACTGAACAGAAAAGGAGAAATGAATTATTGTGTGAAGATTTAAAAGAAAAACAGAAAAATAACTAACCTAGAAAAACAAGAAGACTTAAGTGAACTCAAAACAGAAATAGAAAGACTAAATAAAGAAAATGAACACCTGATAAATACTATAATAAGTTCACAAATAATAAACACTCCTAATGATAAATGGAGCTAAAAGATCAACTAAAAAGAAATATGGTTTTGGATATACTCCCTCAGAAAATGAAGAAACAAAAGTCTTTCCGAAAACTTATCCAACTCCTAAATTTATATCTGAAAAGAATAAAGAACATAAAAAATTTAACACACCCAGTTGAAACAGTAACTAGAATAACCTGCTGTACTCACTGTAATAGACTTGGACATAACAAAGAAACCTGTCCTAACAAGAACAAAAATGGATAATTAAAGGAAAAGACAATGATACTAACCATCAGGACCCAAAAGAACTTGGGTACCTAAAATTTAGTGTTTTAATTTCAGGGAAAGTCAAGAGCATCCAAATGGTATTTGGACAGTGGATGCTCGAGGCACATGTCAGGCAACAAGAAGTTTTTGTTGATCTCCAAGCTGAAGAAGGTACAGTCACATATGGAGATAATGGAAAAGGAGTTGTAATAGGAAGTGGATCCGTGAACATCAAAGGAAAATCAGTGATTGAAGATGTTATGCTGGTCAAAGGGTTAAAGCACAATCTCATCAGCATCAGCCAGTTGTGTGACAAAGGCCATCAAATTCAGTTTCAAGAATCAAAATGCAGAATCTTAAAGGATGGTGCAGTAATATTTGAAGCCTACAGAGAAAGAAATTTGTATGTTCTATATCTCGAGGAACTCAAGATCAAGATGTGTGTTTGGCAGCTAGTAAAGATCAATCAACTGAGTTGTGGCACAGAAGATTGGGCCACTGTAGCTTGGACGGATTGAACAAGCTCAGAAAGAGAAAGCTAGTGGAAGGACTGCCAAAGGTAAATTTCAGATTGGACAACATTTGCAGACCTTGTGCAAGAGGAAAGCACACCAAGAGCTCCTTCAAATCAAAGACTGTAGTAACCACCTCAAAGCCTTAGAACTACTTCACATGGATCTATTTGGGCCAATGAGGACTACCAGTTTGGGAGGAAAGAATTTTGGATTTGTAATAGTTGATGATTATTCGAGATTCACTTGGGTATCCTTTCTAGAGCACAAAGATGACACATTTGAAAATTTTGTCAGCTTCAGTAAGAAAGTTCAGAAAGATCAGAAATTCACAATTGTCTCTATCCGATCAGATCATGGTGGTGAGTTTCAGAATGAAAAGTTTACAAAGTTCTGTGATGATCAAGGAATTGAGCACAACTTCTCAGCTCCAAGGACACCTCAACAGAATGGAATTGCTGAGAGGAAAAACAGAACTCTCTTGGATATGGCAAAACCATGTTGTCAGAATATGATTTGCCAAGATACTTCTGGGCCGAAGCTATCAACACTGCATGTTATATCATTAATAGAGTGATGATCAGGCCGATTCTGAAGAAGACTGCTTATGAACTCTACAAAGGAAAGAAGCCAAAGATCAGCCACTTCAGAATATTCGGATGTCCTTGCTTCATCCACAACAATGAAAAAAGGGACATTGGTAAGTTGGATGCCAAATCAGATGAAGGCATCTTATGGGGTACTCTTCTAAACCCAAAGGTTATAGAGTTTTCAATAAACGTTCCTTATTAATGAACAATTGTACATGTTATTTTGATGAATCTAACCCTTCTTGAAAAAGGAAGAAATTAGTGACATTGATGATGCAGATGACTTGTCTGAAAAATTAAAGAATACCTCAATTAAGGACAAGGATGATCTCCTCTGGAAGAACTGCAGCAAACTGAAATTCAACATGAAAATCTTCCAAAAGAATGGAGACATCAGAAAGATCACCCTCCTGAAAACATATTGGTGATCCATCTGTAGGGGTAAGAACAAGAGGTAATGTAATTCCTTGTGATTACTTAGCCTTTGTTTCTCAAATAGAGCCTAAGACAGTCAATGAAGCTTTATCTGATGAATGGATATTAGCCATGCAAGATGAACTAAATCAGTTCAAGAGAAACCAAGTATGGTCACTTGTTCCTAGACCATCCAATCATTCAGTTATTGGCACCAAGTGGGGTTCAGAAATAAACTGGATGAGTCTGGAATAATCTTAAGAAACAAAGCCAGATTGGTAGCTCAAGGCTACTCCAAGAGGAAGGCATAAATTTCGATGAAACCTATGCACCTGTAGCTAGACTTGAGGCTATTAGGATTTACTTGCTTATGCATCTGCATTTGATTTAAAACTTTTTCAAATGGATGTCAAATCAGCCTTTTTAAATGGTTTATCAAGGAGGAAGTTTATGTTGAACACACCTCCAGGTTTTGATGATACCGAATTTCCGAATCATGTATTTAAATGCATAAGGCATTATATGGCTTAAAGCAAGCACCTAGAGCCTGGTATGAAAGGCTCAGTACTTCTTATTAGAACATGGTTTCACTAGAGGTAAAGTAGATAGTACATTATTTATAAAATCTAAGGTTAAACATATACTTCTTGTACAAATATATGTAGATGATATTATTTTTGGATCTACTGATGAATCTCTTTGCAAGTACTTTGAAAAGCTAATGCAGGGAGAATTCGAAATGAGCTTGATGGGGGAGCTAAGCTACTTCCTTGGATTGCAAATCAAGCAAGGGAAGGATGGCACTCATATCTGTCAAGCCAAGTACACCAAAGAGCTGTTAAAGAAATTTGGATTTGAAGATGCAAAGCCATTATCAACCCCAATGAGCACATCAACCAGAATGGACAGTGATCAAAAAGGTAAAAAGGTAGATCAAAAGAATTATCGAGGTATGATAGGATCATTACTTTACTTAACTGCAAGTAGACCAGACATTTTATTCAGTGTATGCATGTGTGCTAGGTATCAGGCAGACCCTAGAGAGTCTCACTTAATTCTGTAAAAAGAATATTTAGATATTTAGCTAGAACTCATGACTTAGGTCTCTGGTATCCTAGATCATGTGAAATAAATCTAATAGGATATTCAGATGCTGATTATGCTGGTTGCAAAGTAGATAGAAAGAGCACCAGCGGTGGTTGTGTCAGTTTCTTGCAGGATGCTTAATATCATGGACATCCAAGAAACAAAATTCAGTAGCTCTATCAACAGCTGAGGCAGAATATGTTGCTGCTGGAAGTTGCTGTACACAACTTCTTTGGATAAAGCAACAACTGAAGATTTCGGCATTCACATCAAATCAATTCCTCTATTGTGTGATAACACAAGTGCCATCAACCTCACCAAAAATCCAGTTCAACACTCAAGGACGAAGCACATTGAGGTAAGATATCATTTTATTCGAGATCATGTAGCTAGTGGTAACTTAGAAATTTCGTTTATAGATACAAATGGTCAATTGGCAGATATCTTCACAAAAGCCCTACCTGAAGAGAGATTTACATCTCTTAGAAGGGAATTAGGGATGTGCAATTTGTGAAAGAATTTCTGTGATTTTATTGACATATAAATTTTTCAGATTAAATGAAATTTCTCTCTCCGTTAAATTTAAGCAAAACTCAGTTATCTATATGCTTTGACCGCTTCTGTGTAGAAAGTTGTTTGACTTGTCAAACCTTTTTGTCGCTTTCTATCTTTACCGCCTTTGGCGCTCTCCTTTCAGTAAAGTAATATTATTTTATTCAAATCGTTCTGGGAACGACTTGTCTTCTACCTTTACCTTTTCTTATCCTTTATCTGTTCACCAAAGCCGATGCCCTAACGACTCCACCATCGACTCTCTGCATCTTTCGAAGCTTTCTCCTCTTCCCGCGAGAATCCCTTCGAGAGCTTCCATCCCCTTCCATCATCCTTCTCTCTCAGAACCTTTTCTTCTCTGCACCTATGGCCGCTCCGTTGATCTCCGGAAGCGTAGGGGGCTACAGTGCTGAGTATTGTCCCCAAAGGAGCAAGAGAGGTTTACGTTTGTGAAGACGAAGATTTGCGAAAATAAGGCAGTGGATGTTCAGAATCTTGAGAAGAGTGGCATGGCCAGGCTAGTCGACGCCTGAGAAGATTGCAGTGGATGGATGTAGTTACTTCAATGAGGTAAGCTACCCGGACTTGGTGAAAGCCTTCTACATTTGTCTGAAATCGGAAGCAGATGGGTCCCTTGTTTCCTCTGTCAAGGGCATCCAATCAGAATAACCCATGAGCTTTTGCGTGATTTGTTTGGAGTGAAGACCTCTGGATTTAGTGGCATCACTCTGTGAATGATGAGGTCAAAGGTCTCGGGATTATTGGTCCAGGGTTTAAGCTGAAGGACGGGAAGCTTGATATTAATCAGATGTCCGCATTCAATAGATTGCTTCACTTTATAGTCTGCCAAATCATAGTACCTCGTAGTGCTCTTTTCTTCATGCACTAGGGCAGATTCGAACATAATGTTCTGGGCAATCCAGAACAAAGAGATAAACCTGGCAGCAGTGATGATTGAGCGAATGATGTTTGCACATGCTCAGTTATGGGAAACAAAGAGCAAATTGAATGTTTCCCTACCGTATGCTCATCTACTGACAAAGGTTTCAAGCACTATGGAGTAGACATGTCAGGTGCAGTAGCTGAAAAGATGGGCCAGTCAATAAGGTCCAGAAATCTGAAGAAAAGCGGTTTTTCAGTGCAAGATGGAGTGTGGTCAAAGTCCTCCGTGGCTGAAGGAGAAGCAGTTATTGGGGATATTCCAGAAGAGCAAGAAGCGCAGCAGAAGAAGAAGCGGCAGCAGCAGAGCAAGCAGCAGCAGCAGAAGAAGAAGCAGAAGCAGCAGATCAAGCAGCAGCAGAGCAAGAACCAGTAGAGTCAGCTGCAGTAGAAGTACCAGTTGTGGAAAGCCAATCCGAAGCTCAATTGGAAGTAGGTGCAGCTGGTGTGGCAGACTCCTTGCCCACCACCTTAGTCGCCTCAATCTTAAAAGAGGTATTGGATTCCATTCCTCCACCTTAGTCTCTTCTAAGGAAGGTGGACTGTTGAAGAAGTTATGGCACTAGGTCATACGAAATTCAGTCTGAATCAATTGCAGATGTTGAGATACAAGCAGGTACTCAACAAGATGTGGTCTTGGAAGAAGCTCCTAGCCAAGGGGAGCAAAGTAGAGTTGAACCTGAAGTGTCTGAATCTGTGGCAGAAGGCCACTTGGAGAAAGTTGTCTTGGAAGAAGCTCCTGCTCAGGGGGAGCATTTAATGTTGAAGTCCCTGCTCCCATTCAGGGGAGCAAGCTGAGATTGAGAAGCCAGAGAATGAAGCTATTCCTGAGAAAGATGCACCTACTCAGGAAATTCCAGCTCCAGCCAAGGTTGATGTTAGTGAAGGCCCAAGTGCAAGCAATATAAATCTAGAGGAGCCTGTCACTCAACAAGGTAAGCAGAAGAGAGTTGTCACAGGAGGTCAAGGAAGGGCCATAGAAAAGCGAAATTGAAGCATGTTTTGGCTATGTTAAAGGCCCAAGGAGAGATCTTGGCATCAGTTCAGTCTAGCATTCAAGGCATTGTTACCAATCAAGCTTCAACTTCCTCAGACGTATCTTCCATAAGGAATGCAATGAGGTATTTCAATAAAGAGTTATCTGACATGAAGACTATGCTGGGTGTTTTGTCAAAGTCCAGTGGGATGTCTCCGGGCAGACCAGCTGCTCCTCGGCCACCAGGGCCAGCAGGGCCATCTGCTCAAGGGTCAGGGCCATCAGGGCCATCAGTAGTGAGGTCATCGGACCAGTGGCAGCTCAGGGTCTTCAGGACCTTCTCCTGCAGTCAGAGAGAGTCAGGCCAAAGGGAAAGAGCCAGTGTCAGTTTCCAAGGCCCCTGATACTTCATCCTTGCCACTCCAACCCTCTCCACACCTTCATCTCCTTCTACTGCACCTCCTGCTCCACCAACCATAAACATCCATGCCTCGCACCCAACCATCCTCATCCTCTACCATCTCAACCTTCCTTCTCTCCACTCCATCTCACATCTCAGCTCCATCCTCATTAACTCCCAAACCTTCACCTCCTAAAATTCAAACACCTCCACTTCAACCAACTTCCTCCTTTAATCCTAAACATCTTTTCTATCCTCCTACTCCTCCTAATTTTGTTATCTTTCCTCCAGATAAACCTCTGCCTCTTGGTGTCTTTGACACCAATGTACCAGACAATTTTGAAAGGGACACACTCCTCACCATTCTCTCCACAGCCTCTCACATTCACAGGACTGACCCTCCCAGTCCTGCCAAGAAAAAGAGGAAAACCTCCTCATCTCTAAGCACTCCTTCTGTTCCTCTATACCCTCCTTTATGGTATTCTCTTACCCTTGATCCTAAGAGAAGACCTATCTACAAAGAATACCTCCAAAAATGCATTCTCTCTACCATTTATGGTATTCCTTTTCTCAGCCTATCCGAACACCTGGACATTGTTCTTCCTTTTACTCAGATATCCCAAGCTTTCAAATCCAAAATCTTTGAGGGCACTGAGTTCAAGACTGAAGATCAGTGGGCAGCTGTCAAAGGAAATAAGGCTCAGTATGAAAAATTCTTGACTGCCAGGGCCGAATCTCTCACTCACAGAGCTCACCCACTCACCTTCTCTGAGTGGTTTATCATCCAGCATAAGAACTCTTGGGGATCCTTCATTTTGAAGGAAATTCGTATTGCCAGATCTTTTCAGCTGTACAGTGACTTCTGCTACTTGAACAAATACCAGAAGTTCAGTTTTGCCAGTTCCATTCGAAGATCACTGTGCTGAAATCAGAACTCCCTCTCAACCTTCCTCTTAAGGTAGACTTTGTCACCTTCAAGGTTGATTTTCCAGTTCTTCTGCCGAAGCTGCACTCTTTAGTATTTGATTCAGATGCTGGGTCTCATGCTCTAGATATGTTTGCAAGACAGATGGGCAGGATGTCAGCCAAGCAGGGCAGATTACCTCCTTTTTGCGGTTCATCTTCAGAGAATACCACTCTGGCCGCATTTCTTCTCAGACCTTAGCTCCACTCATTTCTGAGTGTGAAAGACTCACTTCATCAGAATGGGAGCTTCTCTATCAGGCCTCTCATCAGCAATTGGAAGCTATCAATAAAGATTTAGTTAGTCAGAGGAAGCCTACTCTTCTGCAGAACCTTTATGGATCTCAACTCCATCACCCCCATACAAGAGATTTATGTTGTATGGGCATCTAGATATTCTGCCTTCTATGCTATGAAGAAGGATCTTCTAGATCAAAAGATTCACTATCCCATTTCCTTGGACAGATTTCTCCATAGGGCCAGTTTTGGCAAGAGTACATACTACAGATTCATTGGACAAAACTCAGTATGGAGAATTCCTAGAGCAGCAAAGGCAACTCTACATTCAGAGGAACATCCCTCCATGGGACCCTCCTTCTCAGTTGCTTTTGGAGTTTTTCTACAAATTTTTGAGGATCTTGAGATCAAGGCATGGGCTGTTATCTCACAGCATGCCTCCTTGTTATCTCCTCTGTACTATCTTTCTCCAACTTGATATAAAAACTTTCTCTTCTTGTCTCACAGCTTATCTTTTTGCTTATTGACAAAATGGGGGAGAAAACTAAAGTAAATCTGAAAAACATATTTAATTTTTTGTATGATGTTTAGTATATTTTGTCATCATCAAAAAGGGGGAGATTGATGACCAAACTGTCCCCATAATAAATATTTCATTTATTTATATATTAATTTTGATGATTAACAAAATAGCACTAATGGATTACTTGAGCCTTGAGAACAGGAAATAAAAGAAAAATGAAAGTTCAAGACAATCAGGTAAGTCTCATCACATTTCTGTCAAAGTCTTTGTATCGACTTCTTTGATAAGCAGAACGATTTCCTCTTTGACCGACAATTCAAAACAAATCGATATCGTAACGATTTCTTTAGAACTCGCAACGACTCTCTAGTCGCAACGATTTCTTTAGACCTCGTAACGATTTCTTTAGAACTCGCAACGACTCTCTAGCCGTAACGATTTCTTTAGAGTTCATAACGATTTCTTTACAAGTTCATAACGTCTTGCTTGTGTAACGATTTCTTTAGACCTCGTAACGATTTCTTAGAACTCGCAACGACTCTCTGTCGTAACGATTTCTTTAGACCTCGTAACGATTCTTTAGAACTCGCAACGACTCTCTAGCCTAACGATTCTTTAGAGTTCGTAACGATTTCTTTACAAGTTCATAACGACTGCTTTGTGTAACGATTTCTTGTAACGATTTCTTTAGACCTCGCAACGATTTCTTTAGAGTTCATAACGATTTCTTTAGATCTCGTAACGATTTCTTTTAGAACTCGCAACGACTCTCGTTCATAACGATTTCTTTAGATCTCGTACGATTTCTTTTAGAACTCGCAACGACTCTCGTTCATAACGATTTCTATATCTCGTAACGATTTCTTTTAGAACTCGCAACGACTCTCGTTCATAACGATTTTTTACAGTTCATAACGCTTGCTTTGTGCAACGATTTGTTAAGATTTCTTGTAACGATTTCTTTGATACTCGTAACGACTTGATATCATAACGATTTCTTTTACAGATCATAACGACTTGATAAGCGTTCATAACGACTTGCTAAACTCATAACGATTTCATCATTATAATTGATAATGCTCTGTCATAACGATTTGTCTGTTATCGCATAACGATTCATAAGTCATGAAAGCATCAGGATATTTATATTGAATTTCTTGCTGTAACAGTATAATGCCTTTTAATAGCGTTGAAAAGTCAAAGTCATATCTTGTCTGTTGACTGCTACGCATTAAATGCTCTCTGATCGTATCTCCCATGCATGCAGACAATATCTTCCATTTCCATGCTACTCTGTCTACGTACTTTTTTAGACAGAACGGAGCTTGCTATATATTGCAATATATGTTCATCTGTAACTAAAATCAACGACAGTCCTAGCTGTCCTCTATTTATTGATGATATGCTTACAGATATCTGACAAGACTCATCTGTACAACGTTGGACACAAGATACAAAGTTCTATGACATTCCTTGGCGTGTACAAAAGGATAAAAGACTGACGATCAGAAGCTTCCTTAGTGACCAGTCTAACGTACACCAGGATAAGAGACAACGGACACTTCAACGTTCGAATTTGAATCAATAGTTTAAATAGAAGACTCAAGACGGAGAAGAAAAAAAGAAGAAAGAAAAAAATAACACAGCACTTGCAATTTGAAAAAGGAAGAAATCCATCTCTTCGAGTCTTCAGGAGATTGCAACAAGAGCGAAGCTTCCACTCCAACCTTGTTCTTAGCTCTTAGCTCTCTGTGATCAAAAAGGTTTATTTGTGAGAGCTTGTGTAGTCCTTGAGAGAAAACCTTGTTAAATCTTTTTCTCTCTCGGGCCTTGGTAGCTTCAGTGTGTAGCTGGTCAAGCTAGAGTCTGAAGCCTGTTTCCACCCTTTCTTCTTGGATTGTGTTCCCTTCTGGACGAAGGAAGACCTGGTGGTATCCAGGGTGGTTGTTTTCCTTCAGGTTGAAGGAAGACTAGTTGAGGCTGGGTGTAAGAATCCTTAAGGGGGATTGTACCCTTGGTAGTGAAATCCTGAGGTATTGCTCAGGGACTGGACGTAGGTCTCCTGTGGAGAGGAGTTCCGAACCAGGAAAAATCTTGTCTTGTGGATGTGCTTTTTGTGTGATTGTTGTCTTATTTGCTCTAACTCTAACCTTGCTATTAAGTTGTGCAATCCTTTCAGTAAACAGGTTTAATCAGAGATCGAAATTTTGATAACCCATTCACCCCCCTCTGGGCTAGCTAGCTGGGCAACAACCGCCATACCCTACTAATAGCACTAAGGCTCGCGTAGTCTATGAGGTGATCCCGGACGGGAAGAGGGACCACCACACAAACATATGGCCACGGCCTTGCTATTCTCGGTGGTCCGTGTTCTTGTTCTACATGGGAGATGACCACTTAGACACGGCACTAGATGGAGAATGTGGGCTAATCATGGTGTGTACATCCCCCGGATCGGTCATGAATTCACCTAGAATAAGTTTTGGGTTGATGGGCTCAACATTGTAGCTTATACTTTGCACATCCCCCGGCTGGTATGGGAAGAGCTAGGAAGGTTCGACCTCTCTAAAAAAACAGTCGCCTCAAATTTAGGGAAGATAAAAGTTGGGTTTGGGATGCCATAGTTCGATGAGGGCCGTAATACTATGCCAGTCAAAAGAAATTTTATGGTAATTGTGGGCCGCTATCAAAACCCTACCTAAAACCCCACTCTCTCAAAAACCGAATGACAACATGGTAAGGCTTTGATCATGGGGGGAACCATGTAAGTTAGAGTAGCGGCGGGAGCCCTGGAAGAGCTAGAAGAGAAGAGAAAAGGGAAAAAAAAAAGAGAGGGAAGATAAGAAGAACAACAAAATAATGAAGAAATTCGTAGCAAAATTCACTGAAAATTGAAAAACACCAAACTCACCTCTCTCACTTCCTGCTCCGGCTCAAGTGGTTGGGGACGTCCGTCAACCTCCGAAAGCTTCATAAGTCGCCCGAGCACGCTTCGGACCCTCATAAGCCGCCTCCCCACCCATGGGAGCAAGAGGAGCTCTCTTCATAGCCATAAGAGCCCGCAAAACTTGAAGAAGAGAAGAGAGAGGAGAGAACTACGAATTTGGCCTCTCACCCCTTTATTTATAGAGCTATAACACTCCTATTCCTGCTTGGAAGGGTAGAGAAGACCATTAGGAGTGGGACTTTGAGTAGAAAGCAATTGGAATCCAAATGGGAGTCAAACTCAAGCTTGGGGCTGAAAGCTTTTGAGCTCAGGTTGAGCATCCTGTGAAAGCGACATGTCGACCAGTCGCCTTCAGGGTGGCGACATGGTCCGCGTCGCCTTCTTCAGTCAAAGGGTCGCGACATGCTCTATGTCACCTTCTGTCATTTTATACTGTCCTACTTATTTCTCTGTGATTGCTCAGAATGTTTGCACACATGCTTTAAGGTCCATTATTTGGTGCATTGTATCATATCTATCTTTACTGCTTTGATTATTGAATACCCACAAAAATCAGAAAATGCAGGAAAAACCATAAAATTTTTAGAAATTTCAGAAAATCAAAAGAGGCAGTCTGTCAGGTAAGTCAGGTAAGTATCTCTAAACCTAATCCCTCCGCATTATTGTATGATATC
The DNA here is from genome assembly GCA_014218235.1 of Colocasia esculenta. NCBI lineage: Eukaryota > Viridiplantae > Streptophyta > Magnoliopsida > Alismatales > Araceae > Colocasia > Colocasia esculenta. The sequence continues at coordinate 99,769,379 of CM024759.1, read as the reverse complement.
TACACTATTATATCAGCTCAAGGACCGGCTGGTTCCCAGTGTGTTCTAGGATCTGAGTTCCCCTCATCAAAAACAAGGATGATCTAGGTGCACGCTGCTAATCGCTGGATAGGCGTTGGGTGATAGACTCGGGGACGACGGATTCTATCGCACGTCGGGGATGCGAAGTGTCTTGACCCTGCTTATATTCTCTAGCAATATTATCCTTGAATACTTGTTATTTTCTCCCTTCCTTTGCATCGTTTTATGATTTCTTTTTCTTTAGCCCAGCATGCATCATGTAGGAATTTTGAGCTTCATGAATAATGATTTGTCGAAGTCAGTTCCCAATGATGTTCCGATCCAGATCCTCAATTTCCAGGCAAGAATTCCACTCGAATTTGAAGTTTCCCTCGAGCTTGTGCTCGGTCCAGTTTGCTAGTATGGTTCCTATAAAGGATTCCTCTCATCCCCATTCATTACAAATAGTCATTCCTTATCCCCGATCGCTCATTAGTCGTGACTCGCTCAAAGGCCAGAGTCGAATCGACCCGCCGGGCAGCACCTATCCCCTAATGAACGAAACCTGCACCTAAGATAGCCAGGGTACCTCTTGAACCAGGAGGTTGATCATTTCTTTTCTTTTGATTTTATTCGTCCCAAGTAGGAACCATCCTCACACTATGTTTGTAAGGTCTCGGGTCTTTAATGGATCCTTATTGGGTCTGTAGTGGTTCTGTGTGGTCGACGACAAGACCATTGTCGTTGACTTGTGGTTGACGGCCAAGGCTTGCCGTTGAGTCAGAGTCAGCGTCCAGTGATGTGGACGTCTGAGCTTGAACTCAACGACATGGGATCTGGACGTCAGTCTGTAGGCGGTTCAGTAGGCGGCCATTGATGTTGACGTTGACTGGTCGGGCCTGTTGAAGTAGGGCAGCCCGAGAGCAGAACCTACCTTTCTCATTTCCTCTCCTTCTCTCCACCTTTGCCTTTCTTGATTCTTGCAGCTTCTGTTGGGTGATTTGAGCTCGTGGGAAGCTCCTAGATCGTGTGGCATTGCTAGATCGGGCGGGAAACGCGTGGTTTTGGTGCGATTCGCGTGGAGTCTTCGGGGAATCCGGCGCGATTGGTGGCTGTTTGGGGATTGATTAAGCGTTCTGAGGTAGGGACTTAACCCCTAACCTCCCCAGTAAACTAGCATGCCCAATTAAGTGAATTGGAATGCAATTTATGGTTTAGGGTTTGGGTTGTATCATGCCGGATTTGGATAAATTAGACAATCTAAGTGTTAGACTGTTTAGTTAGATGTTCTGGTAGTGTAGATTGATGAGAGGAAGTGTTTCCCTCCATCAGTCGGAGTCTGGTTTAGTGTTCTACCCATTGGGACTGATTCGGTTCAGTTCTGGGTATGGGGGACTGAAGATATCAACGTCAACATCTGTTGACGTTGAGATCTTCAGGGATGAGTTAAACGACAAGGTCGATTGCCGTTTAGTTATTGTTGGCAGCATAGGGGTTGCCGTCTATCTCTGATTGGCGGCAATCGATGTGGCCGTTTATATCCTGTCTCCCAGCAGACTTAAGTTGTGTGATTAGAGGCGATTGGCATGTGATGTCCGCCCTAATAGCACAAGTGGGCCAGGCTAGAGTGTGACTCCGCCTGTGCATAAGAGTAGTTGTTTGTGGCACGAGGTGTTACTACTGTACGGGGTTTCAGACGTTGAGTGTGTTCCGTCTGTTGTACGCGCGTTGCGTTACCGTGTACCCGTTTCTGTTGTGTTACCTAGGCGTGGGTGCGACTCCGTCTAGACGACTAGCGTGTGGTTGTCCTCCGCTAGTGAGCCGGGACATCGAGTGCGACTCTGTCCTGTGCGTACTCTTTTGGTGGTTTTGAGCCGGTCTCCGTGGAGCCCTTTCTCTACCGCTAGGGTCAAGCGTAGGGGAAAAAACGGTCGTGGACCAGACGCGAGAGAGAGCGTCTGTAGTGTGCACACATGGCTGGGGTTGAGAGCCTCTGTGGTGACGGGACGCCGAGCCACAGACCCTAGCTGAGTCCTACTTGCTGTGTGTGGAGTGTGTGTTACTGAGCCGCGTGGTTTACAGTTTTGTGTTGTGGTGCGACGTGTACTTACTTTCAGTTTTTACTTTCCGCACTTTAGTTTAGTTGCCGGTGGGGTACTTTTCCCTACTGGGTCTCTTTTCTTGAGACTCACTCCCTTCCCTTTCAGGTGGGTCTTCGTCGACTCCCGTTCCAGGCGAGTCTAGCCACTCCGGGTTGGTGCTCCCTAGCTGCAGTGAGTTGTACCTTTTTTTTGTACTTCTGTACTCTGTACTTTGTCTCAGACTCTGAGGTTGTATATGATATGTCATATAGTGGAATTTTACTGCTTTGCGTGGTGTGTATCTTCTTACATATAGTCTCCTCGGACTTTCACTTCCTACCCTTCCGAGCTTGTCTCGTGGGTTAGCGGGTCAGAATTCGGGTTACCGGTTGTTACTGGTAATGCGGGTTCTGGGTAGTTACAGTTTGGTATCAGAGCCTGGTCTGATGAGATATATAAGGAAATACCCATCATGTAACTCAGAGTCTAAAGAGTACAGTGCAGCTATGTAGCCCGGAGTTAGTTAGTGTATTATGTGTGTATTTTATTCTGTGTATAGTTCTATGGCGCCTAGGCGACGTCCTAGAGAGGGAGTAGCCGAGCAGGCGACTCGTCCGGAGGTTGGAGATGCTCCGCCACCTCAGCAGACGCAGCCTTTGCCACAGGATGCACATAGTGGTATTGTTCCGCCGCCGCCACCTCCACCTCAGGTAGCTCAGGGATTGGACATGACTCATTTTCTTGAGGGGATGGCTCAGTTTGTTGCTCAGCACCGTGACGCGTCGGTACCCCAGGGTGGTACTGGGAGGGTGTTGAGAGAGTTTTTACAGTTTCAGCCTCCTCAGTTTTTGGGCCAGCCTGATCCAGATGTAGCGGAGCTTGGTTAGATGCAGTGGAGCGGACTTTTCGTTCCATGGAGTGTGTTCCAGAGGAGCGAGTGCTGCTAGCCAGTTACCAGTTGCAGGTGCAGGCGTTGACTTGGTGGTCCGCTGAGTGGGAGACTACTTTCCAGTCTCGCCCACTGAGACAGATTCCGTGGCAAGGAGTTTGTTGTTTCTTTTAAGAGAGCCTTCTGTCCTACTTACGTCCGGACGGAGAGGTTGTACAGTTTATGGACTTGCAGCAGAGGGACTCTACTGTGGTGCAGTACAGGGCTAGATTTGTGGAGTTAGGGCGTTATGCTCCGCAGATTATGGGAGATGAGGTTTAAGGACTCAGCAGTTCGTGAGAGGCTTGAGGCCAGAGCTCAGGCAGGCGCTGATAGTTGCTCGTGTCACAGACTTGGATGCAGCCTATCAGACAGCGGCAGCGTTGGAGGCAGACACCTTGCGGACTCGTGCTCGGAGTGCAGAGGTTCAGACGCAGGTGGTTCCTTCTCAGCCTCGCCAGCAGCAGGGTAGTGTGCAGACGACCCCGAGGACTACGACTTCTTACGCGTCCACTTCTACTGGGACGACGGCGAAGTCAGGATCTCGGAGGAAGTTTCAGCATGATAGGAGGCAGGCAGAGCAGAGGCAGCAGTCGGTGGGAGTGTTCAGCAGCCGACAGGTCAGCCTTCGTAGCAGGTACATCGTACTTTTGCTGGGCAGTGTTACCGGTGTGACCAGATGGGTCATATGGCGCGAGATTGTCCTTTGTTACCTTGTGTGCCACAGCAGCAGACCCAGTCGCAGGCCCGAGTGCAGCAGCAGTAGGCACCTGTGCAGCAGCGTCAGCAGACCGGAGGTTCTGGTGGGTCGAGAGGTAGAGGTCGTGTTACCCACTTGACTCGTGCAGACGCGGAGGTAGCTCACTGGTGGAAGGTACTGTTTCAGTTTTTGGTTATGCAGCTAGAGTTTTGTTTGATTCCGGTGCCTCTCACTCTTTTGTGTCTGAGGACTTTTTGGACTCCCTTGGAGAGTTGAGTTCGGGAGAGTCTGTTGAGTGGCAGTAGAGTTGCCGACGGGGGACTTTGTCCTTACGTCCTACTGTCTCGAGGAGGTACCTGTGCAGTTGCAGGATCAGTTGTTGTCAACCCGTCTTTTTGTCTTACAGTTGCATGACTTTGATGTGATTTTGGGTATGGATTGGTTGGAGCGGTATGGTGCAGTGATGGATTGCCAGAAGAAGAGGGTGCACTTGCGGATACCTGGAGCAGCGGCGTTCTACTTCCAGGGTATCGTACCTCTTACTTCTCGCTTTTTAGTTTCTGCTTTGAGGGCAGGGAGGTTGCTTGCTTCTGGTTGTCAGGGTTTCCTAGTTTCTGCAGTGACTCTTGACCAGATTGTTTCGGGAATGGGAGACATTCCTGTAGTGTGTGAGTTTCCGGATGTTTTTCCGGAAGAGTTGCCTGGTCTTCCTCCAGAGAGAGAGATTGAGTTTACTGTAGATGTCACGTCCTAATAAATTAAACTATTTATCGGAAGTGACAGAATATAACACACATGGAAAAGACACAATATCTATCATAAAGATAGCCTCAAAAGTGTCTTATTACAAAAGTTCCCTCATTCATATCTCATGAGGAATAAGTCAAAGAAACTTATTACATTACATTACTAATTACAACACTACAGAAAAGTAACGTAGATAGCTCCTCGTAGATTCGTGGTTCACTCAGCACTCTTTCCCCCTTAAACATTTGTTCCATCGGGATTACCTGAAAAATAGAATTCTGTGAGCTAACTAGCTCAGTAGGATTCAAGTCTATAATCAAGGAGATCAAGATACAAGGTAAGTGACAAGAATTTATACATGTAATCATGCTTTTACATACCATACTGAGATTGCTATACGACACTAGATAGCAAAGTTATGGAACATTGAACTCAAGATTCAAGGATTCATAGTAACATTCACGAACTGTATTGAACTCATATGAACACACAATAAAATGAAATGATGACCAATCTAACACTTAATGATGCTATGCCAAACATCCACTCATCCTTTATCGTTCCGCGCGGCCACTTAAACGAATTCGGGTGCTCCTCCCGGGACTGGACTAGCCCTTATTTGCCAAGCATAAACTCTTAGATTGAGTCCAAGACTCTCAATTTGTCATCACCACACTCTTACCTTTGTAATGAATCAAGAAATACAAAGGTTTTACTCATAATCACTCAAAGTTTATATACAAGAAACAAGGAACTTGATTTCGACATTGATTTCTCGAAATGACACTCTCACGAAGACAATTAAGTTCGGAACTTGTAGTATAACCCAAGGAGACAAGAAGGTTAACTTGACTGGTTTAAATGGGTGTTTTGGTAGTAAAATACATAATCTAAAGGTATACTAACAAGTAGAACAAAAGAGTATGATTTTCATGAAAGAACGGGGTCAAAACAAGGCTAGAAACAAGGTTCAGTCAAGATCTGTCGACAGGCCTTGGTCTGCTGTCGACAGGGGCTGCACTGCCAGAGCTGGGTTTTCAGCTCTGTGTGTATCTGTCGACAGCCAGCAGGATCTGTCGACAGATGCACTCAGGCTGAAAGTTCTGGGTTCTGGCCAGGGGTTCCTGTCGACAGGCAGACCTTCGTCTGTCGACAGAGGCTATGTAAATGGTCTGAAAGCTATTCCGTTTGACCTCCAAAGGTTCTATAAAGTTACTCTAATGATCTAACATGAATAAGACTCTAAACAAGTGTGATTTCAGATATAGAACTCATGAAAACATGATCTAAAAACTGAAGATCATGGGACTTAATTTACAAGGGTGTTCTAGCTAAAAGTGAACTCAAAGAGGATAATTGGAAGTACTACTTCTTAGAACTCTTTTCTCCTCATCTTTCTATGTGAGTCTTATATGAATTGAACCAACTAATGAGTCTTTTCATACCTCAACACATTAAGTTAACTAAAAGTAGAAATCATTGAGGTTCTATCTAATCTACACAATAGAAGCAACACTCTAATTTGTGTTGAATGGTTTGAAGACAACAAGATGTAGATATTTATGACTTGTGGATCAGTTAAAACATGATGACATGTTGATTTCCTATCATGAACATGATTTCTAAACCTTGGTAACAATAGGATCAATATCAAGTTTCCAGATTTCACAAATGTCTGGATTTTCACATTGGACTTAGATTTCTTCATGCCACCTCCCAGAGAATTCAAGGGAGGTGGTAGTAGAGATTGGAAAGATCAAGAGGAGAATCCTACCTTGTTGAAGTGAGAGTGAGATCCTTGGCTTCAGAAATCCACAGAAATATAAGAAAGGCAATTGCACACTTGAATGAAGATAAGCTTCAGCATTGCACCAAGCACAGGTAACATCCAAAATAGCTGATACAACTTCTCCAAGAAGAGTTGATAGCTCAACTCAGTAGCACTGAGGTGTAGTGATCTCAGTAGCAAGACACTCACACACACGCACACCAGCAAGAATGAGAGGGAGGGAGAGAGAGAAAGTAGTTTCCCCTCCGTAATGGCTTCCTCACCAAGCTAAACACTCAGAAACCTCTCAACAAGAAGTTATCTCCCGAAGTAGAAGCAGCATAACAGTAGGACAAGTGAAAGAAACTAGCTATGACGGTTGGGAAGGGGTTTTTATAGACCTAAGCTAATTTCATGCATAAGGACACGTAGGGGGGGCATGTGTTTGAGGTAAATTCACCTTTTACCTCCTTCAAACACCTAACACATGCAAGCTTAGAGAGTTACACATGGAACTGAGGTGTTACCATGTCTCCTTGGGTGCTGGCCTCACTCTAAGCCTCCACGTAACCCACTGAAGTTTACCAGAAAAGAAAACCCATTACGTAAATCCCAATAATTCAACTGGCCATTTGTTCTTTAAATAAACCTATCCAATCAATCTGATTGCCATGAAATTTTAACCATAGACTAATATGGTGTTTTTACTAATTGTGGTGATTTTTATAAATTTTAGATTTTATTTGTAATAGGTGAAAAATCACCCGAAAAATGGTCGCGTCGATTGTACGTTGAAATCCGTACGTCGAAAATTCATGAAATTACATAATAAATTTCTCCACATTTTTCTGGAATTTATGATGTTCTCGGATTTTTATTTTAACGTCGTTTCCAGAATCGCCCTGTGGAGGCACGCATTTCGATGCGCGTCACTGGGGTAATGTTCGTTACCCCTAACTATGTCTATCATCAAATTTTCATATTTTAATAATAACCCTAAGGTATTTTAACTCAATTACTTCTATTTTCTCATATTTTAAAATTCTGGGGCGTTACAGTAGAGTTGGTTCCTGGCACCTTACCTTTTGCTCAGGCACCGTACTGTATGGCACCAGCAGAGAGTGAGAGAGTTGAAGAGGCAGCTTGAGGAGTTGTTGGAGAAGGGCTATATTCATCCTAGCTTTTCTCCGTGGGGGTCACCTGTTTTGTTTGTCCGGAAGAAGGATGGTAGCCTGAGGTTGTGTATCGATTATAGGAAGCTAAATCAAGTGACCATCAAGAATAGGTATCCTTTGCCTAGGATTGATGATCTCTTTGATCAGCTTCAGTCTGCTCATGTCTTCTCGAAGATTGACTTGAGGTCGGGCTACTATCAGTTGCGGATTAGAGATTCGGACATTGAGAGGACTGCTTTTCGGACCAGATATGGACACTTTGAGTTTTTGGTGATGCCGTTTGGGCTCACCAATGCCAGCAGCCTTCATGGATCTGATGCACCGGGTGTTCCACCAGTTCTTGGACCGGTTTGTCGTAGTGTTGTTGACGACATTCGGTGTACTCCGCTTCGGAGGAGGAGCACGCCAAGCACCTGAGGATCGTGTTGCAGACTTTGCGAGAGCACCAGTGTATGCCAAACTTAGTAAGTGTGAGTTGGCTACAACAGGTTCACTTCTTGGGGCACGTGATCTCAGGTGAGGGAGTTTCAGTAGATCCAACGAAGGTTGAGGCAGTTTTGCAGTGGGAGAGTCCAGATCTGTGTCTGAGATTCGTAGCTTTCTGGGTTGGCAGGTTACTACCGCAGGTTTGTTCGAGACTTTTCTCAGGTAGCTGCACCTTGACTCGGTTGACGAGAAAGGGAGTTCCGTTTGAGTGGTCGGAGCGTCAGTGTGAGCATAGTTTCATAGAGTTGAAGCGACTGCTTACGTCGGCGCCAGTTCTTGCCTTACCTTCAGGTGAGGAGGGTTTGAGGTTTGCACAATGCTTCAGGTGTTGGTTTGGGTGCGGTCTTGATGCAGCAAGGCCGAGTGGTGGCTTATGCGTCTCGCCAGCTTAAGCCCCACGAGGAGAGTTACCGACCCACGACCTAGAGCTTGCGGCAGTGGTGTTTGCTTTGCGGATTTGCGTCTTTACCTGTACGGAGTGAGTTTTGTAGTCCGTACCGACCACCAGAGCTGAGATATGTGTTTTCTCAGAGGGATCTGAATATGAGGCAGCGTCGATGGATGGAATATCTGAAGGACTATGATTTCAGCATTGAGTATAAGCCTGGAAAGGCGAATGTAGTTGCAGATGCCTTGAGTAGGAAAGCACAGATGAGTCATCTGATGCTTAGAGAGTGGCAGTTGTGGCAGTCTGCGACAGAGGGATCTTTCAGAGTTTCTTCCAGTCGTCGTCAGTGTGTGTTGGGCAGTTTGTTAGCAGCTCCCGCAGTTGTGAGACAGGTTGCTGAGGCTCAGCAGGCAGATCCCGAGTTGCACAGTGTGTTGCTTCTTCAAAGGTTGAGCTTTGCGAGGACGGGACTGTTAGGTTCCGAGGTAGACTCTATGTTCTGTTGAGGAGTCTATCAGGAGAGTGTTTTGCAGGAGGCACATGGTTCCAGGTACTCTATTCATCCAGGGGCAACCAAGATGTATCACAGGTTGAGACGTCAGTTTTGGTGGCCTGGGATGAAGAGAGACATAGCGGCTTTTGTTGCTAGGTGTTTGGTCTGTCAGCAGGTGAAGGCCGAACATCAGCGTCCGGGAGGACTTGTGCAGCCGTTAGAGATTCCGATGTGGAAGTGGGACCATGTTACGACTGACTTTGTTTCTGGTTTGCCAAGGACAGCTGGAGGTTTTGATAGCATTTGGGTTCTGTGGACAGATTGACGAAGACTGCCAGATTCTTGCCTGTCAGGACTAGTTGGGGTGTGAGTAGGTTGGCCGCGTTGTACATAGAGCGGATTGTTCCTTTGCATGGAGTGCCGATCTCTATTGTGTCAGACAGGGATCCTCGCTTCACTTCTGGGTTCTGGCGCAGTTTCCAGAGAGCTTTGGGGACAGAGTTGGCTTTTAGTTCCGCCTATCACCCTCAGTCAGACGGTCAGTCAGAGCGGACTATCCAGACTTTGGAGGACATGCTTAGAGCTTGTTGCCTGGAGTGGCAGGGGTCGTGGACAGCTCACTTACGTTGGTCGAGTTTGCATATAATAATAGTTATCACTCCAGTATCGGTTTGGCACCATATGAGGCTTTGTACGGACGACCGTGTCGCACTCCTCTTGACTGGTTCGAGGTTGGCGAACGAGTTGTCACAGGGCCAGAGTTGGTTCAGCAGTCAGTTGAGGTAGTTCAGCTTGTGAGACAGAGGCTTCAGTCAGCTCAGAGTCGGCAGAAGAGTTATGCAGATCAGCGCAGACGACCGCTCGAGTTTCAGGTAGGAGACCAGGTTTGTTCATGTGTCTCCTATGAAGGGAGTGGTGAGGTTCGGTAAGCGTGGAAAGTTGAGTCCTCGCTTATTGGGCCTTTTACCATTACTGAGCGTGTCGGAGGTTGGCGTACAGACTTGAGCTTCCGTCAGAGTTGGCAGCAGTGCACAACGTGTTTCACGTGTCGATGCTTCGGAGGTATCTTGCTGACGAGTCTCACGTTCTGCAGAGTGCAGAGTGGTCTGAGGTGACTCCAGTGTTGACTGTACCAGAGTTTCCGTTGCACATTGAGGATCGCGAGTTCAGAGGTTGAGGAACAAGGCAATCCCTTTAGTTCATGTTGCGTGGCAGCGGACTCCGGTGGTGAGTCGACAGGGAGCGGGAGGACGAAATGCGCGAGCATTTTCCGTACCTCTTCGGTGAGTCTTCTTTCTCTATGTTATTTGAATTTTGAGGGCAAAATTCCTTAAGGGGGGAGAGCTGTAAGGTCTCGGGTCTTTAATGGATCCTTATTGGGTTGTAGTGGTTCTGTGTGGTCGACGACAAGACCATTGTCGTTGGACTTGTGGTTGACGGCCAAGGCTTGCCGTTGAGTCAGAGTCAGCGTCCAGTGATGTGGACGTCTGAGCTTGAACTCAACGACATGGATCTGGACGTCAGTCTGTAGGCGGTTCAGTAGGCGGCCATTGATTGACGTTGACTGGTCGGGCCTGTTGAAGTAGGGCAGCCCGAGAGCAGAACCTACCTTTCTCATTTCCTCTCCTTCTCTCCACTTTGCCTTTTTGATTCCTGCAGCTTCTGTTGGGTGATTTGAGCTCGTGGAAGCTCCTGGATCGTGTGGCGTTGCTAGATCGGGCGGGAAACGCGGGGTTTGGGTGCAATTCGCGCGGAGTCTTCGGGGGAATCCGGCGCGATTGGTGGCTGTTTGGGGATTGATTAAGCGTTCTGAGGTAGGGACTTAACCCCTATAACCTCCCCAGCAAACTAGCATGCCCAATTAAGTGAATTGGAATGCAATTTGGTTTAGGGTTTGGGTTGTATCATGTCGGGATTTGGATAAATTAGACAATCTAGTGTTAGACTGTTAGTTTAGATGTTCTGGTAGTGTAGATTGATGAGAGGAAGTGTTCCCTCCATCAGTCGGAGTCTGGTTAGTGTTTCTACCCATTGGGACTGATTCGGTTCAGTTCGGGTATGGGGGACTGAAGATATCAACGTCCACATCTGTTGACGTTGAGATCTTCAGGGATGAGTTAAACGACAAGGTCGATTGTCGTTTAGTTATTGTTGGCGGCATAGGGGTTGCCGTCTATCTCTGATTGGCGGTCAATCGATGTGGCCGTTTATATCCTGTCTCCCAGCAGACTTAAGTTGTGTGATTAGAGGCGATTGACATGTGATGTCCGCCCTAATAGCACAAGTGGGCCAGGCTTAGAGTGTGACTCCGCCTGTGCATAAGAGTAGTTGTTTGTGGCACGAGGTGTTTACTACTGTACGGGGTTCAGACGTTGAGTGTGTTCCGTCTGTTGTACGCGCGTTGCGTTACCGTGTACCCGTTTCTGTTGTGTTACCTAGGCGTGGGTGCGACTCCGTCTAGACGACTAGCGTGTGGTTGTCCTCCGCTAGTGAGCCGGGACATCGAGTGCGACTCTGTCTGTGCGTACTCCTTTTGGTGGTTTTGAGCCGGTCTCGTGGAGCCCCTTCTCTACCGCTAGGGTCAAGCGTAGGGGAAAAAACCGGTCATGGACCAGACGCGAGAGAGAGCGTCTGTAGTGTGCACACGTGGCTGGGGTTGAGAGCCTCTGTGGTGACGGGACGCCGAGCCACAGACCCTAGCTGAGTCCTACTTGCTGTGTGTGTGAGTGTGTGTTGCTGAGCCGCGTGGTTTACAGTTTTGTGTTGTGGTGCGACGTGTACTTACTTTCAGTTTTTACTTTCCGCACTTTAGTTTAGTTGCCGGTGGGGTTACTTTTCCCTACTGGGTCTCTTTTCTTGAGACTCACTCCTTCCCTTTCAGGTGGGTCTTCGTCGACTCCCGTTCCAGGCGAGTCTAGCCACTCCGGTGTTGGTGCTCCCTAGCTGCAGTGAGTTGTACCTTTTTGTTGTACTTCTGTACTCTGTACTTTGTCTCAGACTCTGAGGTTGTATATGATATGTTCATATAGTGGAATTTTACTGCTTTGCGTGGTGTGTATCTTCTTACATATAGTCTCCTCGGACTTTCACTTCCTACCCTTCCGAGCTGTCTCGTGGGTTAGGGGTCAGAATTAGGGTTACGGTTGTTACTGGTAATGCGGGTTCTGGGTCGTTACAATGTTCCTAGCCATGTTCGAGGTCAGCCGAATAATTCTCGCTGCTTATTCGTCCGGAATGGGTGTCTCTTTACCTTGATGCCCACTTTTCAGCTCATTCCGCTTCACTCCGCTACATCGCCGTTTCACGCCACTTCGCTCCATTACCGCTCCACTCCCTTGTAAAGCAGGCATCAAGGAGGGGCAATATGTAGACACCCATTTCTGACCTATAAGTCGAGCAAAATCCCTTGTCGTATCATTGACGCCCAACGTTGGCTCATCATCGTCAAGCTGGCTTTCTCCGATCATGACATCATTCTCGTTAGTTCATCGCCCTGGAAAACTCTTCACGGTCAAATCAATCCCTCTCATCATAGCTCTCTGAGTCTGGAGTCCGATGTAATTCCGCTCGCTGCACATGGAAATTGGACGCATTGCATGGCCCAAGACGCAGAAAGGTCCTGAAGGCGATAGGCCATAGGTCGCTTCCTGAAAACGACACGCCCTATGTTGCGATCATAAATCCATATTTTAAACCCTTCAAAAATCGCAAATTGACTTAAGTCACCTTCCATATGAGGAAGGCAACGTATCGAGCCGTCGCATTCAGGAAGACGACAAGATGGCCATCGCGTTCAGGACCTTAAACAGGAAACTCTTTCCGAGACCAACTTGGACACATGCCAAAGATGGTAATTGCTTCATTTGGACGTCCAAATCACGTCCAAATCCTTTCAAACTTGGAGAGACCTTCCTAACATGTTCCTTTCTGAGTTCCAATAACCCATGCGCAGCCATACATAGCCATATCGGACTCCTTCCCATTATTCTCTCAGACTAGAGTTGGGAATAATCACCCATAAGTACCTCGTCTCTCCATCTTTTGGTGCAAGGCCGGAGTCTACTTCTTCCTCTTCCAGAGAGCTTCATCTTCACGAAGAAAACTTCTCCTCCAGACGACCCAGAAGAGCCCCCAGGGCGTTTTTCCATCAGCTACACAATTTCTCATCCCTTCTTTGCATATTTCTTTCAATTCATGCATGCATAGTTCTCTTTTCTTCATAGATTACCATTAGATCACGACACACACGCCTAGATTAACACCCACACGGGTTAAAAACCCCAATCTCGTGAGTTCCTCCATTATAGTTCATGTTTTCATGCTTTCATTGAATAGATCTTCTATGCACGAGTTCTAATGGGTGTTTTGTTTGTTTGATTAACTTTGGCAGGTGTTTGAAGATCAGAGCAACGTGAGGCTCTTGCCCCTTGTCCGGCTGAGGAGCAGGAAGACAAAGAACCCCAATTCCATCCACAGAAGAAGAAGGCGACATAGAAGCTGTCGCGATAAAGAAGGCGCCAGGCCTTACGTCGCGTTCAGATCAGAGCATAGCGACGTCACCTTCATCGCATTACCAGGTACGCCTTCTCTTCAATCTTCCTTTTCCAACGTAGTCAGCCATCCCTCTCTACCATCAAAAGGCGACTACTTGGTGGCGATCACGGTACTTTCCCTATCCTTTACTCTTATATGCATGCACACATATGTTTTTGGGGAGCACAATCCCGTGATTACAAACATATTTAGATAACATCAAGAATATCCACATGAACTTAACTAGCAAGTGAATATTAGAAACCAATGTCCAAGGGACCCACACTATAACTAAGAATCTCAACAACCTTGGGAGCCAGAACGCGCCAGGGGGGACAGTCGCGTTAAAAATGCGATGCTCTGATATGTCGTGTTCTGGATGATAACATGTCAGGGGCAAAGGCTGCATTCTGAACGCGACCACCAAGCCCATCACATTCTCAGACAAAATGCACAATACACATGTTCCATCAAGAAATCCCAAGAAACCATCATTTCCACACTCACACAACCATTGTAAACAACTACCTCGATAAGGAGACATGCATATACCTTAAAAGAACCATTTCAACGCATTCAACCACATAAGAAAATGAGAGAATTCTCCTACCTATGCGAAGAACGCGAAGAACGATGCTCATCGTCGTTTCCCGCGCTCCGGTCATCCTCCTCGAGTGGAAACTACACCAAAACATGAGCTCTCAGGCGAAATCCCCAAGAACCTCCCCAGGGGATCACCCGGCCGAATAGGGTTGTTTGCTCTGTTTGGCCGACAATAGGGGTTTAAAATCTCAGATCTGAGAATGCAATGGGGCTGTCGTCTATTAGAACATGACATGTCAAGCTGTTGCGTTCATGAACACAATGCTGATGATCAGTCTGTCCCCATGTAATTTTAATTATTTACATATATATATATATTGATGATTAACAAAACAAATAAGAGTTTATCAATTATATCTAATGAATATTTCATAAGTCTTAAGTACAGGAAAAACACCAAGGTCAAACAAGCCCATAAAAGGTATGCATTACTTCTCTGAAGCTTTAATCCTTTCAACATGATATTTCTCTAAGTCCATATCGATTTCTGTCGAAGATCATAACGATTTCCTTAAGACTGGAAAGTCATGTTGTTTCAAACAAGTCGATGCCACAACGACTCTATAAGTGACCA
>CM024759.1:99645457-99754803 GCA_014218235.1 Colocasia esculenta | reverse complement strand
AAATGCCAGAGTTCTGTGTTTTGGCAAAACTGTCTCTGCCTGTCGACAGATGGATATCGCCTGTCGACAGATGCCACAGACCAGAGCAACCTGAAGTCTGTCTATTGCAAATCTGTTGCAATCTGTCGACAGATACTCAGAACCTGTCGACAGACGCAGAGGATCTTCAAATACGGAAACCTTCCTTCATATCCAAGATTGTTTTTCAAGTCCCACGACTCTCCACATGAAACACAACTATATAAGCATCCTTTTGAAGAGAATCTCGTACAGAAGCAGCCACAACCAAAAACCCTAAAGCCAAGTCCAAGAGAAAAGAAGTTGCTGCTGCTCTGCTTCAAGTCTACAGTGCAGAGACCGAAAGATCAGTTGATCCTGCAGTACTGAAGATAGATCGTCAGGATTCAACCTTCTCCATCAGTCCAGAGCACTCAAGTCGAAGTTTGAACTCCATCCAGGCGTTCTCAGAAGAGTTCCACATCAGGATTTACTCCTACACTCTGAACTCTTCCTGTTTCATAATTCTCATCAACTGTGTGTGTGTTTGTGTGATTCAAGCGTCTCTTGTGCTTGAGATCACGTGTGTGTTGTTCTGATCGTGGGTGCACATCAGAAAACACGTGTGTGTGTGAGTTGTAGTCACTGAACTCGCTCATAAGCAGTTTACTCTGTGTGTGTGTGTGTGCCGTGGACGTAGGATACACTGTTGTGTACTCCGAACCACGTAAATCTGCGTGTCTCGTGGTTTGATCATTTCTACGATAGATGTTTGATAGACACGTTGCATATTCCCACACTAGATAGGTTTCTACATCATCTACACATAGTTTAGATCTTGATACTGTCTTGATATCTGTGCTTTAAGAAAAGAACGTGATAATAGTTTTAAGAGACAGTAATCTATTCAACCCCCCTTCTAGATTACCATATTGGGAATTCCACAACCCTTCAGGCTCGCCAGGCGCTTAAGGCGAGTGGTCGACCTCGAGCGCCGCATGGATGCAATGGTTCACCGCGCAGAGGGGAAGGCTCCAGCGGAGGATGACTTGGACTTCCGCTCCCCTTTCACCAGGGAGATCCTGGAAGCCCAGGTCTCTTCCAAGCTCCCTCTGCCCACCATCGCACCCTACGACGACACTACCGACCCGGCCGACCACATCCACGGTTTCGAGTCGCACATGGTGTTCCATGGAGCATCGGATGCGGCCAAGTGCAGGCCTTCCCTGCAACCCTCAAGGAGACCGCCAGGGCCTGGTTCGAAACCTCCCAGCGGGCTCTCGCCTCCTTTCGCCAACTGAAGAAGTCCTTTCGGGACAACTTCCTGGGCGGAAGGTCGCAGCCGCGGACGGCGGCTTCTCTCCTGGCCGTGCGCCAGAAGAAAGGCGAGGCACTCTGGGACTTCGTCAAGAGGTTCCGAACAGAAGCGCTTCGCATCTCGCGACTAGACGTCCCTCTAGCCACCAGTGCTCTTATCCAGGGCACTCGTGATGGCTTCTTACAGAGGACTCTCGGCGTCCAGCAACCTGCCACTCTCGCCGAACTACTCTCCATCGCGCAGCGCCACGCGGCTTGCGAGGAGAGCCTAGCAGCGAGCAGGGCCGAACAGGGGGAGCAGTCAGACAAGAAGCGGCCTTCCGACAACGGTTCCGACCGAGATCGGAAGAAGGGACGACGCAACGGTGATTCTCCGCGCCGTCCGCGCCCCTTCACCAACTACACCCCCCTCACCGTGGCGCCCGAACAGATCCTGGCCGAAATCAGGAATGAGGCATTTGTTCGGTGGCCACAAAGAATGCGCTCCGACCCCCGGAAGCGCGATCAGAATAAATACTGTCGCTTTCATCGCGACCACGGCCACGACACCTCCGAGTGCCGCCAGCTTAAGGACGAAATCGAAGACCTTATCAAGCGTGGCTATCTTGGACGGTTCGTGCGCCGGAACGAAGAGCGCCCCAGACGCCGAGAGCGCACTCCCGAGCAGCCGATCAACAATGAGCCCAATGGGCAGGAGATCAACGTGATCGCGGGAGGCTTCGGCGCAGGCGGAGAAAGCACTCGAAGCCGACGCGATTACGCAAGGCGAGTGCATGTCGTAGATAGGCCTTCGGCTTCTCGGCCGGCCCCATATCCTGCCAGTCCTGCACGCGCACCGCCCGAGGAGGCTATAACCTTCTCGGACGAAGATCTTGTAGGGGTTACGACCCCACACACTGATGCGTTGGTCATTTCGGCCACCATCAACCACTGTAATGTGCGCCGGATTCTGGTAGATAATGGAAGCGCCCCCGATGTCTTGGCTTACGACTGTTTCTCCTCATGGGTCTGCGAGCCGATCAACTCACCCCTGTAAACTCGCCATTGTTCGGCTTTTCGGGAGTTTCGGTCCAGCCCATGGGAAGAATTCGCCTTCCGATCACCTTGGGGACGGCCCAAGGGTTGTGACCAAGATCGTTGACTTCCTGGTCATCAACAACATGCCTGGATATAATGCTATCCTTGGCAGAGGTCTGATCGGACATTAAAGCAGTACCTTCGTCACTCCATCAAAAGATGAAGTTTCCTACTCCGAGCGGAGTGGGCGAAGTGCTCGGTGTCAGCGCGAGTCTCGCGTTGCTATGTTCTCTCCTTAAGGGACAAGCAACCCCTCGCTGATACAGTTCCTTCAACCTTCGATCAGCCCTCCACCAGCCGAGGGACACCTGCGGAAGATTTGATCCCCGTCCAGGTGGATGAAGACCCCGAACACGTCTTGTACATTGGTGCCTTGTTGACAGAGGCCGAGCAACAGCGCTACATAGCCTTCCTGCTGGCCAATTTGGACGTGTTCGCTTGGTCTGATGATGAGCTTCTAGGCATTCCCCCGGAGGTCATGGTTCATCGCCTCCGGCTGGATCCCCGGATCCCGCCGGTTCAGCAAAGGAGACGACCTGTGAACCGAGAACGGCAGACCGTGATTCAGGATCACGTGGTCAAAAGCCGAACCGTTGGGCTTCTCCGAGAAGCCCAATATCCGAGATGGATTTCTAACGTGGTCCTCGTACGCAAGGCCAACGGCAAATGGCGTGTGTGCGTGGATTACAAAGATCTCAATAAGGCAACGCCCAGGATAACTTCCCTCTGCCGCGCATTGATCAGCTGGTGGACGCTACTTCTGGACATGAGCTTCTCAGCTTTCTGGATGCCTACTCTGGTTACCACCAGATCAGCATGCATCCCCCGGATCAAGACGCCACGACGTTCGTTACAGACCTAGGCTTATACTGTTTCACCAGAATGCCTTTTGGTCTTAAGAATGCGGGCGCGACTTACCAGCGGCTGGTCAATAAGATGTTCGAGCAGCAGATCGGGCGCAACATGGAGTTTACGTTGATGACATGCTGGTCAAGACTCTCCCGAGCAGTGACCACATTTCAGACCTCCAGGAAACTTTCGCAACTCTGCGAAGGTATAATATGAAGCTCAATCCTGCCAAGTGCGCGTTTGGTGTTCGGTCGGGTAAGTTCCTCGGGTTCCTCGTATCAAACAGGGGAATAGAGGCCAACCCGGAAAAAATCCAAGCCGTGCTTGAAATGAGCAGTCCAAAGACAGTGCGCGACGTCCAACGCTTGACGGGGCGTCTTGCGGCACTGAACCGGTTCATGTCCCGAGCAGCGGAAAGAAGTTTTAACTTCTTCAAGTTGCTCTGAGGCCCTAAAGCTCCTCGAAGCAAGGGGGGCAAGTACGGTGGACTGATGAGTGTGAGGCTGCCTTCACCGAACTGAAGGCATATTTGGCAGCCCCTCCTGTTCTCTCAAAGCCTGTGCTCGGAGAACCCTGTTCGTGTACCTTTCGGTCACCGAACACTCCATCAGTGCAGTCTTAATCAGAGAAGTTGGAGCGGCGCAGCACCCTGTATACTACATCAGCAGGGTCCTCCAAGAAGCTGAAAGGAGGTACCCCAGAGCAAAAAAACTCGCCCTTGCTCTCGTCACGGCTGCACGGAGCTCAGGCCCTATTTTCAGGCCCATTCCGTTACAGTTCTAACCGATCAGCCGCTGAAATCCATCCTTCAGCGGCCGGAGGCTTCCGGCAGGTTGGTTAAGTGGGCGATAGAGCTCGGTGTTCGACATCAGCTTCCGACCAAGGACGGCGATCAAAGCACAGGCGTTAGCAGACTTCGTGGCAGAATGTACCCTTCCGCCGAGCAGGATCCACCGTTGGCAGACGAGCCCCCATGGGAGCTTTATGTTGACGGATCCTCTTGTGTCACCGGAAGCGGGGCAGGTTTGGTCCTCACCTCCCCAGAGGGGTTAGAGTTCCAATACGCCCTCCGTTTCCGCTTTCCAGCCTCCAACAACGTCGCCGAATATGAAGCTTTGCTGTCCGGTATCCGCATGGCTAGGCACCTCGGGGCCGTTCGGCTTAGAGTCTTTAGTGACTCCCATGGTTGCCAGCCAGGTCGGACAGTTTGGAGCAAGGGAACCTCGCATGGCTCAATACCTCCAACAGGTCAAGAGCCAGACAGAGGGCCTCGTATACTTCGAAGTTATACATGTTCCACGGAGCAGAACGCGCGAGCTGATGCACTGGCCAAATTGGCATCTTCAGGTGACATCACCCCTTCTCGCTCTGTGTTCATTGAAGAGCTCGCTTTGCCGAGCACGGAGGTTGATGTAGCCGCCATAGAAACGGGTCCACCAACCCCGAGTTGGGTTGACCCTCTCTTGGCGTACCTTCTCCGAGGAGCTTCCGCCCGAACAGGGCGAAGCTCGAAAAGTCAGAATGCGCTCTCAGCACTTCACCCTCGTAGAAGGCAAACTATACCGACGGTCCCTTGCCAGACCTCTTCTGCGTTGCCTCAACCCTGAGGAGGCCCTTGCAGCCACAGAAGAAGTCCACGAGGGGCTGTGCGGAAGCCATCTGGGGGGCAGAACGCTAGCGCGCAGCATCATCCGAGCAGGGTTCTGGTGGCCTTCTCTTCAGAAGGATTGCATGTCCTTTGTCAGGAAATGTCCAGAATGCCAAAAGTTCGGAGAACTCATTAGCCCCTGCCGAACAGCTTCACAGCCTGTTCGAGCCACGCCCTTTCGCCAGGTGGGCATTGATATCTTGGGTCCCTTCCCAGAGGCCCAAGGGCGGAAGAAGTTTCTCTTCGTGGCCATCGACTACTTCACCAAGTGGATCGAGGCCGAACCTGTTGCCACAATCACCGAACAAGCCGCATGGAAGTTCGTATGGAAAACCTTCTCTGCAGGTTTGGCGTCCCAAGGGTGATTACGTCTGACAACGGGAAACAGTTCGACAGCACCTTCTTCAAGCAGAAGTGCGCCGAGCTCGGGATCTACAACCACTTCACCTCCGTGGCTCATCCCCAGGCAAACGGTTTGGTCGAAAACGCCAACCGAACACTGCTGCATGGGATCCGCACGAGAGTAGAGGCTGCAGGTGGATCATGGATCGATGAGCTCCCAAACGTCCTTTGGTGTCACCGAACAACTGCTCGGGTAGCCACAGGGAAACACCTTTCCATCTGGCCTACGGATCGGAAGCAGTTGTACCTCTGGAAGTAGCCCTTCCAACCATCCGAACAACCCACTTCGATGAAGCCGCCAATAACCGTGCTCTTCGAGAGAACTTGGACATGCTGGGCGAACGACGGAGCGACGCCAGCATTCGCCTCGTTTCTTATCAGCAGCGACTCGCACAATATTATAATGCGTGAGTTCGGGAAAGGCGGTTCAATGTGGGAGATTTGGTTCTGCGCCGCTGCTCTGCTTCGGATCCCCAAAGAGCAGTTGGCAAGCTTGCCATTAAATAGGAAGGATCTTATCAGGTCACCCATGTCCTTGGGAAAGGCTCATATAGGCTAACTACTCCTAGTGGCGAAGCCATACCAAGGACTTGGCATGTCTCTAACCTTAAGGCTTATCATTTATAAAAGCCTTCTCTTTCCAGCATCCTACCTCTCTTCTCCCGACTCCTGTCGCTACACAAGCATTTAGCATATACACCTGATCAGAATCTCCTATACGGTTCCCAACGATCTGCGTTTTACATGCAATGCTTATGCAGCCTAGCGGATTCCGATCCGAGCAGGAACAAGCATAAAAGGAAGAAGATAGAGAAAGTGAAGCTACAAGAACAATCTCACGAACAGAAGACTTCATTCACAAAAAGTTTTTCTTATAAGTGAGCCCTTTTCGGCCGCGGTTACAAAAGAAAGTACAAAAAAGACACAGGCAGAAGAAAGCTAAGGAGCCTGTTCGGAAGGGCCAGCATCTTCACCGAAGGAGGCATCCGCCCAGACTGGAATTGTGCGAATCGCACACCGTCTAAACGGACGTCCTGAGTACGACGCCGGCATTCCCGAACAGCAGCCTCGAAGGCTTCCCGGGCGCGTTCAACCCAGGAAAGCCGCTCCCCCACCTCCTTCCCAGCGTTGAGGCCCACCCTGTAGCAGCGGGCCCCATACTGCTCCAAGTCTTCCTTGTACTCCGGCCCGGCCTTATAATCGGCAACGGCACGGGCCTCCGCATCCACCATTACCTTGGCCAGGGCATCCTTTTCGACTCGCGCCAAGGTAACATCCAGTCTCGCAGCATAGAGGGCAGCTTTGAGGTTCTTCACCTCCTCCCCCAGTGCCACCTCGCGAGCTTTATGCCTCGTTGAAAGGTCATCATAGAAGGCTGTCTGCGCCTCGTAGAGATACTTCTGTCTCTGGCCCCGAACAGCTAAAGCCTTCAGAATGCCCAGCGACTTGGACATTTCGTCCGCAAGCGCCTCTGCATCGACGTCGCTCAGACCATCTTCTACTTGGCCCTCTGGGTGGTAACCTTCCACTGACCTCTCCGGAGTCTGCTCGGAAGGAAGGTCCAGGCACCTTGCCAACCGATCAAGACGAGAGGCAGTGGGCTCGCAGGCAGCTCTCTTGGCGTGTCCTCCATGCGACGTAGGGTCGCCTCCAACGCTGCCACCGAAGGAGCTCCGGGAAGTTTCTTCAGAAGCGCCTCGCTAAGAGGTCTTCGGTCGTCCTCGGACCCTTCAGCCCGAGCAGCACCCGCAGCCTCCCCCCAGCACCTTCGACTGCCTTGGAGGTTGCTTCTGCGTTAGCAACCACCTCGGAGGGGGGCATGGGGGGCAGGATTCCCCCGGTGGAAGTGGCAACCTCTTCGGACGCCCTCGTCGTCGCGGCCGCCTTTTCAGTGGCCCCTGCTGCAGGAACCACTTCTTGTCCCGCAGATAGAGTCGTGGTTGGCGCTGTTGCCACCACGCCGCTCGAGACCACCCCAGCAGGGGCGGAAACCTCCGTTGCACCTGCGACCTCTTCCCGCCGAGCCGGAGACGCCGCATCTTCTCCGCTCCTCCTGGAAGAAACCTTCGCGGTGTTGCTGGCGGCACCGTGCTCGGCACCGCCAACATTGGAAGCACCGGAGAGCTCCCTAACCCTCGAGCAGGAGGAGCCCCTGGCCTCTCCTCCAGCGGGGCTTCCGGATCCCTCACTTACAAAAATGAGCCCCAGCTCGGTCGCCATCTTCTGGGCGACCTCGAGGCGCGTCGTGGAGACCACTTGTGGCACTCCCTGATCGGCCGATTTCATGGCCCTACTTCCTCTACGCAGCAGCAACTGCGCTTCCTCTTCCTCTTCGGTCCCCTCCTCATCATGTGGAGGGGTAGCGGAGACGGCCTTCTTCCTCTTCTGGGCACGGAGTTCTTCCGCCTCCTCCGCGCCTTCCTCAAACAGGACCGGCCTCTTCTTCGTGGAAGCGGAAGGCCGATTCGCTCCGTCACCCTCCGCTGAAGAGGCCCGAGCTCCACCCGAAACCACCTCTTTGGTGGCCTTCTTCTTCAGCCGGATCCTTCCAGGCCCCTTTTCAGGAGCCTGTGCCTTGCTGGGGCGCCCCTCGGCAGGTGATGGAGCAACAAGCGCCGTTGTCACCGCGGCGCCAACCCTCACTGCAGAGGGAACCCGAACAACAGCGGCGACGTCGTCGTCTTCATACACCATGTGCGCCAGGATAGGAATCTGTTCGGCAAATTCTTCATTCGCCTCTTGATCCCTTCCAGCCTCCAGCTCTGCTGCCGCTGCGCACAAAGAAGACAAGAAGAAGAAAAGTTAGTATGAGGTCACCAAATCTAAGAGTAAACAACCAAGAGGTAGTATACTTACTCCATGGTTTGCTGAGCCCGTACTTAACGAGCATGAACTCGGTCACATATCCTTCTCCGTTCCGAACACCTGCTCGGAGAAGTTTGTCCGATGCCCTCGCCTCATCCTGGATCAGCTTCGGAAAGCTGTCCTTCCGCGCCGGGCGAATGACAGTGGGGAATCCCCACTCAGCACCGCTCCGGTGGCGCACAAAAAGCAGCCGGTCCATCCAACCCTTGTTGTTGGAGTACTTGTTGGACAGGCCGATGTGCATCCGGTCTGTTCGGTGCTTGGCGTAGTAGATGTCTGCTCCCGACGCCCGCGAAGCAGACACTTGAAATGAGCTCAGAAAACGTCCGCCGAGCCTCGGATCTCTTTGAGCTTGCAGATAACACCGAAGATACAGATGTCTCCAGGTGTTGGGCGTCAGCTGTATCGGCGAAACGCCCCAAATGTTCAGGAGCGCCTTCGCCACCTCCGGCAGCGGCAGCCGGAAACCTGCCTCCAGGTGATCCACAGAGAGCAGCAGACAGCCTGGTTTGTTCACCAGGATGGAGTCACTCTCCTTGGCATCGATAATTTCGTATTCGTCCCCAATTATGAAGTGCTCGCGGACCCCGCTGAAGTGACGGCACCGTGGTCCGCTGAACGCCGCGACGGTCACCCCGCTCGCTCCGGCAACGGCCTTCCCTCTGCTCGCCATCGCTGGAAGGATCGTAGGAGGCGGCGACGGCGCAAGGGGACGAAGGAGAAGATGGAAATAGGAGAAGGCAAGGAAGCACGAAAGTTTCAAGGCTGGAAGGGTTCTGGGAGGCGTAGCTCCCGCCCTCGTCTCTTCCCCTCCTTATAAGGAAAGAGGAGGGAACGAAATTCGAGGCGGGCCCTGAAACGCCGCTCCTTCCCATTTTTGAAAGTGTCCCTTCGGGTACAGCGTTAGCAACCGTCCGAATGCGACGACGGCACCTCAGGCATGGCGCGGCTTTGCACCCATCATGATGGGTTAACTGCCTGCCAAGGCTCCAAGCGGCGGCACCCCACAACGGGCCATCGCATTAAATGCAGAAGTGACGCCCTCGAAGCGCTTGTCTCACCGAGCTACTCGAGAGCGTGGGGGGCAAGTGTGGTGGCCAAATCTGGCCACCTAGGCCCATGATGGCCCACTACGGCCCTCGCGTGTCCTGTCAACTGACGTGGCCCTATCCCAACGGGTCACGTCCCTTCCAAGACAGTGTGAAGATCTCCAAGATACCGCCACCTTGATCGGACGCTGTCAAGCCTCGTGGCGGTATGACCCCGAGCAGGTCATCTGTCCTTCCGCGACCGAGCAACTGCGGAAGGCTTCCGAACAGAAACAGTAACCCTGCTGCGTGGAACAACCCTCAATATCACCGAACAGCATGTTCGACCCCCATGTGGGTCACCTGCTCGGAAGGTGTGTCCAAAGGGTGCCAAGCAGGCTCTCTGGCTTATGGAGCGGTCGTAACCGTCCCAGGCCACGTCCTCCATCATCAAGAGGCACGAACTGCCTGGCAGCCCAACCGGCACCTGAGCGCATAACTCCTCCCGTTATGCGCGCCCATCATGGCGTCTTTTCAGGCACGATCTACCAACGTTACGCACGTTGGCCCTAGCACCGACGCTTATAAAAATACAGGTACAGTACCATGCAACGGTACGTTCTCTTCCTTACGCGAACACATTCTTGCACTCCGAAACCCCCTGCCTTTCAAGCTCTCCACTGACTTAGGCATCGGAGGGTTTCCCCGATCTTCACCGGGCCCCCCTGATCCTCTTCTGGTTTTGCAGGCTCTCGTCCTCACCGGCGACCGTCTTTCCTACTCTCTCTAGTGGAGGCCCGTTTGGCTCCGGCCCAAACAAGATTACACACCACACTATATATACAATATTTTAATGTAACATCTGAGAGCAATCTATACTATTTTTAACTTTCTTTACTTCTAAAATCCCCATTATTAAGCATATATATCATAATGATACTTTGAATGGAGAAAATTTGAAGTGTGAATGGCTCAGAGTCAATTTGTTTTGTTGGGTTGTGGGTGGGAAGGATTGAATTATGTATACGATTTGTGTGCTGGAAGTGTTCGTGGGCCTTGCCAGAGTGGGGCTGAGCCCATTCTTTAACGTCATATTTGATATCGAATAAATTAAAATTAGAATAGAAATATCTTCAAAATTTTGAAGACGTTTGTAATTTGTTTTCAATCTATCTCAATATCAAATAATTTTTAATTTATTTAAATGAGCGGGAGAAAAAATTTGTTCAATTGTTCTCTACCAATAATGAAAATAAATCCTTGCCATAAGAAAGTATTGAATGATGGATAATGCTGTACAAATGGAAGTCATGCTACCACGTACGGTCCGGTAGCTAGCTATGACCCCAATGAGAAAAAGAAAAATGAGATCTACCCCCATGTCCAAGTGACAGAAAATTAATAGAGAGTGCACGATAGCAGACGAGCACAAAGTTACACATAAAATTTAGTGCAAGAAGTTTGTCCCTTCCTCGTAAGGTTCTTCTTACTTGGAATTCAATATAACTCCGCGTATCATCTAGAATTTGCAAGAGAAGATAAGATGGAGGAGAAAAGGCTAGCTTAATTCATTCGTCTAAATGAACTAGTTGTATATATTTTAAGTAGTGATATATGGTAACTCAACATGATATCAAATTGGACATCACGAGGACTGACAAGTAGAGGTGCAGTGGGTGGTGGCGGTAAAGATGTTCACAATCGACGGCCAGGTCGGCGATTGATAGTTGGCAACTGAATTTTAAAATAGAAATTTTGAACTACAAAATATAATGTTAGATTTTAAAATATAAATTTATATTAAAAAAATATTACCCATAATTTTAAAAATTTTAATTAAAAATTTAATAATAACTTGATCTCTAAAATATAAATTTTAAACTCAAAAATATAAATTTTAGACTCTAAAATAATAACTAATTTACCGTTATACTTAACTGGCCTCACCCCCCTAGACGTCTAGCTGATCTGTGGGAGATTTGCACAATGGGGGAGGAGAAGAATTTTGTGTTAATATTCCGTAAGGCAGCAGTGGCTTGGACATTAGATCACATTTGGAGGGTGAGGAATAAAGTTGTTTTTGAAGTCAGGAATGCTTTGTCCACTTATCACCTGTAGAAATTATGGCATCAGTTAGACAATTTCTTATATGGAGCAAATAGAGAGTTACATATAAACGCTCACGTACGTGCTAAATACCAAACAAGCAAAGTTATACATGAGATGGGGTTTCAGATCAAGTTGAAACAAAAGGCAGCGGACAAGCGTTCAAGAGTATGGAGCTCACCACCTGTGGGGTGGATTAAGATGAATTTTGATGGAGCTTGTTTTAATATGGGGGACAAAAGAGAAGCTAGAGTGGCCTAAGGTGGTCAGATGGTTGGGCACCCCGTTTGCACGTTAAAGGAGGTAGGATCGTTAAAGGAGGTGGGATCGATTCTTGTAGAAGGATATGCGCTGAGTGCGCCAAAAGATTTTTCAAGGTGATTTTTTTCAAGTTTCGCAAGTTGGGGTTTGAGGGAGGGAGAGAGGGACCTCGGGTTTCAAACCCAGGATGGGGGTGATTCTTGTGCGCATCCAGTGGCAGTATTTGCCATTGGGCCAACTTACCTAAAAAAATATGAGTCCGGATCCTCTCGCAATGCGGGAGGATCGGACTCAGTAAGTCTCCAACCGGAGGCTTACACGTGGCCGCCCTCCTCCCGCCTTCTGCTCCTCCTCTCCACTCCCGGTCACCCGGTTCCCCCCTCCCAGCCTTCACACCTTCTCCCGGTTCCTCCCTCCCAGCCTTCCCGCTCCCGGTTCTCCCCCCCCCCCCTCCCAACTTCCCAGAAGTTAATGTTGCTCATTTTGTGCAACAGTAACTCACCATTTGTTTTTTTTTTTTCTTAATTTTAAAATCTGATTGTGAGAGATAACATTTTTTATTTTATAGTTTTTTCTTAAATATAAAACAAATATCATTAAAAAATAATATTAATGTCTGTCGGATTCGGGACTGTAATACTCTAAAAATTTTTAATAGATGAAAATTATGAATAATATGGTTATTAAACCTCATTATTATTATGAGATAGAAATAATTAATATCTGAAATTAATTGATACAAATAAACGATACCTTAGCGACGTACAGAGAGTGGTGCGCTCCGACAGTGCGACACCGAAAAACTGTAACGAAAATAAAATTCGAGAACACCATAATTTTTAAAAAATATGGTGACATCAGAAATATAAATATCCGGATTTGTTGACGTACGAATTTCGAAATTAAGTCGATGCAACTATTTTTCGGACGATTTTTCACCCAGTACAAAATAAACTCTAAAAATTAAACTAAAATCACCATAATCTATAAACCATTACATTAGCCCATGACTGTAATTTTACACAAATGTATATCATTTGAATGTGTTTTCAATAGGATCATTGAGCCAGCTGATTTTTAAACTATTTACAGTAACCATTTTAACCAATTATTTTTTCCCTTAGTTTTAAATTCTTATTCTAAAATCGGATTGTGAAATATGTTATTTTTTATTTTATAGTTCTTTTAAATTTAAAAATAAATATCATTAAAAATATAATATTGATGTCTATCCAATTCGGGTATGTAACGTCTTAAAAATTTTTAATAGTTGAAAATTATGAATAATATGGTTATTAGACCTCATTATTATTATGAGATTGAAATAATTAATATCTAGAATTAATTGATATTAATAAACGTTATTAATGTCGTACAAAAAGATGTGCGCTCCGACATGGCGACACCGAAAAACTGTAACAAAATAAAATTCAAGAACACCATAATTTTCAAAAAAAAAATGGTGACATTAGAAATATAATATCTGGATTTCCGGACGTACAAATTTCAAAATAATGGTTAAAAAATAGTTACCGTAAATAACTTAAAAATCAGCTTGCCCAAAGATCTATTGAAAACACATTTAAATGATACACATTTGTGTTAAAATTGCAGCCATAAGCTAATGTAATTGTTTTATAGATTATGGTGATTTTAGTTTAATTTTTAGAGTTTATTTTGCACTGAGTGAAAAATCGTCCGGAAAATAGTTGCATCGACTTAATTTTGAAATTCGTACGTCAACAAATCCGGATATTTATATTTCTGATGTCACCATATTTTTTTAGAAATTATGGTGTTCCAAATTTTATTTTCGTTACAGTTTTTCGGTGTCGCACTGTCGGAGCACACATCTCTCTGTACGGTGCTAAGATATGTTTATTAGTATCAATTAATTTTAGATATTAATTATTTCTATCTCATAATAATAATGAGGTCTAATAACCATATTATTCATAATTTTCATCTATTAAAATTTTTTAGAGTGTTACAGTCTCGAATCTGACAGATATTAATATTTTTTAATGATATTTGTTGCATTCAGATGCATAAGGTTGCATTCAGGTGCTTATGCTTGCATTCAAGTGCTTATGGTTGCATTCAAGTGCTTATGGTTGCATTCAGGTGCATATGGTTGCATTCAGGTGCTTATGGTTGCATTCAGGTGCATATGGTTGCGTTCAGGTGCTTATGGTTGCATTCATGTGCTTATGGTTGCATTCAAGTGCTTATGGTTGCATTCAGGTGCATATGGTTGCATTTAGGTGCTTATGGTTGCATTCAGGTGCATATGGTTGCGTTCAGGTGCTTATGGTTGTATTGAGGTGCTTATGGTTGCATTCAAGTGCTTATGGTTGCATTCAGGTGCATAAGGTTGCATTTAGGTGCTTATGGTTGCATTCAGGTGCATATGGTTGCGTTCAGGTGCTTATGGTTGCGTTCAGGTGCTTATGGTTGCATTCAGGTGCATATCATAAGCAACCATAACCACTTGAAAGCAACCATAAACACCTGAATGCAACCATATGCACTTGAATACAACCATAAGCACTTGAATGCAACCATATGCATCTGAATGCAACCATATACACTTGAATGTAACCATAAGCACCTGAATGCAACCATATGCAGCTGAATGTAACCATAAGTACCTAAATGCAACCATATGTACCTGAATGCAACCATATACACCTGAATGTAACCATAAGCACCTAAATGCAACCATATGCACCTGAATGCAACCATAAGCACCTGAATGTAACCATAAACACCTGAATGCAACCATATACACCTGAATGCAACCATAAGCACCTGAATGCGACCATATGCACCTGAATACAACCATATGCACCTGAATGCAACCATAAGCACCTAAATGCAACCATATGCACCTGAATGCAACCATAAGCACTTGAATGCAACCATAAGCACATCAATGCAACCATAAGCACCTGAACGCAACCATATGCACCTGAATGCAACCATAAGCACCTAAATTCAACTATATGCACCTGAATGCAACCATAAGCACTTGAATGCAACCATAAGCACATGAATGCAACTATAAGCACCTGAACGCAACCATATGCACCTGAATGTAATCATAAGCACCTGAATGCAACCATATGCACTTGAATGCAACCATAAGCACCTAAATGCAACCATATGTACCTGAATGCAACCATAAGCACTTGAATGCAACCATAAGCACATGAATGCAACCATAAGCACAATATCTGTCAGATTCGAGACTGTAACACTCTAAAAAAATTTAATTGATGAAAATTATGAATAATATGGTTATTAGACCTCATTATTATTATGAGATAGAAATAATTAATATATGAAATTAATTGATACTAATAAATGATATCTTAGCACCGTACAGAGAGATGTGTGCTCCGACAGTGCGACACCGAAAAACTGTAACGAAAATAAAATTCGAGAACACCATAATTTCTAAAAAAATATGGCGACATCAGAAATATAAATATCCGGATTTGTTGACTTACGAATTTCGAAATTAAGTCGATGCAACTATTTTCTGGACGATTTTTCACTCAGTGCAAAATAAACTCTAAAAATTAAACTAAATTCATCATAATCTATAAAACCATTACATTAGCCTATGGCTGCAATTTTAACACAAATG
Organism: Colocasia esculenta; assembly: GCA_014218235.1. Lineage (NCBI taxonomy): Eukaryota > Viridiplantae > Streptophyta > Magnoliopsida > Alismatales > Araceae > Colocasia > Colocasia esculenta. The sequence continues at coordinate 99,739,601 of CM024759.1, read as the reverse complement.
TGTATCATTTAAATGTGTTTTCAATAGGATCTTTGGCAAGATGTTTAAGTTATTACGGTAACCATTTTAACCAATATTTTTTTCCTTAGTTTTAAATTTTTATTCTAAAATCGGATTGTGAAAGATGTCATTTTTATTATAAGTTTTTAAATTTAAAAACAATATCATTAAAAAAATAATATTGATATCTATCCAGTTCGGGACTGTAACGTCCTGAAAATTTTTAATAGTTGAAATTTTGAATAATATGGTTATTAGACCTCATTATTATTATGATATTGAAATAATTAATATCTGGGTGAAAAATCGTCCGGAAAATAGTTGCATCGACTTAATTTTGAAATTTGTACGTTAACAAATCCAGATATTTATATTTCTAATGTCACCAATTTTTTTTTGAAAATTATGGTGTTCTTTAATTTTATTTTGTTACAGTTTTTCGGTGTCGCCATGTCGGAGCGCACATCTTTTTGTACGGCATTAAGATAAGTTTATTAATATCAATTAATCCTAGATATTAATTATTCAATCTCATAATAATAATGAGGTCTAATAACCATATTATTCATAATTTTCAACTATTAAAAATTTTCAGGACGTTACAGACCCGAATTGGATAGACATCAATATTATATTTTTAATGATATTTATTTTTAAATTTAAAAGAACTATAAAATAAAAAATGACATATTTCACAATCCGATTTTAGAATAAGAATTTAAAACTAAGGGAAAAAATAATTGGTTAAAATGTTTACTGTAAATAGCTTAAAAATCAACTGGCTCAAAGATCCTATTGAAAAACATTCAAATGATATACATTTGTGTTAAAATTACAATCATAGGCTAATGTAATGGTTTTATAGATTATGGTGATTTTAGTTTAATTTTTAGAGTTTATTTTGCACTGGGTGAAAAATCGTTCGAAAAATTGTTGCATCGACTACTTAATTCGAAATCCGTACGTCAACAAATCCGGATATTTATATTTTTGATGTCACAATATTTTTTAGAAATTATGGTGTTCTCGAATTTTATTTTCGTTACAGTTTTTCAGTGTCGCACTGTCGGAGCGCACATCTCTCTGTACGGCGTTAAGGTATCGTTTATTAGTATCAATTAATTTCAGATATTAATTATTTTTATCTCATAATAATAATGAGGTCTAATAACCATATTATTCATAATTTTCATCTATTAAAATTTTTTAGAGTATTACAGTCCCGAATCCGACAGACATTAATATTATTTTTAATGATATTTGTTTTATATTTAAGAAAAAAAATATAAAATAAAAAATATTATCTCTCACAATCGGATTTTAAAATAAAAATTAAAATTAAAGAAAAAAAAAACAAAGGGTGAGTTACTGTTGCACAAAATGAGCAACAGTAACTCCTGGAAGTTGGGAGGGGGGGGGGGGGGGAGAACCGGGAGCGGGAAGGCTGGGAGGGGGGACCGGGAGAAGGTGGGCGGCTGGGAGGGGGGAACCGGGTGACCGGGAGTGGGGAGGAGGAGCGGAAGGCGGGAGGAGGGCCGCCACGTGTAAGCCTCGGTTGGAGACTTACTGAGTCCGGTCCCCACGTTGCGAGAGGATCCAGACTCAAAAAAAAAAAAAAAAAAAAAATATATATATATATATATATATATATATATAGTGGTTAGGAACTTAGGAGCAGTGGGGGGGAACAAAGTTGGGGCCATCTATCTGGGACTGGGAGATACCATAGTTTTGAAAGCTGAGGTAATGGCTGCTCTGGTAGGTTTAGAAGCAGCAGAGATATATAGGGAAGGAAATGGGGAGGGTATCTAGGTGGAAGGAGACAACTTGCAAGTGATCACTGCACTACTAAGGAACGAGAATGTCCAGATTGATAGATCGAAAGCAACAGATACTCGAGGGTTGGAAGATACACAAAGTAGCACACATCGGTAGAGAGAGAAATTTTGCAGCTGATTAGTTGGCAATGGAGGCTAAAAAGGTAAAATTTAAAAGGGTGTGGAGCTCAGTGTTTCCTAATGAATTAACTAATATGTATTGCAGGCAAGGGCGCGCGTCTAGAAAATGGGACAAAGTAGTGAGAAGGACTCAGTAAACGTGGGGGAGCATGTCAAGCACAAGACTCAGGGGTTGTGGCAGGTTTATTCAGCAAGGAGAAGAGACAGGGCACATGAACGAGGAGGCATATACTGCATCTACGGTACTGGAAGGAACCATTGTGTAAGGAGTTTAAAAAGGACTCGATAGTAGATGAATCGGCAAGAAATTGGGAACCACCTTAAAGGGCCCTAACCATGAAGGTGGTCATCAGCAGACTGAAAGTATGGTATGATGGTCTATCACTGTGGCTACCCACTCAGGATTTTTTTAGTTGTAGTTCTTATCTTTAGTCGTCTTTGTACTTAGACTACCTTATGGTAGTCTTGACCAACCCAAAAAAAAAAAAAAAATCTCTGGGAATGTTGCTAAGTAAAGATTAATCCCTATGGGCATGCAGCTTGGGTTAAAGGCAGGTATTTACATCCAAAGTGATCTATTTGGGTTGTGGAAAGTTATAAACCCAAACATTCTATAGCCTAGAAGGGTTTTCTCAAACCTTGGGACAGGATCTTGCCACACATTAGATATGAGCTATTATTAATAGGTGCACATATAAATTTGCAATTTGATCACAGCTTAACGGCCAAAGCATAATTAATTTATCGGGTACTTGTGGAGATAGCGAGCTTGAGGCGTCAATTGGAACTTCCCACTATCTATACACAGTCTCCCAATTCATCTGAGACGGAGTTTGGCAATTGCCAATATTAATCTCCGGTTTTTCTATTAATACGACCCATCATTGAAGAAATCCCGTTGCATGCTTATAGTGAGGACCGGATGATCTGGTTTTTCTGTCAATCACGGGAGCGACGTGAAAGATTTTGTCGGATTGCAAGGGCAACTTTCTGAGTTCCTGTCAGCTGGTTCTGCTGCGCGCGTGCGGTTATCTTCTTGGGTTTTCCGCTTACACCCCTTTAAACTAAAAATAGCACAATAATCTACATGAAATTTGGATTTGCACATATACACTTTGTCATTTAGGATTTAAATTAGCATTTATATCATGTATAGCACTCACAATAAGTGATTGATTGCCTAAGGGGAATGCTTAAATCTCAGCTGGTCGGATAAAAAATTATCTAATTAATATTAAGATCAGTTGGGGTGTGGACCCCACACCTATCTCATGCTCAATCTCTCATTGATCGGATAACTTTTTTATCCAGTCAATTAGATAAAAAGTGGTTTTCATTACCCAATATCGATGCTTTGTGTCTTCTTTAGCATCTTCGTAAATCTTATTCTTCCAGCTCAATCTTCATATCTTTGCAAATGCTCAGAGGCTTGGACATACTGTAATCTCATTGTTTTTACTCAATTTAAAGATTTGTCGGAGCTATTCTAACACGTCTCTTCACGTACAAGCTTATTTAAATTAGGCTATGACATTGTATTAAGTTTAATATTAGATCAAACTTTTCAACTCAAAATCTTAATGAGTGGAAAGGACACCATTATTATAAGTATAAGAGATATTTTATCCTTTCTAATATAAGACTACTAGTTGGACACTCGTGCGATGCACAAGATATTGTTAGATTTAAATATTTTTAATATATTAATATATTTAAATATTTATTTATATATTTTTAAAAATAATTATAATAAATAAAATAAATAGCATATATTATAAGAACATTTTTAATATAACAAATGCACATTTGGTGCACACCAAACGGTCTGAAAGGGCCTACTAGTGGACCTCGCCAGTGAAGGTGTGCTAGTTTGAATCTTGAACACATTGCTTCTGTGCGACGCTGTAGTGGGTGAGAACTTGCTGGTGAAGGTGAAGGTGCTATGAACACGTAATAAAAATCGGTGAACTCCACGTATAATACCTCGTGAGGACACGTCGGTAGGACACTAAATTTATGAACATAAAGCTCTGAAAAGGTGACGGTGCAGTTGATAAACTGGAGGTTGAGGAGAAAGACGCATGAAGATATACAATTGATTCTTAGGAGGTGAGTTAAAAGAGAAGATTTTTTTAAACAAAAATTTTCACTTGCCATGTCTTGTCGTTTATGAGATTTGCCTTGGAACATAATGTACACAATTGCCAAAAAATACCGATTGTTGGCTTAAAATTGAGTTTTTTAAAAAATTTATGTACTGCCATGTTTTGACACTGTTTGAGACTTGCCATGTTGATATTTTATAAAATTTATAAATCAAAAGAACTAACATTACACAATGTGATATTTTATAAAAATCAAATTAAGAAAATAAAAAAAAATAAAATTTTAATAATATTGAGTATTGTAGCAATACAGTAAGATAATGTAGCGCTACAGTAATGCTACTTATAAAAAATATATATTTTTAAATGTTATATTTTATATTTTATAAAAAATATAAATAAAAAAAACTAACATTACCTAATCAGATTTTTTTAAAAAAAATCAAGATAAGAAAGAAAAAATAAAACATTTTGAATGAATAGTAAATTACTGTAGCTACTGCAGCGCTACAATAAAATTACTGTAATGCTATAGTAGGTGCGATTTATGTGTGTTCAGTGTTGGTGAGGCCTTCGAAAGCACCGGTGTGGCCGTGTGGGGAGAGGTGGTTGTGCATATTTCGAGCCCGATCGGTGGCGAATCCGGTCACAGGTGATGGACTGGTTGATCCCCGCCATCGATATGTGTAGAGGAATGACGAAGAAGAAGAAGACTTACTGTGCAGTGAGATAAGGAAGAAGATGATGATGCCGCGACGACATGACGACATATCTTACACACGCCACAGAGAAGATGAGAAGCAGGTGCAGCCACAGAGAGGATAGAATTAAGCAGTTAGGTGGAGGTTTCCAGGGGGAGGCATGCACCTATCGTGCGAATGGGACGTGAACGATGTGCGATGATTGTTCCCTTCCGGTGCCGGTGCCGGCTACGCACAGTAAATAAGCACGGACGTGAACGACGTTCGACGACGGGAGGTCTCCCAGCCGCATGACGAAAGCCCCTGCATGGGAGTGGCCTCCGCATGCACACGGTAGTTGCAATAGATGGGCATTGAATGTGACGACGGGAGTTCCCCTAACCACGCGACGGAAGCCCTTACACGCCAGAGAGCGTCGGGTGCCCGCAAACTCTGTGGGCGGCCACTCCAGCCCGTCGACACACGGGGTGATGTAGTTTTTTGCAGACAGCAAGGCTCCGCCACGAAGCAGCGCCAGGGAGTGAGCAGTGGGACGCGAGCAGCAGCGGGACGCGAGCAGGAAGCAACGGGGAAGAAGGTTGGTGGAGGGGGGGGGGGGGGGACGACAAGTTGTAGTGTACCATGCTGGGGGAAGAAGGAGCAGGTTGGGGGGGGGGAAGGGAGACGACGGTGCTTCGAGAAGATGGAAGGGGAGGGGGACGACAGTGCTTCGCGAAGTGGTTGAGAATATGCTGGACACTAGTTGAGCAGCAATTACTGGTGTGCACGACGTTGCAGCGGGAGAAAACTCGAAGGTGAAGGAGAAGAAGAAAAGAAATAAAGTAAAAAATTCTTACTTACTGTGTTTAATCATTCGAATATAGTCCTGCCGTGTTTTGCACACTTGGTTTAGATGGAAATGCACCAATTCTTATTGGGTGCCTTTAATTCTCTGCAACTATGTTTCGACGTACAGTGCGGTTCTTACCGGATTACATGTATATAACAGTCATTTGACTCATATATTTTTTCAGGGGACGTTTAGGCGGGAACAGAGATTGTCCTGTTATGCGTCTAAATAGAAAGATTTTAAAAAATTCTAAGATACATTTTGGCAATACAATTTCTTTCTATTTAACAAATTAGAATCACTTGTATTTCTATTTTTATAGGAGATGTTTAGGTGGATTAAAATCATATGTATTTCTATTTTTTATCGGAAATATTTAGAGGGGAATAAGATTACTGAGAATATTTAGGGGGAATAGGATTCTCATGGTGTTGCCACGTGACAGCACAAAAACTGAGAAATATTATATTAGTATAGATTCTATCAATCTTGGACCTCACAACCTTCCTTTGGTCGCCTTTCTTTAATCAAACTTAAGTGTGTGTTTGCAAAAGTATGGACGACTTTTTCATGACCTTGGGCTCCTCTCCTTCCTGTAACTTGGGCCGCCCCAGATTGCACCTACTTTCCGTTCTAGTTTTCATCTGAACTTTTGAGCATTGCAGATACCAAATTCCTAGCTCGTCATGCGAAGATCTATCTTGAATTTTTTTTTTTCATTTTCCTTTTCCTTTTCCTTTACGTATCCAGATTAAGCTGGCGATTTTCAGTTCCATTATTTAGTCCCTGAATTTAACTTGTTATTTGTATTAAGAATAAACTTAAGTGTTCTATAGTGTTTGTGTATTTTAAATTACCTTGTGAATTTGAAATTAAGTTGATATTTTACTTTGGAATTTCAACTGTGATTTAGCTTCTCGTAAATTGTTATTCTACCTTCAATTTCCATTTAATTGCCTTCTAGCTAGCAGAATCAAATCCCACAATTTGCTAATTAAGATTCCAATTAGGACTTACAGTCTGAATCCTATAATCTCCACTCAAATCTGCCAATCCGTTTCCACTACTGCCCACGTCTCCTTCCCTTCTCACCTCAGAGTTTAGCCCCGGAAGAGTCGAACGTAAGAAACAAATTAAGGTAAAGAAATTTATGTATACATGCAGGAGATGTATATATGCCTGGATATTTCTACTTTGATTTGACCAAAACATTTATTCTTTATCCTCACCACTTTGGCAATTCTTATTACAAAAAATAAGTAGAACAGGAAGAATCAAGTACAAATTCATGTGATGGGGTCGAACAGCGTTTATATTAATGTGGGAGAGACCACAGGCCCTGTAGTCGATCCTGACTTCTTAGAAGTGTAAACGACATTGGCCTCGTAATATTGGACCCATATGGCCCATTCTCGACATCTCTTGTTAGTATAATTGTGTGTTTCAAGTAAAAACAGGACTTGTTACTTGTTGGGGACAAATCGATCGGTGTCTGCCCCAGGCACAACTTGAGTACGGGCCGAATTGTGTCTAGGACAGATACGGGACGTCCATGACGTCCTCATCCTATTGATCCGTCTAAGAATTGATGAGAAATGGGTTTGGGACTAATATGGTGACCGACTGGGTGCAACACTTGTTGTTCATTATTAGACCCATCTGGCAATCGTTTGGAGGATTTGTAACTAGTGATGCAGTTTTAAATAATGCAACAACAGTGCATCTAATTAAAACGAACGAAGTACTTGTCATCACGAGGCCCTAAGCCAAGTTAGATAAAGTTAATGTTTTCACGATGAAAGGCTTTACGGTTAATCGCAAGTCCCTGATGCATGCCTCGCATTGGCATAACCCTCCATCAGAGGACAACCAAGTACAAGAGATCTCAGGATGATGAACTCTGGTTGCAGACAATGGCTGCGTGCAGTCTGGTTCGGACTTCGGACAAATAAATGGGCCACCACAAGTGCAGTGGAATCGTAGCTGGTCTTCTTGTGGCAGTCTATCTTCGTGTGGCCCATGGCCGTTGCCTCACGGACTGAGGAGGGTCACAAAGTGTTTGGGCCGGAAGAGCAGAACTATAACTGACCAAGTGCCCGTGCACTCCGGCAACGCCACTCGTACCCTGGACACCAGAGTCCGGATGATGGCGCAGAGGATGCCGCTTCCACGATCCTAGCTATATGGGTTAATTTTCGACATGGATACCCTTCTTAAAATAAAATAAAATTATATATAGATCTATCTTAGATTTACATTCATATCGTACATCTTGTCTATGTTCATAAAGTGGATCGACTTCTCCCACGACATCCATAGAAAATTATATCTTCTTCTTCTACATGTTTATCAAAATCATTAAACAATTTATTAACAGATTAAAAGTGTCCACAAGAGCTAGCATCTATGACATATAAGTCAAGTACGAATGTAGGTATCGGATGAATTTTCATGTAATTTCACCTTCGGGAGAGGGACTTATGCCAAACTATAAAAAAGGAAATCCACATGATATCTTCAAGTTTATCCTTGTTAAACTAAGATTATTATACATGCCGTTCGCGCGCTATGAGGGCATGTTTATCATATAAGAAAGCTTGGTCTAACACAAATCCTGGATTTTACCTGTAAGGCATGGATGCTCGGTGCAAAAGTTAAAAAAGTAATATTTAATATTTGATTAATTAGTCGGGTAAAGAAAATCGCCCGACAACTGTAAAATTGCTTAAAACTATTAGATAGTAAGTGTTCTCACATAAAAAAAAATAAGAAAGGAAATGAGTTAAAGGTAGGTCAACATTCCTCCAAGTACTATCTTGACACCTTTAATCCCAAAAAGCAGAAGAGACACGGAAAAATTTATGATCGTATCTTCTTTTATCCCCACTCTTACATGAGAACGTTGAGATCCTCATTTATATCTCTCTCTCTCTCTCTCTCTCTCTCTCTCTCTCTCTCTATATAGATATATATATATATATATATATATATTATATATATATAGAGATTCTGATTCCATGTAAGCTATCTTAGAGTTGAAGATTCTCTTACTGTTTTTATTATCGTGTTATCTTCTGTAGTGGAAGAGCCATAGATATTCCTGAGTATTTTGATATTCCTTCTTGTTCTTACACTCTCTGTCTAATTCGAACACCTGAGGCACTACTCACAAAATCACGTGGCTATGAAATTGTTTTTTGCGTAGCTATGATGGGTAAGGGAGACGAGAAGCTGGAAGTATTGATGGAGAGAAGAAGAAGGGCGAGTCAGATTGAGGAAACAAAGAAAGTTTATGTTATTTTATTTATTGAGGAAACAAAGAAGTTTATTGCTATTTTATTTTTTCGTGCCCTTCACAACCCGAAGGGATAGGGGTTTTATAGCCTCTGAAGAAAGGTCCAGAAGACTTTCAAGCTTATCTCTTGACTATTGAAAGGATACCAATTATATATATATATATATATAATAAAAATGAACGTTGAGATCCTCATCTGCTAAACAGCATCGGATCCTGCATAACCTCGGAGAGAGGGCCGAGGGGAAAACCATGGTACCGTCTACTTAATCCTCGGGCAGAAGCTCAGACATGCGTCAAGTCAATATACAGGGTCTCTCTCTTCCAACAAGATGTAGACTCCAGTTGCTCGACAAGAGGCTAGCTATCTAGCTACGTGGGCATGCAGTTGAATCTAGCTAGCATCATCCTCCACCGACGAAAACAGAGAATCTGTGAAAAGCTAGGCCAAGGACTAAGCTTGTTCAGACAAAAGTTGGGATACTTTCTGTTTTGGTCGGTAAGTTGGGAAACTTTCTTGTGGGTGTACTCGCTGAATCAGTGAATAGAGAAGCCACTGGGAAGAATATTAAAAAGTCAAGACCCCGTCAATTTATCGTTTCGTCTGTCTTCGCATGTTTAGACATGATATACTGCAGAAAAAGACTCGCCACTTAAACGCGTGCCATCTGATTCGTTGGCATTAGGCAGTATGTTTTTGTCTTCCACACACATCTTAATATTACTTGCAAGGTGGTTGTCTTACACTGAGGTGGGTGGATGGCCTGGTTTCAGCAGGAGACAGGAAGCTGGAGGCGACTCAGTACTGCTCTTGTGATCGTGATCCCCACCTCCACCCCCGCCGTATCCGGTTCATATATATGGTTCCAAGCAGATGGATCTAACAGAATCTAATGATGCAGGCCTCACCTTTATTTGGTGGGGACCATGCTCTGCTCCCACAACAGTCACCACACTCTCTTCCCTCTTTGGAATCTTGATCTCTGTTCATGCCTCCCTCCCCCTGCTTGGTCTCTTCTTAGCTCTGAGAAGCCCTTCATTGCCTGAAAGTGTAGGTAGGCATCAGAGTCAGTCCAAAAGCATATGATAATGTTAGCTATCACTCATTCTTGAAAGCTCACCACTCGATACTTGAATAAATTGGAAGAAGAATACTTAGATCATTTTGACATCCTTAACTAATTAGGTTTGAGGGTACGTGTTAACCCTCTTGTTTGGTTGAAGAAAAGTGAAGAATAAGGATATCAACTAAGGACAATTACTATAATAATATTATTGCGTGTGTGGTATAATCATAATTTAGTGTGCTGTTATCACTAATTTGACTATGTTATTATGTTAATTATTATAGATATATAGGATATAAGGTGTAGTAACAGTACAATGTTCATTATTATGCTAATCTCTATAACAATATAAATTAAAATACTATTTAATGTGTTATTAATCGTAATATACTGTCATATTAATCATAATTTGACTATGCAACCGTTTAATTGTTATAATAATAAAAAATATATAGTATAGTTAATTACCATAATAATATATTAATAATAATAACTATACTATTATATTAAGTTTAGTCATAATTGACCAAAACATCATTGTTTGACTAAGTTATTATGTTAATTACTATCATAATTACTAAAGTAATACAATAATACAATTGTCTTAGTATATTATTATATTGTCTAAACATAATTTAGTGAGAAGTTATCAATAATTTGACTATATATGTTACCATGTTAATTATCATATATAATTATTTATAATATATATTATAAATATGTTAATTGCTATATTGTTTATAATAATTAATTATGTTACTTGCTATAGTTTGACTAATTGACATAGTTATGTATATACAATGAATATAGTATTATTATATTCATTATTATGTTAAGTACTATAATAATATAGTATTAACAATGTGTTAAGAACACTATTTTATTAATTTAAATCTGATTAGTATTTTATAAAAATAAAAAAAGAAAGGTATTAATTGGGAAAAAAAAAGTTGTCTTACATTGTGTAAAATATGGATATATAGAAAAAGCGAGAATAACTCATTCTGAATGAGTTATCTCTATTGCTATCCCAATTTTGAATAACCTCTTAATTAGAGTTACCCCTATAACTATCTTTATTTTAGAGTTATTCTTATTCTTTTTAACCCCTTTATTTCAATGAATAGTAATCATACTAAACAAAATAAAAATAACTATCGCTATTCCACTAGCTAGATCTATTCCCGTCTTATCCACCCAGTTTTCCTTCAAATATATGTGTGACAGATCAATGCCAAAAGTGCATGGGTTAGAAACAATGGGAACGGCGCCCTCTCTAGAGTCTAGAGCTTATAAATTGTCACACCGCTCTGATGGCCCCTCAAAGCTTTCAGCAATCAGTTACACCTTTTTATCTTATGCAGATGATTGCATGACGCCTGGACTAATTAACTTTAGTAGGACAGTTATCAGTTTGATTTGACATAATTAGATACAGTACTACTAAGTACTAAAGTATCATGAGATATACATATAAAGTCTCAGAACTTTATTAATTAATCACAAATTCGTAGACGTGATTCTAAATTTCTAATATACATTTGACGGTATATGTGATATGATATTAAAAAGAAAAAAGGAATGGACGAAAGAAGAAAAAGGACAATAGGTGAAATTAGAATGGAGAACAAATGATGGGTCTGTTTCTACCTCGATCTTCTTCCCTCCTCTGTTTTTCTTTTTCACCTCAAGAAGGGAGAGCAGAAGGGTTTAGCGCTACGTGACTGATCCATGCAGCAACCGCTCCCAATAGTGCGACTGATCGATAGACCCACCACACGTGGGAGGCGATACATGTGAAAGAAAGAGAGAAAAAGGAGTAGAGCCTACTGTGGGGTGCGTGGAGGGGGAGATGCCAGTGCGTGAAACAAGGGAACACGAACAAAGTACTACAGTTTGATTTGGCCAAAAGGTGAAAGATTGCGTGACGGAAGGCAAACATGTGTTTCCTCGCAGTCGAAAGATATCTGCCTGTTATCACACACATCTGCCCTCCTTTCCTCTTGGATGGTCGCAAAAGTTGGGGGCCATGAAAGCACCTGCCCTCCTGTCTCCCACAACTCGCACTCGAATGAAAGGAAGGAAAGCTAGCTAGTTGTCCTCGGACTGATCACCAGTACCCTTCTATCTCCCTGTCCACAGTTGGCCAGTCACCTACTCGGAAAAGTGTTAGAGTTAACTTAACTCAACTCCACGCAACTTACACCGAGTTAAAATACAGTTTGCTTTGGTAATGTAAAAGTTAACTTCGGGGTTAAAGTGGGTTAACTCACTTTGTATTTTTGTGATTTGGGTAGCTAAAGTGGGTTAACCCTCTACCTTTGTCTTGTCTTTCCTAAAAACCTTATTCTCTACCCTCCATTACTTTTCTTTATTAATTTTTATTATACTATATGCTACCATCTATCTTGTGCTAAGTAATTACTACTAGCATAATTAAATTTATTATGAGATATAATTAGAATATGAAATATAATTTTCATCATTAAAATTTCTAAACTACATGGTACTTGATTTTTTATATATATTTATGTATCTTATTTTTATTATATGTTATGCTACCATACTTTATTATAAAATACACATATATCTATATTTTCATATGTCCATGCACATGATCATTAAAAAATGATATCATGACTATACTATATACTATCATCATATTATTTTATTGTGAATATAATATGATGATAGGACTTATAATATAATATTTAGCATTAAATTTATTAATACTATATGCTAACATCATATCCAAGTTATATTAATTATGAAACCATAGTATTATTACATTTTTTTCTCGTATATTTTTATATACATTATCATATATTTTATTCATTATTATTATTTTTAGATAAATTTGTTGTTAATAATTTAAATTAACACATTTACATAATAGATCTTCTAGTTTTACACAATTACACATGACTTATTCTACAGTTCACATAATGTCAACCATATGTTTATTTTTCAAAAAATTAACTATGCAAGTTTAAATTTAAATAAAATATTAATAATCTCTAGAAAAAAATGGACAACATTTCGTCTATTTTACGTCACTTAAACCCCTTTAACAAATTGCGACAATATATAATCTTAAAATCAATCTACATCTTTCAAACATACCAACCACAGCATTACCACAAATCATCATATATACCACCACAACATTATCGTACACATACCAACCATGCATTACCACAATCATCAATTTACATTATCACGAGTCCGAATGTACAACAAGAGTGACAGTCCGCCCATGGTATACAAAACATAAGAACATGCTTTTCTTATAAAAATCAAATATATAATTATCTCCCCATTCAACATAACTCTTGTCCGAATGTACAAAACATAACCTTGTGTCCCCATTGAACATCAATACAAACTGCAATTGTAAAAAGAACCATTAATACATGTAACCAACAAGAGTAAAATAAGATTGATGTATAATAACATTAATTGATTACATGTGTGTGCAAAACATAACTCTTATCTCCACATTGAACATCAATACAAACCTGCAATTGTAAAAAGAACCATTAATACATGTAACCAACAAGAATAAAATGAAAATTGATGTATAATACCATTAATGATTACCTGGGTCAACGATTGTTCCTTTAACAAAACTATAGAGCATGTGAGTTCCTGTACAAAAAAAATCCTGAAAGTGATGGTTTAATTTTGTTGTATTTGGGCTCAGAATTTCAAATCCGCATTTTCAACGGATTGCCTATTTGACCATCCAACTGTTGAATTGGATAAAACAATTCACTCATCATTGCCCAGTACCCACACATTGTCACAAATGAAGTCACCTGCTACACTACTATGATACATTTGTAAATGCATGCACATATGTGGGGTTGCATCATTCATGCCATCCTACCAAATAATGCAGGTATTGACAAATATATTATAGTAAGAGGATAACTTGTCATTTGTAAAATATGTGGGTTAGAATCGGAACACCTGCATATAATCATCATTTGCATGATATAAGAAACAAAGTTTAAAAATAACCAAATATAGAAGTACAACAAATCACTATTACATGTGATTAAGAATTCAGAAACAACACTAATATGATAGCATAAACGTAGAATAATAAGGTTACAATGCTAGCCATTCTCTAAACAAGCGTATGAGATCAAAACGGATGGTGAGTGCTCGCCTTTTGAACACACAGCCAGAGGGTTTAACTGCAACACAATTATGCAGTTAAAATATAGAAGGAACATCATTAACTACCGAGTTAAGATAGAGGTGGAAGATTGCAACCTCAGAATATTGCTGCCAAACTAGATTAGATGCAATATTTGCTTAGACTTCTCATCCCATTGAATCTGACAACATTAATTAGGTTCTCAGTAATGAGATAATAAGTTTTTAGAAAGTAAAACGTGATAGAAGTAACATAGTGGCCAGTCAACCCAAATTCTTCATTGAACAAGTATTGGACCATTTCCCATCCATCACTATTGAGAGTTCCCCCCACTACTTTCTGTAGATTATATTCTTCTCCAATGAGATATATTAGAAGAAAATCTTTATTGTCATCCCACAATGCACCTGAGTTGAATTATGCATAAGGATATCAGAGTCAAGATAGATAAGTAGTAAATGAACATTACGAAAGCGTCAAATAAGCATGCTGACAATAAGTTGGCAAAATTACAAACAAAGAATGCTAAGAACATAGCAACGTAGATATTATCTTCACATCCTGGTTGGGTAAGACCTAATTGTTTGCCCATATTTGTGTAGCAATTTGTGTGTGAAGATTCTCCCCAGCTTGCATGTCAGGAGGATTAACCACAGGTTAGGGTCTTCCGGAGGATCATCATCATCCTCAATGTTATCCATTTGGCGTAGGTTAAGTAGTAGTCTCCCCATGTTCGCGTCGGATGAAATTGTGGACAACGCAACATGCAAGAACAATTAGCACTTGTACGCGAAACGGATAACAATTGCCCTCCCTCAAAGTCTGAAATCTATTCTTAAGCACACCGAAACAACGTTCCACACAGTTGCGAAGTTGGGCATGACGATGGTTGTACTTGTCGCGCATATTCCTGTATGCAGCATTACCACGATTTTGGTATTCTGAGAGATGGTATCGTTCTCCACGGTAAGGTGCCAAGAATTGTGCAGCATTCCCATATCCTGAATCCACCAAGTAGTACTTTCCTATTATTAAGACAAAGAATGGGTTAGTCAGGAGCCGCTCCTTCGAACATGAGAACGATATGGTATTGTCATACCTTGTGGTACTTTAAAATCACCAACGTCGATGGCTCGTCTAAGGACGGTCATATCTGCAGCCGCTCCTTCGAACCCGACACCCACATAATGAAAGATGAGATCAAAACCACATACGCCCATCACATTTTGGCTTATCACATATTTCCTATTTCTGTAACGTGCTTGTTTGTCTTTGAGTACGTGTGCTGGAATGTATGTTCCATCGATTGCACCTATGGCATCCTGGATAATATGACAAATATGAAAATTGAAAACACGTGCTTAAAATGAGATATATCATTTGATAAGACAAACGATTACCTTGAAATATGGGTAGAACGGTCATCATGGCGAATGCGAGGGTGTACTGGATTAGTCTCAGATGGAAGCACGATGTATGTGAATCGAAGTGATGCTATTGCCTTAATGACACGGTTGACATAAAAGCTGATAGTCTCGGACGAGTGTTGAAAGTATTCACACATTGCACCTGTTGCAACACCATGTCCCATAGCATGCAAAAACATTGCTAGCTGCTCAGATGTTGTCACATAACGAGAATCTCGGATGAGTTCCCTCTCCACGGATGTCCCTTAATTTAGAAACATGATGGGTGCATCTGAAACGTGTTGCAGCAACGACGTTCATGGCCGTTTAGTATTTCGTGGACCCACACATGTCCTGTGTGACGACTAGTATGCATGGGTCTAGGGATCGGAGTGGTGTCTTCCTCATCCTCATCCATTTATAGAAGACATTAGCATCTCACTAACTGCCAAGAACATAGCATTCTCCTCCAATATGGCATCCCTCAAAAGTGTGTCATAGTGAATACGGTCTATCTGAGTTAGTTTGTATAACATGATTTAAAGATCACATGACATGAATAAATGTTTCATCATCGAATTAACTAATACTTGACATAACAATGGAGAATAAGCTACAATGTTTGTAAACAAAGTAGAACTGTATAATGTTCTAATAACAACGTAGAAGAGTTATATAAAAAAGATAAGACTACATCCTCATTTACTAATCATAACTATGAAAATGAGTCCCACAAATATCAGCAACAGGAGTAACAAAATCATCAGCAAGATAACAAGGACTACATCCCGATACACAACAGTTCTCAGCTCCCTAGGTTGTGTTTCATGCACAACAGACGGTGCCTGGATTTGCACCGTATCATTTGCACTTGAAGTTGGTCTCATGATGATTCCCCTAAACGCCATGTTCCCTTCCTCAACGGTTGCAAATCTCTTATATCTTGCTCCAGGAAAACCAATGACTTGTTCATAACATTCAGACCAAGTGTAGTACACACCCGGTTGACGACCCACCCACACAACATAACATTTATATCGAGCCATGTTCAGTTTCACAGGTAGCCTGCAAAACCATAATAGCATTGTTGAAAGCATAAAAACAATCCAAATACATCGACAAGATGAACATGATACCCATAATGTAGATCAATATAAACAATTGTTTAAACATGAGCAGTAGATGGAAGGAGTCCACTAAAAGATAAATGTGAAACCCAAAACATCATAACGAACAACTCTAATCATCATAACGACATCGAAAGACTACAACCTAAACCATAACACCGACAACAACTAAGTAGATGGACAAACACATCATACCAACAAATCCTAGGTGTTGGTAATGATCCAAACCATAGCATCTTCCTCATCTAGAGACATGAAGACCACCCTTTTAGATGCTATCTCAAACAGCGGCAAAGCCCTCATCAGCAACTCCTGTGAGTATCCGACCATTGTCTTCAATCGCGACACACACTCCCTTACAGTGTATTGCTCTTCGTCCTTGGACATTGTACATGAAGAAGACCCAGGGAATAATGACTTTGCCAGCTTCATGCGTTGATCATTTAACTGGCAATATTGAGCTAGGGTCAACAGTTCAGAAGACTTCTTGCTTCGCCTTTTTCTGCTCTGGGATGACTGGGCTTGTGTGGTTCTTCTCTTGTCGGTTGGTTCCTTTGGGTATGTCCTCATTGGAGTATTTTGTGGGTGTTTTCATAACTTGGAGGTTGAGACAAAGGAGGAAAATCAAAAGGATTGAAATTATCATCATCGATGGACTGTACTTATTGCGAGTCCAATCCCATCGCACTAAACCCTTGTCTTGTAGAATTGTCATCATCACCAAAAGAGCGTCGCGAATCAACATCTACATCTTGGGTGGATCCAAGGAAATGTGAACCCCTAATTGTGGTCTTCCCGCATAAGATATCATTTGTTGCTTATAAGGGAATGGTTGTCAATAAGTTTCCCTAAATCTACATTTGTCTGCAGCATTGGATAAAGATTAATGTTGGGTTACTAAAGATATTACGAATAAAACCATAACATGTTAAATTAGAAATGAGACCTTACCGCTATGGCTGCTTGGATACTCTCCTCATCCGAGGCAATTGGACAATTTCTTTGTTCATCCCACCCCATCCACTCCACTTCTCGTGCGCAACGATCATATTATGATATAACTTCTTTAAATTTTTCCAACGGTAAAGTAAATGACTACTCTGTCTTTAACCCCCGCCTCTCGAATAAAGCGCTCCAAAATATCATTGAACACATGGTTTTTAAAAGTCCCTTGGTGTGAATAGTTTCTAAGGTATTCATCAGTCAATATGTCTAATAAAATCTTGTCTTGTCTGAAATACCAATTTGAGATGCAGGCTTGGAGGAGGGACGGGTCCCAATCTCATCTAAACATATGCACAATGGATTGTCAATAGATTAACAGACAATGAAAATAATGCTTATACGAAGTTCTAACATGGGACTTTCTAAAACACATGAACATGGACATGGTGGTCCAAGAACTACTAAGTTCACGTACAACAACTATTATGTGATTCACAATAATCAAGAAGAACCCTCCCACTCACTAAATAATTGAATTATGTCATTGAGGAAAGGTAAGCTTCTCTCCTTTAACGACAACACCAACGGATTGAACTGCAAAGGAATATGAAAAAAATGAGGTACAATGATATAATTTGGGGCATTTTAACTTACATTAGGTGCCAGTCACAAACCTCAACATAGGCATTCCATGAAATGACATTTCCAACCACTTGATTGGTGCCTTTATCCCACTTGAAACCTCCATTTTCTAGCAGGTCTTTAGTGATCACGTAAATACTTTTGTAAAAAATCAGTCTACTTTGTAATTGACAAATAGTTGCATTGACCTCATATTGGTCAATGAATGTCTCAACTATGAACTGCCAGGCATGGTTCGGGACAAAATCACCACTCACTAACTCCTCCTTAAGTAGACGTATAAGCTTTTGATTCCATGTCGATGGTCCATATATAACCTATAAGCTTGAACAAAGTATAAGAAGAACAAGCTAGCCCCACTTTTATAACGGAAAAAAAATGAATGATCTGAAGCTGATGTGAAGTAATAGTCAAGTTTTGTAGAGAAAGGTTCATAGATTGAGGTATTCCTTAACCTTACTAGCTCAAGATGTGCCCTACAAAGGATTGATTCCCTACCAGGTTTAAAAATCAGATTGGGAACTGCTTATAGCAAGTATTGTTTTTGAATCCCATTCTGAACTACAAGCTGCCAGTTATGGGCAGGCATATTTCATTTGCTCTGGTTCATGTATGTAATCATTTACATGTACATCATATACATGTACATAAAAACCAGTTCAATAGGATCTACATGACTAGATGTACATAACAGCAGGAAAACAACAACATTATGATAGGAGAAGTACATAAAATCAAGCTCATAGCAGGAGCAAACAAGATTTAATCAAGTAGGTGTAGATAAAGACCAGTTCATGAATGTAATCATGTAGATGTGATCATGTAGATGTACATTAAAAACCAGTTCAACAGGATGAACATGATTAATTCTTCATAACAGCAGGAGACAGTTCATGGATGTAATCATGTAGATGTAGATAAAAACCACTTCAAGAGGATTTACATGATTAGATGTACAGAAGAACAGGAGAAAAGAACAAGATTAATGAGAGGAGAAACCAGTACATAAATAGGATATATAGAACTAATAGGATAGATACAAGTAAACAGGACCTACATGATTACATCATAACATATCTACATAACAACAGACCTACATGATACATCTACATAACCAGTTGAATATTTCCAGCAAGATAATTCATGTTCAATAAACATGGATGTACAAACCAGTTCAATTACATATCATAACCAGTTGAATATTCCAGCAAGATAATTCATGTTCAATAAACATGGATGTACATAACCAGTTCAATAACATAACATAACCAGTTCAATATTTCCAGCATAATTAATTAATGTCAGGGGAGGAGGAACTAGTACATAAACATGGATGTACATGATTACATCAACATAAAAACCAGTTCAATATAATCTCCCAGAACATATCTACATAACAACGTGACCTACATGATTACATGTACATAACCAGTTCAGATTGGGAACTAAATATAAATACTAAATAACATATACAGATTAAAAGATGGACAGGCAAACATGGATGAAAAAAAATTCTATTTGAAGCTTGTAAAAACATGAACACTAAACAAAGGTAAACATAAAAAATTGAATTCATGAAGTACCTGGCTGAGACATCCTTAAAATTTCACCGCTAAAAGCACCTCACAACCTTAAAACATGGGTCCACAATTAGATATTTATTTACTGTGTCAAACACATACAGTCAAATAAATACTAGGAACCAGGAGGATAAATAACAGGAACGCAGGAACATGATGTAATCATGTAGTGTAAATAAAAACCAGTTCATGGATGTATAAACCAGTTCAATAGGATCTACATGATTAGATGTACATAAAAACCAGTACATAAACCAATTCAATAGGATCTACATGATTAGATGTACATAACAGCAGGAAAACAACAACATTAATGTTGATGTAATCATGTAGATCCAATCAAGTATATAAAATTAAGTTCATAGCATAGCAGGAGGAAACAAGATTTAATCAAGTAGGTGTAGATAAAAACCAGTTCATGGATGTAATCATGTAGATGTGATCATGTACATGTACATTAAAACCAGTTCACCAGGATGAACATGATTAATTCTTCATAACAGCAGGAGACAGTTCATGGATGTAATCATGTAGATGTAGATAAAAACCACTTCAACAGGATGTACATGATTAGATATAGATGATTAGCTGTACAGTTCATGGATGTAATCATGTAGATGTAGATAAATCAGATCAACAAGATGAACATGATTAATGGATAGATAGAAGTAAACATGATTATACCAAGCCATATATCCAATCAAGTATACCAAGCCATAAATCTGCATCGGTAAACACCAATAAAGGTAAACATTATCAAATCTACATAATAATCACACAATCATGGCAGAAACCACACTAGGTTCAGTCCATTATGCAAACAAACATGAGAATCCGAAATACACAAACAGAAAACATTTCAAGAACACAAGCATAAGTAAGAACACAAAAGCCTTGAAAAACATGCATAAATACAATCGGATCCAGACAAAACTTCACAGAGAAACTGAGGTCATAAAAATGTCAGTCCAGGTTATAGTAAACAGGAGCAAATGGATACATACACAGTAAAGCCTTCACAGGAGAAAACTTTTTATTAGCAGTTAGAACAAACAAACATGTCAAGTAAACTCTTTTATTAGCAGTTAGAAGAAACACAACAGAAAACATTTCAAGTAACCAGGAGCACATGGACAATCACACAGTAAAATGAACATATCATCAGGCAAAGGAGATACAATAGAACGGACCACAGAGCAAAGAGTATGGGGAAATACGACATCAAGGGTAGGTGGTATAGGGCACAGTCACAAATTACCGAGCTCGGCCTTGAAGAACACAAGTATCGTGTTGCCCAGCTAGCTAGCCCAGAGGGGGGGTGAATGGGTTATAAAACTTCGATCTTTGATTAAAACCTGTTTACTGAAAAGATTGCACAACTTAATAACAAGGTTAGAGTTAGAACAAACAAGATAACAATCACACAAAACACATCCACAAGACACAAGGATTTTATCCTGGTTCGGAACTCCTCTCCACAGGAGACCTACGTCCAGTCCCTGAGCAATACCTCAGGATTTTACTATCAAGGGTACAATCCCCCTTAAGGATCCTTACACCCAGCCTCAACTGGTCTTCCTTCAGCCTGAAGGGAACAACAACCACCCTGGATACCACCAGGTCTTCCTTCGTCCAGAAGGGAACAACACCACAACCACCCTCGTAGGGAACACACCAGGTCTTCCTTCGTCCAGAAGGGAACACAAACTAATCAGAAAAGGTTGTGAAAACAGGCTTCAGATTCTAGCTTGACCAGCTACAACCTGAAGCTCCTAAGCCCCCGAGAGAGAAAGAGATTTAACAAGGTTTTTCTCTCCAAGGACCACACAGGCTCTTACAAATGAGAAGATTCCTTTTGAGCACAGAGAGCTAAGAGCTTAGAACAAGGTTGGAGTGGAGGCTTCGCTCTTCTTCAAAGTTCTAAAGATTCTAAGGATGGATTTCTTTCTTCTTCAAATCAAGCGATGTTGCACTATCGCCTCTCTTTTCTTTTTCTTGAGTCTTCTATTTAAACTGCTGATTCAAATTCGAACGTTGAAGTGTCCGTTGTCTCTTATCCTTGTGTACGTTAGACTGGTTACTGAGGAAGCTTCTGATCGTCAGTCTTTTATCCTGGTGTACACGCCAAAGAGATGTCATAGAACTTTGTATCTTGTGTCCAACGTTGTCCAGATGAGTCTTGTCAGATATCTGTAAGCATATCATCAATAAATAGAAGACAGCTAGGACTGCTGTCTATTGTTAGTTGAGATGGAACAGATATTGCAGTATATAGCAAAGCTCCTTTCTGTCCAAGAAAAAGTACGTAGACAGAGTAGCATAGAAATGGAAGATATTGTCTGCATGCATGGGAGATACGATCGGAGAGCATTTAATGCATAGCAGTCAACGGACAAGATATGACTTTGACTTTTCAACGCTATTAAAAAGCATATACTGATGCATCAAGAAATTCGATAAAAAGAATCTTGCTGACTTCATAACTTATGAAATCGTTATGAATTATAGCAAGTCGTTATGAACTGTAAAGAAATCGTTGTGATAACTTATGAAGCCGTTACAACAGGCAAGTCGTTGCGAGTTCTAAAGAAATCGTTGCAAGAAATCGTTATGAAATAAAGAAGTCGTTACGCGAAATCGTTATGACTAATAAAGAAGTCGTACGCGAAATCGTATGTAATGTTTATAAAGAAGTCGTTACGCGAAATCGTTATGACTAATAAAGAAGTCGTTGCGCGAAATCGTTATGACTAATAAAGAAGTCGTTACGCGAAATCGTTATGACTAATAAAGAAGTCGTTACGCGAAATCGTTATGACTATCAAGTTGTAAAGAAATCGTTACGAAATCGTAGATTCTAAAGAAATCGTTATGACTAAAGAGTCTGCGAGTTCTAAAGAAATCGTTACGAGGTCTAAAGAAACGTTACGGCTAGAGAGTCGTTGCGAGTTCTAAAGAAATCGTTACGAGGTCTAAAGAAGTCGTTACGGCTAGAGAGTCGTTGCGAGTTCTAAAGAAATCGTTACGAGGTCTAAAGAAGTCGTTACGGCTAGAGAGTCGTTGCGAGTTCTAAAGAAATCGTTACGAGGTCTAAAGAAGTCGTTACGGCTAGAGAGTCGTTGCGAGTTCTAAAGAAATCGTTACGAGGTCTAAAGAAGTCGTTACGGCTAGAGAGTCGTTGCGAGTTCTAAAGAAATCGTTACGAGGTCTAAAGAAGTCGTTACGGCTAGAGAGTCGTTGCGAGTTCTAAAGAAATCGTTACGGTAACGATTTGAGTGTTCCGGTCAAAGAGGAAGTCGTTCTGCTTATCAAAGAAGTCGTTACAGGGACTTGGATAGAAATGATGGGACTTACCAGATTGTCTTGATCTTTCATTTTTCTTTTGCTTCCTGTTCTCAAGGCTCAAGAAATCCATTAGTGTTATTTTGTTAATCATCAAATTAATATATAAATAAATGGAAATATTTATTATGGGGACAGTTTGGTCATCAATCTCCCCCTTTTGATGATGACAAAATATACTAAACATCAGACAAAGAATGAAATATGTTTTTCAGATTTACGTTAGTTGTCTCCCCCATTTTGTCATTAGGCAAAAAGATAAGCTGTGAGACAAAGAAGAGAGAAAGATTTTATTAAGAGGGAGAAAGATAATACAAAGGAGATAACAAGGAGGCATGCTGTGAGATAACAGCCCATGCCTTGATCTCAAGATCCTCAAAAATTTGCAGAAACACGCCAAAGGTAACTGAGAAGGAGGGTCCCATGGAAGGGATGTTCCTCTGAATGTAGAGTTGCCTTTGCTGCTCTATGAACTCTCCATACTGAGTTTTGTCCAAAATGAATCTGAAGTAAGTACTCTTGCCAAAACTGGCCCTATGGAGAAATCTGTCCAAGGAAATTGGATAGTGAAGTTGTTGATTTAACAGATCCTGCTTTAAGGCATAGAAGGCAGAATATCTAGCTGCCCATACAGCATAGAGCTCTGGTATGGGTGCGATGGAATTGAGATCCATAAAGGCTTCTGCAGAAAGAGCAGGCTTCCTCTGACTGACCAGATCTTGATTGATAGCTTCCAATTGCTGATAAGAGGCCCGATAGAGAAGCTCCCATTCTGATGAGGTGAGTCGTTCACACTCAGAAATGAGTGGAGCTAAGGTCAGAGAAGAGATGCGGCCAGAGTGATATTCTCTGAAGATGAACCGCAAGAAGGAGGGAGATCGGCCCTGCTTGGCTGACATCCGGCCAGCTGCCTTGCAAACATATCTAGAGCGAGAGATCCAGCATCTGAATTAACACTAACGAGTGCAGCTTCGGCAGAAGAACTGGAAACTCAACTTGAAGGAGACAAAGTCTACTGTAAGAGGAAGGTTGAGAGGGGTCTCTGATTGCAGCACAGTAATCTGCGAGTTGAACTGGCAAAACTGAACTTCTGGAATTTTGTTCAAGTAACAGAAGTCACTGTACAGCTGAAAGGCTCTGGCAACGCGAATTTCCTTCAAAATGAAGGATCCCCAAGAGTTCTTGTGCTGGAAGATAAACCACTCAGAGAAGGTGAGTGGGTGAGCTCTGAGAGAGAGGGATTCGGCCCTTGCAGTCAGGTATTTTGAGTACTGAGCCTTGTTTCCTTTGATAGCTGCCCACTGATCTTCAGTCTTGAACTCAGTGCCCTCAAAGATTTTGGATTTGAAAGCTTGAGATATCTGAGTAAAAGGAAGAACAATGGCCAGGTGTTCGGAGAGGTTGAGAAAAGGAATACCATAAATGGTAGAAAGAATGCATTTCTGGAGGTATTCTTTGTAGATAGGTCTTCTCTTAGGATCAAGGGTAAGAGAGTACCATAAAGGAGGGTAGAGAGAAGCAGAAGGAGTGCTTAGAGAGGAAGAGGTTTTCTCTTTTCAAGACAGGACTAGGAGGGTCAGTCCTGTGAATGTGAGAGGCTGTGGAAAGAATGGTGAGGAGAGTGTTCCTTTCAAAATGGTCTGGAACATTGGTGTCAAAAATACCAAGAGGCAGAGGTTTCACTGGAGGAAAGGTAACAGAATTAGGAGGAGTAGGAGGATAGAAAAAGTGTTTAGGATTAAAGGAAGAGGTTGGTTGAGGATGAGATGTTTGGGTTTTAATAGGTGAAGGTTGAGGAGTTAATGAGGATGAAGCTGAGATGAGAGCTGGAGTAGGTGAGAAGGAGGGTTGAGAGGAAGTAGAGGATGAGGAAGGTTGGGTGCGAGGCATGGGATGTTTTATGGTTGGTGGAGCAGGAGGTGCAGTAGGAGGAGATGAAGGTGTGGAGAGGGTTGGAGTGGCAAGAGATGAAGTATCAGGGGCCTTGGAGACTGACACTGGCTCTTTTCCTCTGGCCTGACTTTCTCTGACTGCAGGAGAGGGTCCTGAAGACCCTGAGGCTGCCACTGGTCCGGGTGACCTACAACTGATGGCCCTGACCCTTGAACTGGCGGCCCTGTTGGCCCTGAGACTTCTGCTGGAGGCCCTGGTGGCCTAGGAACTTCAGCTGGAGGCCCTGGTGGCCTAGGAACTTCAGCTGGACTGCTCTGAGTAGGTGCAGGAGGGACACCACTAGACTTTGAAAGATGAGCCAGCAAATTCTCATATCAGACATTTCTTTATTGAAATACCTCATTGCATTTCTTATTGAGGATACGTCTGAGGAGGTTGAAACTTGATTTGAAACAATTTCTTGTATACCAGACTGAACTGATGCCAAGATCTCTCCTTGGGCTTTTAACAAGGCCATAACATGCTTCAATTTTTCTTTCCTATGGCCCTTCCTTGACCTCCTGTGAACAACTCTTTTCTGCTTACTGGCTGAGAGACGCTCCTCAAGATTTATAGTTGCACTGGGCCTTCACTAACATCAACCAAGGCTGGAGCTGGAGTTTCCTGAGTAGGTGCAGCTTTCTCAGAAAAGGCTTCATTCTCTGGCTTTTCACTCTCAGCATGCTCCCCCTGAATGGGAGCAGGGACTTCAATACTTTCTTGCTCCCCCTGAGCAGGAGCTTCTTCCAAGACAACATCTTCATCAGGTTCACCTGCCTTAGAAGAGACTGAGATGGAGGGAATGGAGTCCAATATTCTTTTAAAATAGAGGCGACTAAGGTGGTGGGCAAGGAATCTGCCACACCAGCTGCACCCTCTTCCATTGAGCTTCGGATTGGCATCCCACAGCTGACTCAACTGGTTCTTGCTCTGCTGGACTTGCTGCTGCTTGCTCTACTTCTACTGCTTCTGGAATATCTGCAATAACTGCTTCTCCTTCAGCCACAGAGGATTTCGACCAAACTCCTTCTTGCACTGAAAAGCCACTTTTCTTCAGGTTTCTGGACCTTATAGACTGGCCCATCTTTTCAGCTACCGCACCTGACAGATCTACTCCAAAGTGCTTGAAAATCTTGGTCAGAAGATGGGCATAGGAAGGGAAACATTCAACTTGCTCTTTGTTTCCCATAACTGAGCATGTGCAAACATCATTCGCTCAATCATCACTGCGGCCAGGTTTATCTCTTTGTTCTGGATTGCCCAGAACATTATGTCCGAATCTGCCCTAGTGCATGAGGAAAAGGTAGCACTACGGGGAACTAAGATTTGGCAGACTATAAAGTGAAGCAATCGGTTGAACGCGGACATCTGATTAATATCAAGCTTCCCATCCTTCAACTTAAATCCTGGACCGATAATCCCGAGACCTTTGACTTCATCATTCACAGAGTGAATGCCACTAAATCCCGAGGTCTTTACTCCAAACAGATCACGCAACAGCTCATGGGTTATTCTGATTTGGATACCCTTGACAGAGGAAACAAGGGATCCATCTGCTTCTGACTTCAGACAGATGTAGAAGGCTTTTACCAAGTCGGGTAGCTTACCTCACTGAAGGTGACCACATCCATCCACTGCGATCTTCTTAGAGTATCAACTAGCCTGGCCATGCCACTCTTCTCAAGATTCTGAACATCCACTGCCTTATTTCCGCAAATCTTTGTCTTCAAAAGTAAATCTTTCTTGCTCCCTGGGGATAAATACTCAGCACTGTAGCCCCCAACACTTCCGGAGATCAACGGAGCGGCCATGGGTGCAGAGAAGAAAAGATTCTGGAAGGGAGGATGATGGAAGGGACGGAAGTTCTCGAAGGAGTTCTTCGCGGGAAGAGAAGAAGGCTTCGAAAGATGCAGAGAGTCGATCCCAAAATCGTTAGGGCATCAGCTTTGGGTGAACAGATAGAGATAAAAAGGGTAAAGGTGGAAGACGAATCGATCTCAAAGCGATTTGGGTAAAATAATATTACTTTAATGACAGGAGGAGCGCCAAAAGGCGGCAAAGGTAGAAAGCGACAAAAAGGTTTGACAAGTCAAACAACTTTCTACACAGAAGCGGTCAAAGCATATAGATAACTGAGTTTTGTTTAACTTAACGGAGAGAGAACTTTCATTTAATCTGAAAAATTTATATGTCAATAAAATCACAGAAATTCTTTCACAAATTGCACATCCCTAGTTCCTTCTAAGAGATGTAAATCTCTCTTCAGGTAGGGCTTTTGTGAAGATATCTGCCAATTGACCATTTGTATCTATAAACGAAATTTCTAAATTACCACTAGCTACATGGTCTCGAATAAAATGATATCTTACCTCAATGTGTTTCGTCCTTGAGTGTTGAACTGGATTTTGGTGAGGTTGATGGCACTAGTATTATCACACAATAGAGGAATTGATTTGATGTGAATGCCGAAATCTTCAAGTTGTTGCTTTATCCAAAGAAGTTGTGTACAGCAACTTCCAGCAGCAACATATTCCGCCTCAGCTGTTGATAGAGCTACTGAATTTTGTTTCTTGGATGTCCATGATATTAAGCATCCTGCAAGAAACTGACAACATCCACTGGTGCTCTTTCTATCTACTTTGCAACCAGCATAATCAGCATCTGAATATCCTATTAGATTTATCTCACAAGATCTAGGATACCAGAGACCTAAATCATGAGTTCTAGCTAAATATCTAAATATTCTTTTTACAGAGATTAAGTGAGACTCTCTAGGGTCTGCCTGATATCTAGCACACATGCATACACTGAACAAATGTCTGGTCTACTGGCAGTTAAGTAAAGTAATGATCCTATCATACCTCGATAATTCTTTTGATCTACCCTTTTACCTTTTTGATCACTGTCCATTCTGGTTGATGTGCTCATTGGAGTTGATAATGGCTTTGCATCTTCAAATCCAAATTTCTTCAACAGCTCTTTGGTGTACTTTGCTTGACAGATATGAGTGCCATCCTTCCCTTGCTTGATTTGCAATCCAAGGAAGTAGCTTAACTCCCCCATCAAGCTCATTTCGAATCTCCCTGCATAAGCTTTTCAAAGTACTTGCAAAGAGATTCATCAGTAGATCCAAAAATAATATCCCACATAGATTTGTACAAGAAGTATATGTTTAACCTTAGATTTATAAATAATGTACTATCTACTTTACCTCTAGTGAAACCATGATTTAATAAGAAATTACTGAGCCTTTCATACCAGGCTCTAGGAGCTTGCTTTAGACCATATAAAGCCTTATGTAGTTTAAATACATGATTTGGAAATTCAGAGTCGTCAAAACCTGGAGGTTGTTCAACATAAACTTCCTCCTTGATGAAACCATTTAAAAAGGCTGATTTGACATCCATTTGAAAAAGTTTTAAATCAAGTGCGGATGCATAAGCAAGTAAAATCCTAATGGCCTCAAGTCTAGCTACAGGTGCATAAGTTTCATCGAAATCTATGCCTTCCTCTTGGGAGTAGCCTTGAGCCACCAATCTGGCTTTGTTCCTTAAGATTATTCCAGACTCATCCAGTTTATTTCTGAACACCCATTTGGTGCCAATAACTGAATGATTGGATGGTCTAGGAACAAGTGACCATACTTGGTTTCTCTTGAACTGATTTAGTTCATCTTGCATGGCTAGTATCCAAGATTCATCAGATAAAGCTTCATTGACTGTCTTAGGCTCTACTTGAGAGACAAATGCTAAATAGTCGCATGGAATTACATTACCTCTAGTTCTTACCCTACAGATGGATCACCAATGATGTTTTCAGGAGGGTGATCTTTCTGATGTCTCCATTCCTTTGGAAGATCTTTATGTTGGATTTCTGTTTGCTGCAGTTCTTCCAGAGTTGGATCCTCTTTGTCTTAATTGAAGTTTTCTTTAATTTTCGGACAGGACATCTGCATCATCAATGTCACTAATTTCTTCCTTTTTCAAGGAAGGGTTAGATTCATCAAAAATAACATGTACTGATTGTTCAATTAATAAGGAACGTTTATTGAAAACTCTATAACCTTTAGGTTTAGAGGAATACCCCATGAAAATGCCTTCATCTGATTTGGCATCCAACTTACCAATGTCCCTTTTTCCATTGTTATGGATGAAGCAAGGACATCCAAATATTCTGAAATGGCTAATCTTTGGCTTCTTTTCTTTGTAGAGTTCATAAGCAGTCTTTTTCAGAATTGGCCTGATCATCACTCTATTTATGATATAACATGCAGTGTTGATAGCTTCGGCCCAGAAATATCTTGGCAGATCATATTCTGATAACATTGATCTTGCCATATCCAAAAGAGTTCTGTTTTTCCTCTCAGCAATTCCATTCTGTTGAGGTGTCCTTGGAGCTGAGAAGTTGTGCTCAATTCCTTGATCATCACAGAACTTCGTAAACTTTTCATTCTGAAACTCACCACCATGATCTGATCGAATAGAGACAATTGAGAATTTCTGATCTTTCTGAACTTTCTTACTGAAGCTGACAAAATTCTCAAATGTGTCATCTTTGTGCTCTAAAAAGGATACCCAAGTGAATCTTGAATAATCAAACTATTACAAATCCAAAATTCTTTCCTCCCAAACTGGTAGTCCTCATTGGCCCAAATAAATCCATGTGAAGTAGTTCTAAGGGCTTTGAGGTGGTTACTACAGTCTTTGATTTGAAGGAGCTCTTGGTGTGCTTTCCTCTTGCACAAGGTCTGCAAATGCTATCCAATCTGAAATTTACCTTTGGCAGTCCTTCAACTAGTTTTCTTTTTCTGAGCTTGTTCAGCCCATCCAAGCTGCAGTGGCCCAATCTTCTGTGCCACAACTCAGTTGATTTATCTTTGCTAGCTGCCAAACACACATCTTGATCCTTGAGTTCATCGAGATATAGAACATACAAATTCTTTCTCTGTAGGCTTCAAATATGACTGCACCATCCTTTAAGATACTGCATTTTGATTCTTGAAACTGAATTTGATGGCCTTTGTCACACAACTGGCTGATGCTGATGAGATTGTGCTTTAACCCTTTGACCAGCATTACATCCTTTATGACTGATTTTCCTTTGATGTTCACAGACCCGCTTCCTATCACAGTCCCTTTTCCATTATCTCCATAGGTGACTGTACCTTCTTCAGCTTGGAGATCAACAAATATCTTCTTGTTGCCTGACATATGCCTTGAGCACCCACTATCCAAATACCATTTGGATGCTCGAGGGTTAACCTGAAATGAGAACATCAAGCTTTAGGTACCCAAATTCTTTTGGGTCCTGATTGGTTAGTATCATCAACTTTACCTTTTAATATCCATTTTTATGTCTTGTTGGGCATGTCATTTTAATATGTCCTAACTTGTTGCAGTGACTGCAGCAGGATAACTTAGTTACTTTTTCTATGTATTTGAAATCAGCTTTGTATGCTACATCTTGTTCGGGTACAAATTTTGGTGTTGGATATGTTTAGGGTATATATGGTTTCTTCATTATGGGGGTGTATATCCTAATCCATTTTTTTTTTACCCGATCTCCTAGCACCTTTTAATATTAAAGAGTTTTACCATTGGTAAATTTTCTAGGTGCTTGCTAGTGTTGTTTCTTCTTTAATTCATTTACAGTTTTCTTAAATCATCTGAGTTTTCCTGTTTTTCTAGGTCAGTGATTTTCTGTTCTTGTCTTTTAAATTTTCACATAATAGTTCATTTTTCTCTTAAGCTCAACTATTTGTTTTTCTAGTTCTTCGTTTTCAGATTTTAAATCTGAGTTGGTATTTTCGAGACATGTGATATTTTCTTGCTTAGCTTAAGTAGTTTACACACTTCTTTATACTTATTGTAGAGTTCATTAAATGCACTTTCCAAATTATCCGAATCTGAGTCATTACAGGAATCGAAAGAAGAATCAGATGTTACCTTATCCTCGGTATTCGCCATGAGAGCCAAGTTGGCTTCTTCACCTTCACTGCTCGAGCTTGACTCACTATCTGAGTCGCTGCTGTTGTCCCATGCAGCTGCCATGGCTTTCTTTTTGAATCTTCTGAACTTCTTGGAGCTGTCCTTCTTCTTGTGATCATTTTTCTTTAACATTGGACAGTCTGCCTTGATATGTCCAGGTTTCTTGCATTCATAGCAAAGTGGCTCATTCCTCTTCTGATCTTTTCCATCTGGTCTCTTGAGATCTTTGTTTTTCTTGAAGTACCTCCTACCAGACTGGAACTTCTTTTCTTTGCCAAGATTCTCTGCAATCTTCTTGAGAGCATGGCTTCTTCATCATCACTATCTTTGCTATCTTCACTGTTATCTAAGGATTCTTCTGATGAGTCCCCATTAGCTTTAAGCGCATTTGACTGCTTCTTTCTACTGGAGGATTCTCCTAGTCTTTCCATGTTTATTTCATGGGCCATGAGAGACCCAATGAGTTTTTCTACTGACATTCTCTTAAGATCATTAGCTTCTTCGATAGCTGTGACCTTTGCCGTCCATGAAGATGGCAGGGATCTGAGAATCTTCCTTACCATATCTGCATTTTCATATGACTTTCCTAGACTTGCTAGGCCATTAGTAATGTCAGTAAATCTACTAAACATTGGGTAATAGACTCACCTGTTGCATTTGAAATCTTTCATACTGAGTGACAAGAATGTCAATCTTGTCTCCTTTACTTTGTCTGTACCTTCATATGTGATCTTTAACTTTTCCCACATTTCCATGGAGGATTTGCATGCTGAAACTCTGTTGAACTCTTTCTTGCTTAGAGCACAACATAGAATGCTCTTAGCTTTACAGTTCAAGGAGATTTTCTTTCTATCTTCATCTGTCCATTGTGCTTTCTCATTTGTGACGACCAGATCACCTTCTTCCACTATTGACCAGATTTGATAATCGTGGCCTTGTAGAAAGTATTCCATCCTGGTCTTCCAATACGTATAATCTTCACCATCGAACAAGGAGGTCTGTTGACAGACTGACCTTCGAAGTGACTTTGGGCTGCCATTGATCTTTGCTCTTCAGATCGTTGGATCTTCTTCTTTGTCGAAGAGACGGGCTCTGATACCACTTGTTGCCCAGCTAGCTAGCCCAGAGGGGGGGTGAATGGGTTAATAAAACTTCGATCTTTGATTAAAACTGTTTACTGAAAAGATTGCACAACTTAATAACAAGGTTAGAGTTAGAGCAAACAAGATAACAATCACACAAAACACATCCACAAGACACAAGGATTTTATCCTGGTTCGGAACTCCTCTCCACAGGAGACCTACGTCCAGTCCCTGAGCAATACCTCAGGATTTTACTATCAAGGGTACAATCCCCCTTAAGGATCCTTACACCCAGCCTCAACTGGTCTTCCTTCAGCCTGAAGGGAACAACAACCACCCTGGATACACCAGGTCTTCCTTCGTCCAGAAGGAACAACAACCACCTGGATACCACAGGTCTTCCTTCGTCCAGAAGGGAACAACAACACCTGGATACCACCAGGTCTTCCTTCGTCCAGAGGGAACACAAACTAATCAGAAAAAGGTTGTGAAAACAGGCTTCAGATTCTAGCTTGACCAGCTACAACCTGAAGCTCCTAAGCCCCCGAGAGAGAAAGAGATTTAACAAGGTTTTTCTCTCCAAGGACCACACAGGCTCTTACAAATGAGAAGATTCCTTTTGAGCACAGAGAGCTAAGAGCTTAGAACAAGGTTTGGAGTGGAGGCTTCGCTCTTCTTCAAAGTTCTAAAGATTCTAAGAGATGGATTTCTTTCTTCTTCTAAAATCAAGCGATGTTGCTCTATCGCCCTCTCTTGTCTTCGTCTTGAGTTCTATTTAAACTGCTGATTCAAATTCGAACGTTGAAGTGTCCGTTGTCTCTTATCCTTGTGTACGTTACTGGTTACTGAGGAAGCTTCTGATCGTCAGTCTTTTATCCTGGTGTACACGCCAAAGAGATGTCATAGAACTTTGTATCTTGTGTCCAACGTTGTCCAGAAGAGTCTTGTCAGATATCTGTAAGCATAACATCAATAAATAGAAGACAGCTAGGACTGCTGTCTATTGTTAGTTGAGATGGAACAGATATTGCAGTATATAGCAAAGCTCCTTTCTGTAAGAAAAAGTACGTAGACAGAGTAGCATAGAAATGGAAGATATTGTCTGCATGCATGGGAGATACGATCGGAGAGCATTTAATGCATAGCAGTCAACGGACAAGATATGACTTTGACTTTTCAACGCTTATTAAAAGCATTATACTGATGTATCAAGAAATTCGATAAAAAGAATCTTGCTGACTTCATAACTTATGAAATCGTTATGAATTATAGCAAGTCGTTATGAACTGTAAAGAAATCGTTGTGATAACTTATGAAGCCGTTACAACAGGCAAGTCGTTGCGAGTTCTAAAGAAATCGTTGCAAGAAATCGTTATGACTAATAAAGAAGTCGTTACGCGAAATCGTTATGACTAATAAAGAAGTCGTTACGCGAAATCGTTATGACTAATAAAGAAGTCGTTACACGAAATCGTTATGACTAATAAAGAAGTCGTTGGCGAAATCGTTATGACTAATAAAGAAGTCGTACGCGAAATCGTTATGACTAATAAAGAAGTCGTTACGCGAAATCGTTATGACTATCAAGTTGTAAAGAAATCGTACACGATCGTTATGAATTCAAAGAAATCGTTATGACTAAAGAGTCGTTGCGAGTTCGAAGAAATCGTTACGAGGTCTAAAGAAATCGTTACGGCTAGAGAGTCGTTGCGAGTTCTAAAGAAATCGTTACGAGGTCTAAAGAAATCGTTACGGCTAGAGAGTCGTTGCGAGTTCTAAAGAAATCGTTACGAGGTCTAAAGAAGTCGTTACGGCTAGAGAGTCGTTGCGAGTTCTAAAGAAATCGTTACGAGGTCTAAAGTCGTTACGGCTAGAGAGTCGTTGCGAGTTCTAAAGAAATCGTTACGAGGTCTAAAGAAGTCGTTACGGCTAGAGAGTCGTTGCGAGTTCTAAAGAAATCGTTACGAGGTCTAAAGAGTCGTTACGGCTAGAGAGTCGTTGCGAGTTCTAAAGAAATCGTTACGAGGTCTAAAGAAGTCGTTACGGCTAGAGAGAGTTGCGAGTTCTAAAGAAATCGTTACGGTAACGATTTGAGCGTTCCGGTCAAGAGGAAGTCGTTCTGCTTATCAAAGAAGTCGTTACAGGGACTTGGATAGAAATGATGGGACTTACCAGATTGTCTTGATCTTTCATTTTTCTTTGCTTCCTGTTCTCAAGGCTCAAGAAATCCATTAGTGTTATTTTGTTAATCATCAAAATTAATATATAAATAAATGGAAATATTTATTATGGGGACAGTTTGGTCATCATATCGCCGGAAGAACACCCAAAGAGGGAGGGGGATAAGGCCAGCATGAAAAAACCACAGAACAGCACAGTATCGCCACAGGGTAGTCCGACACCCACAGAGGGCAACCCTTCAATAGAGGTCCACTTAAATAGACCATCATCCATGAACTCAAGTTATTAAAGGAAGTAGAGGACCCCGTGACCATGGTCAGGAATCGCAGAAGCCTCATGCGTTGTCGTCGCAGAGGACTCTGAGGGGGCCTAAACCCTAGAGCCAGGTAGGGGAGCGCGACGGAGGAAGACCCAGGTAGGAGGATGTAGGCGGGTGGAAGCCCGTGAGCAGGAGATTCCCTGTGTCGGTGAGGTAGGAAGCATGTGACACAGTAGATTTGCAGCAGAGAAAGGGGCGATGTCGATTCCACGACAAGAGGAACCCTGTCGTTCAGGAGGAAGACCAATGCCAGTGGAGGAGACACGGTGTGAGGTACAAGTGAGAGGGGTGAAGTAGTCGAAGGAAGAAGACCAACGCACGTGGAGGAGCACTCGATGGAGATTCCTGGCCGTCGCAGGTGAGTAGGTCGAAGGAGAAGACGAACAACAGTGAGGCCAAAGCTTCGCGTGGAAGGGTGGGGAGGAGGGGGGTGAGGGTTCGTATGCCGAAAAAAGGTGTAAAATAGGAGGGGAGGCTGGGGCAAAAGGGGGATAAAAAAAAGAGTTAAGTGGGGTTAACTCTACTCCACCCTCGGGGCCACTTTGGAAAAGGGTTTAGGGTTAACCCAACTCAATCTAGGCATAACTTTACACTGGGTTAAAGTACAGTTTGATTTGATAATGTAAAAGTTAACCTAGAGTTAAAGTGGGTTAACCCACTTTGCATTTTTGTGGTTTGGTAGGCTAAAATTTCTAACTCCTCCATTTTGTGTTATCTTTCCTAAAATATCCTTATCCTCTACACCCTCCATTATTTTCTTTATTACTTTTTTATTATACTATGTGCTACCATCATCTTGTGCTATGTAATTACTACTATCATATTAATTTTATTATAAAAATATATCAGATCATGAAATATAATTTTCATCATTAAATGTTTTACTATATGATATCATCATATTATTATATTACTTTATGCTATCTTATTTTTGTTATATGTTGTGCTACCATACTTTGTTATAAATTATCACATATATCTATGTTTTGCTATGTACATGTACATGAACATAAATAAATGATATTATGAATACACTATATGTTATCATTATTTTACTTTATGCTACCATATTGTTCTCAAACCGAGTAAAACTGAATCCATTCAAGCTTTTCAATGTGAATCAAATTGGACACAGTCTAGTCAATACTCCCTTTTACCACCTAGAAAATGACACTTTGATGGTTCTTCAAGGTACTTGTCTAAATGAAGGTTCAACTCTTGATTCATTTTTTATTATCTTTTTATACTCAAGAGATTAATTACAGGTAATCATGCTATATGAATGTATGGGCCTGCACAGAAAGACAAACATTTCATGTCTCAATCCATAGTTCAGCCAGAAACATGCATAAAGCAGCGATAAATGTAATGAGATCTTAACATAAACTGAAGAATTGGATATAGAACCAAATAAAGTGCATAAATTGGGACAGGTAGTCGCTGACGCGGCTGGCAGAATCGCAGGGCGGGAAAAGGGAGGGGGGGGCCGTACAGACATAAAGGTGTAAATACACCTGAAAATGCAGGGGTAAAATGGTATTTAAAAAAGAGTTACATTGGGTTAACTCTACTCCACCTCCAGAGGTGGGTTAGGTTAACCCGGATTAACCCAATTTACATCTACCCCAACCACTTTAACCCGGGTTAAGATTTCTTGCTTCCAAATCACTTTTTGGCCTAACTCTGAGTTAACACAGATTAACTCTAACCTAACCCTTTTCAAAGTGGCCCTCAGAGGTGGGTTGGGTTAACCCGGATTAACCCAACTTAACTCTAACCCAACCCAATTTAACCCGAGTTAAAATTTATTGCATTCCAAACCACTTTTTGACTTAACTGAGTTAACCCAGATTAACTCTAACTACCTTTTTCTAAAGTGGCCCAAACTACGACCTAATCGACTATGTGAATTGAGGATGGTGATAGACGGAAACGTATATATTAGACGCAGATCTGTTATATATTGTCACACCATCATGCACGATCCGTTCCATGGCCGTTTATTTCTTCATCCGAGAACTCCTGCTGATCAGTTCTTACATATGAGATATCTCTCCGCGTGTGCAGACATCCCCGTCCCCAGCCGGGGGGAGACCACAGGCCCCAACACAGAGAAACTGTTACAAGAGGTCAGCCCTGGATCTTGTAGTAGGACGACCTGCACATCCGCAGCCATCAAGTGGATCGACGAACGGGTCATTTTTTCATTCCTTTGTTCTTGTTGTTGTTTTTATATATATATATAGGGAAATTTTCTATTAATTTATTTAAAACAGATTACGTAACATATAAAGAAGTCATAGGCATAGAATGTTTCAACTTTTTATTATTTTTTAAATATGTGAAGAAAGATATTATTAAATATAGAGAGAGTATGTATTAATGTAGGAGAAAAATTTTATGTGCACAAAATAATACATAAAAATAGTCATATAACACAATAAATAATAGAACAATATACACAAATGACACAACAATGTACACAAATAATGTGACAATGTACATAAA
Source organism: Colocasia esculenta (assembly GCA_014218235.1). Classification (NCBI taxonomy): domain Eukaryota; kingdom Viridiplantae; phylum Streptophyta; class Magnoliopsida; order Alismatales; family Araceae; genus Colocasia; species Colocasia esculenta. The sequence goes on along the minus strand of CM024759.1, from coordinate 99,702,429 downwards.
TAAGTGTGAGATTATTCACACTATTTGTATGTATTATTGTGTTATTTGTGTGTATTATTCTCTTAATTATATGTATTATATAACTATTTGTGTATATTATTTTATACACATAAAATCTCCCTATTATATTAAATATATTCTCTATCTTATATTTAATGTATTTATTTTAAAAATTAAAAAAAATAAGAGACTATCCTAACTAAACTATGTTCTCAACTAACCGTAAAAATAACGTTACTCAAGCAAGATAGAAAGCACGGTAAACGTACACTGCAAGAAGATAGGGTAGATCTTATTTTATCGCGCGTCGCTCGTCCTTTACTCGTGCTGTGGCTCCAAGACCGACACAATATCTCTCTTTTATCGCTGCTCCAACTTCTCCGCCATCTACAATATTCTTATCTACCTCGATGATATTGGCTCCAAGACATGTCGAGGTGGATTTTCACTTCATCCATGAGTAGGTAATATCGTGTCAACTCATTGTCTCCTTCGTGTCAAAAGATCAGCTCTTGTTGATCTTCTTAACAAAGCATTGTCTCAGCCCCGATTCATCTGGTTGCGGGTCAAGTACTTTCATATTGTGGACACGACCACCATCAACTTTTGGGGGCATGTAAGCAAAAATAACTAGTATTAATTATTGTGTCTCGGAACAGGATGTCCAGCACTAGCACAAAGCATCGCCTATTCCGGGCAACACGCACCAAGACGCACTGCGCCAAACCAGAGTGTCAGCTAAGGGTCCATTTGATTGTATGTAAACAGTTTAATAGGAAAATAGTTTTCCACAAAATAACTTTTACGTGAAAATGAAAACGTAATTGTTTATTTGGTTATTAGGTAAATATAAAGTTGTATGGAGGGATATGAGATCTTATGATCCACTCAAATGAGAGAGAGTCATATACTCCTTGTGTACTAACACTATTCATCAAATTTTTATTTTTTTTATTTTTATTTTTAATATTTTTAAAAATAAAAAAATTTAGATAACTAATGAAAAATAAGTAACTTTGACAAAGACAATTTAAAGTAGGAGAAATAAAATAAAAACACAATTTAAATGAATAGTATTTTACAGATATTTTAATAAAAATAAAAATTAATTAACTAATAAAAAATAATTAAATTTGACGAAGACTACTTAAATGAGTGGAAAAAAAATAAAAACACAACTTACATGAATAGTAATAAAACGTCAACTGTAGCAACTGCTTGGAAAATGGCATCCGCGGTAAAACCGCAGATGCCAAAATTCGAGATTCATGTGATTTTATTTTCAGATTTTATTTTTGAATGGTACCAAATGATTTGAAAATTAAAATTTTCCTGAAAAACTATTTCCTAACGCGGGTTTTCCACTCAAACAAACAGACCCTAAATCTGCCTCTAGATTGTCTCTGGCCTAGCCGTCCCTTCCCTAGTTCTACCCCTGCATGCTAGTTGTAATCAGTTTGGGAATCAAATGTGTAATCTTTTGTGTGAATAGTTTATTCTATCTATACTATTATAATATAACTCAGTTTTAGAGTTGTCATGTGGTAGTATTAGAATAAACTTTTCCCACCAAACTCACAAAATATTGGAAATAACCTATCATTGAATTTGTTCCTTCGGAGGAATACATAAAAATTTGACAATAAAATAAATTGATTGATCACTTCAAACATTACGCTCTAATAAAAAAAACCTGGCCTATATATATATATATATATATATATATATATATATATGCTGGGGTACGGCGGGCGACCCCGCCGTACCCCAGCTGCTGCCGCTGGATGCACATCCAACGGCAACGAGCAGGCGGGGTTTTTTTTTTTTTTTCAGGGCAGCCGCTGGATGTGCATCCAGCGGCTGCAGCTGGGGTGCGGCGGGGCCGCCGCACCCCAGCATTTTCCATATATATATATATATATGTGTGTGTGTGTGTGTGTGGTGGCTATTTCTAGCCACCTAGGCCGTAGGGCCCATCATGGCTCAGTACAGCCCTATACGGCATTCCTCGCAGGCGCGGCCCCCTCGCCAGGCGCCACGCGTCCTTGAACGCAGCCTGCGGACGCCGAGCAGGAGCCCCGTGTAGGGCATCTTCAGGCCCCAAGGGTAGTCTCCGGACACCCTGTAACCTATTTGGCCCAGGCACCTCCTTCCGAACAGCATTGGCTCGAAGCATGCTTGAGCTTCGTCAACTCCATGCCACCAAGCACCGAGCAAGCGGTCCAGCTACCGAACAACCCCCCTGCTCGGTACCTCCCGAACAAGAGGAGCAGCAAGGTCTATCGCCAATTGGCGATGGTTACGCCCATGACACGGCACGCGCCCCACAATCAAGTGGTGCGTTAACCGCAGGGTCCCTCAACGGGCGCCTCAACGCATAACTCCCCGTCAAGGGCGCCAGCTGACGCCCCCTTTTCGGTAACCATTCGGAGACGTTTCGCCTCACCCCTTCGACACCTTCGCCTATAAAAAGGCCCAGGTGATCTCCATGCAAAGGCACGGAATCTCCCCCACACAGGCTCACCCTCGCGCGCGACACACACTGAACCCTTCTCTTCCAAGCCTTTCAGTCTGTCTCTAACTTAGGCATCAGAGGGTTCTTCCTGGTTCTTCAACCGGGCCCCCCTGATCCCTCCTGGTTTTGCAGGTCACCATCCGCACCGGCGTTCTTCCCTTCCTCTTTAGTGGAGACCCGTTTGGCTCAGGCCCAAACAGGAAACGATCCCCACATTTTGGCGCCATCTGTGGGAACGACTACAACCATGGCTCGCGGATGGTCCTCATACAAAAACATCGACAGTAGGACGACGAGGTCGCGACAGTCCTAAGGGGGCTCCGCGAGGGCGTCCCCCCAGTCGACGTCGCCGTAGCCGTCGCAGGAGCGGCGGGTGACCCGACTCTCGCCGCCGTACCTGCAACTGTTCTGGAAGTAGCGGAGCTTCAGGGTCAGATGCAGCACCTCACAGGGATTTGCCTGGGTCTCCAGGCCCAGTTGGCCCGAGCGCCAGCCCAGACCGTTCCCTAGCCACCGGAGCAGCAAGCGAAGTCGTCCCGCCGAAGATCACATGCTCCTCTGGCACGGGAGGAGCAGCAGGTGGAGTCCCCCCACTGGTCGTGTCGTGCACAATCGGCGCGTCGAACCCTGGAGAGGCGCGACAACTCACCCCGTCACTCCGCTGTGCCTCCTCCGCGCTCCGTCGTGGGCGCCAACTCCCACAGGTCTAGACGTGAGGGATCTGTCCACTCTGATCAGGAGCTGGCTCGACATCTCCGCCGCGTTGTGGATCTCGAATGCCGTGTCGACGCAATGGTACAGTGGGCGGAGGGCAAGGCTCCAGCCGAAGAGGACCTGAACTTCTGCTCCGCATTCACTGTGGTGATCCTGGAAGCTCGGGTCTCTCCCAAGCTCTCTCTGCCCACCATCGTGCCGTACGACGACACCACTGACCCCGCAGACCACATCTACGGGTTTGAGTCGCATATGGTATTCCATGGGGCATCTGATGCGACCAAGTGCTGGGCCTTCCCGGCCACCTTGAAGGAAACTGCTCGGGCTTGGTTCGAAGCCTTCTTGCAGGTTCCATCTCTTCCTTCCACCAGTTGAAGAAGTCCTTTCGGGACAACTTCCTGGGCGGAAGGTCGCAGCCGCGCACCGCGCCTCCCTTCTCGCTATTCGACGAAGAAGGGAGAAGTGCTCTGGGACTACGTCAAGAGGTTCTAGACTGAGGCGCTCCGCATCCCACGCCTCGACATTCTGTTAGCCACCAGTGCCCTCATCCAAGGCACTCGCGATTGTTGCCCAGCTATCTAGCCCAGAGGGGGGGTGAATGGGTTATTAAAATTTGATCTTTGATTAAAACCTGTTCACTAAAAAGATTACACAACACCTTAAACAAATGTTAGAGTTTGGGGAAATGAGACATCAAACGCACATAAACACAACCACATGACACAAGGATTTTTATCCTGGTTCGGAACTCCTCTCCACAGGAGACCTACGTCCAGTCCCTGAGCAATGCCTCAGGATTTCACTACTAAGGGTACTATCCCCCTCACGGATCCTTACACCCAGCCTCAACTGGTCTTCCTTCAACCTGAAGGAAAAAACAAACACCCTGGATACCACCAGGTCTTCCTTCGTCCAGAAGGGAACAAATCAATAAAGAGAAGTTAAGAACAAGCTTCAGACACTAGCTCAACCAGCTACTAGCTGAAGTAAACAAGCCTCGAGAGAGAAAGAGAATTTGACACAGGTTTCTCTCCAAGGACTACACAGGCTCTCACTAGAATTTCTTCTTGAACACTGAGAGCTAAAGAGCTAAGAAAAGCTAATGGAATGGGCGCTTCGCTCTTGTTTCTAATCTCAGAAGATTCGAAGAATTGGTGTTGCTTTCTTTCAGAAATGATGTTCTTCAAGAATATTGTCTTCTCAGTCTTGAGTCTTGTATTTAAGCTTTTACTTGAAATTTGAACGTTAAAGATCCGTTGTCTCTCATCTTGGTGTACGTTAGACAGGTCTGCAAGGAAGCTTCTGATCTTCAATCTTTTATCCTTTAGTACACGCTAGAAAAATATTAATATCTTGTATCTTGTGTCCAACGTTGTACAGATAAGTCTTGTCAGATATCTACGAGCATATCAATAATAAATAGAGGACAGCTAGGACTGTCGTCGATTGTTAGTTGCAGATGGAACAGATATTTGCAATATATAGCAAAGCTCCTTTCTGTCTAAAAAGGACGTAGACAGAGTAGCATAAAAGTGGAAGATATTGTCTGCATGCATGAGAGATACGTTAAGAGAGCATTGAATGCGTAGCAGTCAAACAGACGAGATACGACCTTGACTATTAACGTATATTAAAGAGTATTGTACAGATATATCAAATGAAATCGATATGAACAAGCCCGATGCCTTTATGACTTATGAAATCGTTACTGGTAAGCATGTCGTTACGACGATACAGAAATCGTTGTGAGTAATTGTTGTGGTCACTTACCAAATCGTTACACAAACCGAATCGTTATAACTATCAAAGAAATCGTTATGAAACTCTTAATAAATTGTTGCACCAAGCAAATCGTTCTGAGTTCTAAAGAAATGTTTCGACAAGCAAATCGTTACGAGATCTAAAGAATCGTTACGAGAACTAAAGAAGTCGTTACGGCTAGAAAGTCGTTGTGAGTTCTAAAGAAATCGTTACGAGAACTTACGAAATCGTTACGGCTAGAAAGTCGTTGTGAGTTCTAAAGAAATCGTTACGAGAACTTACGAAATCGTTACGGCTAGAAAGTCGTTGTGAGTTCTAAAGAAATCGTTACGAAATCGTTACGGCTAGAAAGTCGTTGTGAGTCTAGAAAGAAATCGTTACAAGAACTTACGAAATCGTTACGGCTAGAAGTCGTTGTGAGTTCTAAGAAATCGTTACGAGAATTACGAAATCGTTACGACTAGAAAGTCATTGTGAGTCTACAGAAATCGTTACGAGAACTTACGAAATCGTTACGGCTAGAAAGTCGTCGGATTCTAAAGAAATCGTTACGAGAACTTACGAAATCGTTACGACAGACAGTCGACGAGTTCAAAAGAAATCGTTACGAGTACTAAAGAAATCGTTATGACAGACAAGTCATTGCGCTTTCTAAAGAAATTGTTGCGATGTCTTATAGAATCGTTATGAGATCTTTAAGAAATCGTTACGGTATCAATTTGTTTGAAACATCATGGTTTTTCGGTCAGAAAGGAAATCGATCATAATACTTATGAAATCGTTATGATGACTCTATATGAACTTATAAAGGAATCATTCTGTATCAATAGAAGTTGATATGAAGTATGAAGAAGTTGATACAACGACTTGGACAAGACATGAAATGAGACTTACCTGATTGTCTTGAACTTTCTTTTATTTCCTGTTCTCAAAGCTTAAGTAATTCATTAATACTATTTGTTAATCATCAAAATTAATGTATATAAATAAGTGAATTAATTTATATAGGGACAGTTTGGTCATCAATCTCCCCCTTTTTGATGATGACAAATATACTAAACATCATACAAAAAATAAACATGTTTTTCAGAATGGCTTTAGTTTTCTCCCCCATTTTGTTAATAAGTAAAAAGATAGTCTATGAGACAAAGAAGAGAGAAGGTCTTGTATTAAGTGGGAGGAAGATAGTACATAGGAGACAACAAAGAGGCATGCTGTGAGATGACAGCCCATGCCTTGATCTCAAGGTCTTCAAAAATCTGTTGGAAAACGCCAGAAGCAACTGAAAAATTAGGACCCATGGATGGAATGGTCCTTTGAATGTAAGTTGCGTTGCTTTTCCAAGAATACTTCAAACTGAACCTTGATCCAGGATGTATCTGAAAAAGGTGCTCTTTCCGAAACTGGCGTGATGGAGAAATCTATCAAAGAGATTGGATAGAAAAGCTTGTGATCCAGAAGATCCTGCTTCATAGCATAGAAAGCAGAGTATCTGGCTGCCTTGAGTGGAAGATCAACTGGATGTTCTGATCTCAGCAAGACTATGGTGGAATGAAACCGGCTAAACTGAATTTCTGGCAGCTTGTTCAAATAGCAAAAAATCACTGTACAGCTGAAAATTCTTGGCAATACGAATCTCTTTCAAAATAAAGGGTCCCCAAGAGTTCTTATGCTGAATAATGAACCACTCAGAAAGAGTGAGTGGGTAAGCTCGATGGGTAAGAGATTCTGCCCTGGCAGTCAAATATTTTGCATGTTGAGCTTTATTCCCCTTGACATTGGCCCACTGATCTTCAGTCTTGAACTCAGTGCCCTCAAAGATTTTGGATTTCTGAAAGGGGGTCAGCTGGGTAAGAGGAAGAACAATGTTCAAGTGCTCAGATAGGTTGAGGAAGGGAACACCATAAATGGTGGAAAGGATGCATTTTTGAAGATATTCTCTGTAGATAGGTCTTCTCTTAGGTTCGAGGGTAAGAGATTACCAAAGAGGAGGAAACAATGGTACAGAGGGGATGCTAAGAGAGGAGGAAGTTTTCCTCTTTTTCTGGGAAGGACTGGGAGAATCAGTCCTGTGGAGATGAGTGGCAGTAGAGAGAATAGTGATGAGGGTATTTCTCTCAGAATCATCTGGAATATTTGTGTCAAAGACACCAAGAGGTAGAGGTTTTTCCGGAAGGAAGGTGACAGAAGAAGGAGGAGTAGGAGGATAGAAGAGGTGTTTGGGATTGAAGGAAGAAGGTGGGTGAGCTGGAGGTGTGTGAGTGAGGAGGTGGTGAAGGTGAGAATGATGATGGAGCTGTGGTGTGAGAAGGAGTGGGAGAGAAGGAAGGTTGAGATGAAATGAGAGAGGAAGATGGTTGGGTGCGAGGCACAGGGTATTTTACGGTTGGTGGTGCAGGAGGGGCTGTAGAAGGAGATGGAGGTGAGGAGATGGTTGGAGTTGCAAGAGTAGAAGTGTCAGGGGCCTTGGTAGCTGTCATGGGTTCTTTCCCTTTGGCATGACTTTCTTTGACAACTGAAGAGGGTCCTGATGACCCTGAAGCTTGCACAGATGGCCCTGGTGGCCCTGATGCTTGAGCTGATGGCCCTGCTGGCCGAGACTCTTGAGCTGGAGGCCCTGGTGGCCGGGGAACAGCAGCTGGTCTGCTCTGAGTAGCTGCAGGAGAAACTCCACTGACCTTGAAAGAATGCTAGCATCGACTTCATATCAGACATTTCTTTATTAAACCACTTCATTGCATTTCTGACTGAAGAGAGCTCAGAGGTGGTCGAAGCTTGACTAGCAAGTATCCCTTGCACACTGGTCTGAACTGAGGACAAGATATCTTGAGCCTTCAACAATGCCATAATGGGCTTCAGATTGACCTTTTTGGTACTCTTTCTTGACCTTCTGTGAGCCACTCTCTTTTGCTTGATCTGCTGAGTGACAGGCTCCTCAAGATTTACATGGCTTGAACTTGGGCCGACACTAACAGGAACACTGGCGGGAGGTTGAAGTTTCCTGAGATGGTGCAGCTGACTTAGGAGCAATTTCCATTAAAGACTCCTCATTGCCAGTTTGCTCCCCTGAATAGGAGCATGGAGTTCAACATCTTCTTGCTCCCCCTGGGCAGGAGCTTCTTCCAACACAACTTTCTCAAAGTGGCCTTCTGCCACGGATTCTGATTCTTTAACATTTTGCTCCCCTTGGCTAGGAGCTTCTTCCACAATCACATCTTGTTGAGTAGCTGCTTGCACTTCAACATTGACAACTGATTCAGACAAACACTCTGTATGGCCTGATGCCATAGCATTTCTACATCAAGTCCACCTGCTTCTGAAGCAACTGAGGTGGAGGGAAGGAATCTAAAACCTCTCTTAGAATAGAGGCAACTATCGAGGTAGGCAAAGAATCTGCCACACCTGCCACAGCTTCTTCCATTTGAACTTCTGGAGAATGAGACTCAACCTCCATGATAGGTGAGCTGGAAGACTCTGCTTGATCTGGTACTGCTGCTACTTGCTCTGCTGCTACTGATCTGATCTCTGAATCTGCTGGAGGATCTGCTGCTTCTCTTGAATTTCGGAACATCTCCGATAATGGCTTCTCCCTCTGCCACAGAGGTCTTGGTCCATATCCCATTCTGCACTGAAAAACCACTCTTCTTTAAGTTCCTGGACCTTATAGACTGGCCCATCTTTTCTACAACTGCTCCAGATACATCCACTCCGAAATGCTTGAAAATCTTGGTGAGTAGATGAGCATATGGTAAGGAAACATTCAGTTTGCTCTTTGTTTCCCAGATTTGAGTACTGGCAAACTTCATTCTCTCATCATGACTGCGGCCAGGTTGATCTCCTTGTTCTGAATTACCCAGAACATTATGTCCGAGTCTGCCCTAGTGCATGAAGAAAAAGTAGCACATCGAGGAACTATAATTTGGCAGACAATGAAATGAAGTAAACGATTGAAAGCTGACATCTGATTTATATCTAATTCCCATCCTTCAGCCTGAAACCAGGACCTATAATGCCGAGACCTTTTGCTTCATCATCCACTGAGTGAACACCACTATGCCCAGATGTTTTCACTCCAAAAACGTATGCAATAACTCATAGTCTATCTTGATTTGGATACTTTTACTGAGGAGACAAGGGATCCATCTGCCTCTGACTTCAAACAGATGAAAAAGGCTTTCACCAGATCCGGATAGCTTACCTCGGTGAAAGTAGCAACATCCATCCATTTCAACCTTCTCAAAGTTTCTACTAAACTGCTCATGCCACTTTTCTCAAGATTCTGAACATCCACTGCTTTGTTTCGCAAATCTTTGTCTTCACGAAGGTAAACCTTTCCTGCTCCTTCGGGGACAGAAACTCAGCACTGTAGCCCCCTACGCTTCCGGAGATCATCGGAGAGGCCATAGGTAGAGAGGAAAGAGGTTCTGGAGAAGGAAGATGATGGAAGAGATGGAAGCTCTCTAGGGATTCTTCGCGGGAAGAAGAGAAAGCTTCAAAAGTTGCAGAGAGTCGATGCCGGAATCGTTAGGGCATCAGCTTTAGGCGAACAGATAAAGGAGAAAAGGGTAAATGTTGAAGACGAGTCGTTCTCAGAACGATTTGACTAATTTAAGATTACTTTATCGAAACGTGAAGCGCCAAGAGGCGGTAAAGGCAGAAAGCGACAAAAAGGTTGACGAGTCAAACTGCTTTTAATACAATAGCGGTCAAGGAATATAGATAAACTGAGTTTTGCTTATTGTTAAAGAGAGAGAATTTCATTTCTATCTGAAATTTTTATGTGCCAATTTAAATACAAAGATCTTTTCACAAATTGCACATCCCTAATTCCCTTCTAAGAGATGTAAATCTCTCTTCAGGTAGGGTTTTGTGAAGATGTCTGCTAGTTGACCATTTGTATCTGTAAAAGAAATTTCTAAATTACCATTAGCTACATGATCTCGAATGAAATGATATCTAACCTCAATGTGTTTAGTCCTTGAGTGTTGCTCTGGATTCTTGGTGAGGTTGATGGCACTGTATTATCACACAATAGTGGAATGACTTGATATGAATGCCGAAATCCTCAAGTTGTTGCTTTATCCATAGGAGTTGTGTACAGCAACTTCCAACAGCAACATATTCTGCTTCAGTTGTTGATAGAGCTACTGAGTTTTGTTTCTTGGAGGACCAAGATATCAGACATCTTGCAAGAAACTGACAACAACCACGGTGCTCTTTCTATCTACTTTGCATCCAGCATAATCAGCATCAGAATATCCTACTAAATTTATTTCACAAGACTTTGGATACCAAAGACCTAAATCATGAGTTCTAGCCAGATATCTAAATATTCTTTTTACTGAGATTAAATGAGACTCTCTAGGGTCTGCTGATATCTAGCACACATGCATACACTAAACAAAATGTCTGGTCTACTTGCAGTTAAGTAAAGTAATGACCCTATCATACCTCTATAATCTTTTGATCTACCTTTTTACCATTTTGATCACTGTCCATTCTGGTGATGTGCTCATTGGAGTGGATAATGGCTTTGCATCTTCAAATCCAAATTCTTTAACAGCTCTTTGGTGTACTTGGCTTGACAGATATGAGTGTCATCTTCCCTTGCTTGATTTGCAATCCAAGGAAGTAGTTCAGCTCCCCCATTAAACTCATTTCGAATTCTCCCTGCATAAGCTTTTCAAAGTACTTGCAAAGAGATTCATCAGTAGATCCAAAAAATAATATCATCTACATATATTTGCACAAGAAGTATATGTTTAACCTTAGTTTTTATAAATAATGTACTATCTACTTTACCTCTACTGAAACCATGATCTAATAGGAAAGTACTGAGCCTTTCATACCAGGCTCTAGGTGCTTGCTTTAAACCATATAAAGTCTTATGAAGTTTAAATACATGATTTGGAAATTCGATATCGTCAAAATCTGGAGGTTGTTCAACATAAACTTCCTCCTTGATAAAACCATTTAAAAAGGTTGATTTGACATCCATTTGAAATAGTTTTAAATCAAATGCAGATGCATAAGCAAGTAAAATCCTAATAGCCTCAAGTCTAGCTACAGGTGCATAGGTTTCATCAAAATCTATGCCTTCCTTGGGAGTAGCCTTGAGCTACCAGTCTGGCCTTGTTCCTTATGATTGCTCCAGACTCATCCAGTTTATTTCTGAACACCCACTCGGTGCCAATAACTGAATGATTGGATGGTCTAGGAACAAGTGACCATACTTGGTTTCTCTTGAACTGATTTAGTTCATCTTGCATGGCTAATATCCAAGATTCATCAGATAAAGCTTCATTGATTGTCTTAGGCTCTATTTGAGAAACAAAGGCTAAATAATCACAGGGGATTACATTACCTCTTGTTCTTACCCCTACGGATGGATCACCAATAATATTCTAAGGAGGTGATCTTTCTGATGTCTCCATTCTTTTGGAAGATTTTCATGTTGAATTTCAGTTTGCTGCAGTTCTTCTAGAGATGGGTCTTCCTTGTCCTCAATTGAGGTATTCTTTAGTTTTCGGACAAGTCATCTGCATCATCAATGTACTAATTTCTTCCTTCTTCAAGGAAAGGTTAGATCATCAAAAATAACATGCACAGATTGTTCAATTAATAATGAGCGTTTATTGAAAACTCTATAACCTTTGGGTTTAGAAGTAACCCCATAAAGATGCCTTCATCTGATTTGGCATCTAACTTACCAATGCCCTTTTTCCATTGTTGTGGATGAAACAAGGACATCCAAATATTTTGAAGTGACTGATCTTTGGTTTCTTTTCCTTGTAGAGTTCATAAGCAGTCTTCTTCAGAATTGGCCTGATCATTACCCTATTAGTGATATAGCATGCAATGTTTGGCTTCGGCCCAAAAATATCTTGGCAAGTCATATTCTGATAACATGGTTCTTGCCATATCCAAAAGAGTTCTGTTTTTCCTCTCAGCAATTCCATTATGTTGAGGTGTCCTTGGTGCTGAGAAGTTGTGCTCAATTCCTTGATCATTACAGAACTTTGCAAACTTTTCATTCTGAAACTCACCACCATGATCTGATCGGATAGAGATAATGGTAAACTTCTGATCTTTCTGAACTTTTTTGCTGAAGCTGAAAAAATTATCAAAGGTGTCATCTTTGTGCTCTAGAAAGGATACCCAAGTAAATCTGAGTAATCATCAACTATGATAAATCTGAAATTCTTTCCTCCTAAACTGGTAGACCTCATTGGTCCAAATAGATCCATATGAAGTAGCTCTAATGGCTTTGAGGTGGTCACTACTGTTTTGATTTGAAAGAGCTCTTGGTGTGCTTTCCTCTTGCACAAGGTCTGCAGATGCTATCTGATACGGTCGTCGTCAGCCGACAAATCGAGCCGACAGTTAAATAAGGATCGGCCATACGGCGAGCCGACCGGTTAAATAAGGATTGGACATATCGGCGAGCCGACAGTTAATAAGGATCGGCCATACCGACGAGCCGACAAGTGTCGGAAGTCGTCGGTGCAGGTTAGTTCATCGCCGCCGAGAACTAATTCAAATAAGCACTAAGTCCGGGCGTCCCCAGCCGGCGCCACGTCACGCTTACCCTAGGTACAGACGAGCCCCGTAAATCACGACCCCCAGCTGGCCCTACCGCTTTAGGCAAGCGGCTGTCAAGGTAGGATTCTCCCTGTCCAGCTGGCGAGGGTTCCCTGATTAGCGCCCCCGCCTCATGGAGGCTCGTCCATCACCTTCCTTTTTGTCCAAAGGACCAGGCCCTTATAAAAAGGATAGAGACCCACAAGGAAAAGGTACGCTATTCGTAGCAACAAAACTCTTCTCTCTCTTCGAACAACTTCTGAGCTCTTGCTAACTTGATCGTCGGAGTGTTCGACCGCCGAGGACTCTCGGTGGTTTGCAGGTCAGGAGGGCTCCGCCGACGACCGTGCGACGACTCCACATCTCTCGGTGCCCATCCGGTTCGGTCCCGGCCGACCCATCCTTGCTTGTGCAGCAACATTGGCGCGTCTGTGGGAATTCGCTACAAAAAGCTATCCCAATGGCACCCAAGGGAAAGACGGTCGTTCGCACGACGGAGGAGGACGCTGCCCTCATTTTCACCGAAGCTGTCGTGGGAGCATCCATACGGGGGAACAAGATTCGACGACCACGTCGCGACTCGAACGCGTCGAACAAACATTGGCAAGCCTTCAGCAGATTCTGCTAAGGTTGGAGCAAAACCAGCGAGCCTCCCCCGCTAGAGGCGAAGACCCGACCCGCCAGATGGAGCAAGCTCAGGGTGATCAAAATGACGTCGAGGCTCCCAACCGACAACGCGCAGCCCCAGCAGTATCCGCAAATCAAGCCGACGCTCCGCCATGGTGGAGGGGACCCCCACGCCAGCAATCGTTCAGGCCGACAACGTACCTCCCATCACTCCGTGGCGGCAGCAGGGACTGCAGCAAAAATCGACCTCGTCGACCGCTTCTCGGCGGAGTCCGCCCCGGCTACTGTCACGAGTCTCCGTATGACCGCGGTGGAAAGACGACCTGCGGGAAATGAACAGGAAGATCGAGGCCCTGCAGCTCGGCACCCGCGCCCCTTCGGTAGCAACTCTCCTCACCTCATCTCCTTTCGCAGAGGAAATCACGTCGGCCCCAGTGCCATTGAAATTCCAATTGCCAAAATTCCGACGATATAACGAGACGACTAATCCCGTCCATCACCTCGACCATTTTCAAGGTCAGGTAGAGATGGTGAATGTGACTGACGCTCTGAAATGCAGAGCCTTTATGTCAACCTTAGATGATGCAGCATTGCAATGGTTCAAGGCGCTGCCAGCACGGTCGATCCCATGCTTCACCGACCTGGCGCAGAAGTTTCTCGACCACTTCTACAACACGGTTGCAGCACTCCTTGTGCACCGACGACCTGTGGCTGGTCTCACAGAAAGAGGGGGAGATGTTCCGGGATTACGCCAAGCGTTTCCAGGTCGAAATCATGAAAGTAGTAGACCTGGACCTGAGGACCGCAGTAAACATACTCACGAGGGTATGCACCGACGTGGCGTTCGTGGCATCAATCGCGAAAAACACCGGTAAGCCTTTCCGACCTCCTCTCTCGGATGCAGAAGTACGTCCGGCTGGAGTCGACCCTTGGTGCCGCTGGGCGACTCAAGCGACCATTGGAGAGAGGAAGCGCAAGCTCGGGGCCAAGCGGAGAAAAGGCCGAGAAGGGAGGAGCACCAAGGAGATAGGCGTCGGGAGCTAGAAGGTCGGCGAACCTCGGACCGACGACCCGACGAGTATCGCAGAGTCAGGGACCTACCTCGATTTTGGAGGCTACCATCAGAGATCCTCCCCATCATCAAGAAACTTCCAGAGTTCAGGCGACCTGAACCAATTGCTAGGCCTCCATCTGGGCGAGGGGCCGATCTGTATTGTGAGTATCATAAAGGCCATGGACATTTAACTGACCAATGCAGGAGCCTAAAAATGGAAATAGCGGAGATGTTGCGCCGAGGAATAATCGGGAAAGACGTCGTCAACGGCAAGCCCAGGGATAAGGAACCAGAAGAAGATCGCGAGCACGAAAGGAAAGGAGCCGTCCTGGTCCTCGCAGGCGGACCGGCAGGAGGCGGCGACAGCGGCAGAAAAAGAAAGGCGTACGCGTCGGCGTCATCCTCGGAGTGGACCAACCGGCGCCGAACCTGAAAGAAGTGATCACGTTTTCCGCCGAAGATGCTATCGGGCTGAGCTTCCCTCACGACGACGCGCTAGTCATCCACGCCGACGTCGACGGCTACACAGTGCATCGCATCCTCGTCGACAATGGCGCGGCACCTGACGTCCTCTTCTATGACTGCTTCCTGAAGATGACGAACCTAAGCGCGGAACTCAAGCCGGTGGCCACACCCTTGTTTGGGTTCAGCGGAACACCGGTCACCGCCGAGGGGTCTATCAGGCTTAAGGTGACGCTGGGCGCCCGACCTCGGCACGTGACGGTTGAGGTCGACTTCCTTATTGTGAAGGTGAAGTCGGCCTACAACGCGATCTTTGGGCGTGGACTGCTCGGAAAGCTCGGGGGGGGGGGGGGGGGGGGGTGCCATCAACATATCATCAGAAGTTGAAGTTCCCCACTCCTAACGGGGTGGGGGAACTTGTCGGCAGTCAGGCGGAGGCACGCCTCTGCTATGTTAACTCAATTAAAGCCAAAGAACCAGCTGTTACTGAGTACGATCCGCTTGTCAATGATGTCCAAAAACACGAACCAGTGGAACTAACTAAACAAATAAAAATCGAAAGCGGACATCTGATCGTCGGGACCGAACTCAAAGAGTTGGAAAGCGACGTCACTTCGTTTCTCAGCCAGAGCGGCGGCGTATTCACTTGGTCCGACGACGACCTTCCAGGAATAGATCCGAGCGTTATCCAACATCACTTGAACGTGGATCCCGAGGCCCGGCCTGTCCGACAAAAGAAAAGGCCCTTGTCAGCCGAGAGGCAGGAAGTAGTTGAAAACCAGTTAACGAAATATTTGCATGCAGGTACCGTTAGGAATTCATTTTACCCAAACTGGATCGCCAACGTCGTCCTGGTGCGAAAGGCAAGCGGCAAGTGGCGAATGTGCGTTGACTTCTCCAGCCTAAACAAGGCCTGTCCAAAGGACAGCTTCCCCTTGCCCCGGATCGACCAGCTAGTCGACTCAACTTCTGGGCACGAGCTCTTAAGCTTCCTCGACGCCTATTCAGGCTACCACCAAATCAGAATGGCTCCAGAAGACAAAGAAAAGACATCCTTCACCACTGAGAGAGGTTTGTATTGTTTTACTCGTATGCCATTCGGACTAAAAAATGCAGGAGCAACATACCAAAGACTGGTCAACAAAATGTTCGAGAAGCAGATAGGCAAGACCATGGAAATATACGTCGACGACATGTTGGTGAAGAGCCGACAAGCCGAGGACCACGTCAGGGATTTAGCCGAAGCTTTCGAGATACTGAAGCTATACGGAATGAAGTTGAACCCAGAGAAGTGCATCTTCGGCGTCAGAGCTGGAAAATTCTTGGGGTATCTCGTCTCCCAACGAGGCATAGATGTCAACCCTGACAAGGTTCAAGCCATCCTCGACATGACGGCTCCGAGAACAGTCAAAGAGGTTCAAAGGCTTAATGGCATGGTAACAGCTCTAAGCAGATTTATGTCCAGGTCAGCGGAGCGGTGCAAGCCATTCTTCGAGGTACTAAGGAAAGGCCGCTTCGAGTGGACCGAGGACTGCCAAAAGGCATTCGACGAGCTAAAAGAACATCTGGAAAGCGTACCAACGTTGAGCAAGCCGAAGGAGGGAGAAGACTTGCTGTTATATTTGTCCGCAACAAGCTATTCCGTCAGCTTTGTCCTCGTCCGAGAAGAAGACCGAGCTCACCTACCAGTGTACTACACAAGCAAGGCGCTGCGAGGTGTAGAGCAACGCTACCCTGACCTTGAGAAGGTCGGATATGCTCTCATCATGGCCGCACGACGATTACGTCCGTATTTTCAATCGCACAAGGTCGTCGTCCTCACCGATACACCGATTCGACAAGTTCTCGAGCGACCCGAGTCCTCGGGAAGGTTGGCCAAGTGGGCCGTAGAGCTCGGAGATTCGACATTGAGTTCAGGCCCCGTGTCTCTATCAAAGCCCAAGCCCTCGCGGATTTCATTTCCGAGGGCACTGCCCGAGCAGCATCGGAGGTAGAATCCGACGGAAGCTGGGAAGTTTTCGTCGACGGAGCCTCAAACTCCCAGGGCAGCGGAGCAGGAGTGGTCATGCGCTCACCCGAAGGCGTCGACTTAAGGTACGCGGTTCGCTTCAGTTTCCAAGCATCTAACAACGTGGCAGAATACGAAGCAGTGGTATCAGGGCTGAAGATGGCGAGGACTCTTGGCGCGAAGAAGGTCCGTGTCCACAGCGATTCCCAATTGGTCGTCAACCAGGTCTCGCAAGCGTTCGAGGCGAAGGAGGTGAAACTCGCGTCATACAAGGCCGAGGTGTTAAGGCTCATGTCAGAATTCGACTCTGCGGAGCTTGTGAAAATACCAAGGTCCGAGAACGAGCAAGCTGACGAGCTTTCAAAAATCGCGTCGTCTGCACTGGAATCGCCCACAACCCTACTGATAGAAGAACTACTGGAACCAACTATAGCACCCAAAGATCTAATGAGTATCGAGGTAAGAACAACATGGATGACCCCTCTGATAAATTTCCTCAGGAGTGGGTTACTGCCGGAGGACAAGAACGAGGCCGAGAAGACGAGGCGGCGGTCATCGAAGTCTTCATCATCGGCGATGACTTGTACCGGAAGGGGTTTAGCTATCCAAATCCTCTGCGTGGACCATTTCAAGCCGAAGAAATATCAACGAAGTCCACGAAGGAACATGTGGTTCTCATGCGGGCCCCAGATCTCTAGTAAGAAGAGTTACCGACAAGGATACTGGTGGCCGACGATGCTTAAAGACGCCGAGAAGTACGTCAAAAGCTGCCGACAATGCCAGCTGTTCGGTAAGATCGACCGACAACCTCCATCAGAGCTCACGAGCATAAATTCCCCATGGCCGTTTGCACAATGGGGAATGGACATCCTTGGACCATTCCCCCCAGCAACCGGCCAAAGACGGTTCATTATCGTCGGAGTGGACTATTTCACTAAATGGGTCGAAGCCGAGCCCCTGGCCAAAATCACTGATACCAACGCTTGGGGCTTCGTGTGGAAGAACATCATCTGTAGGTTCGGACTGCCACGAACGATCATCACCGACAACGGGAAACAATTTGACAACATCAAATTCCGTAGGAATTGCGGCGCACTCGGGATCGAGCACAGGTTCTCCTCAGTGGCTCACCCTCAATCCAACGGGATGGCCGAGGTCACCAACCGGACGATCTTAGACGGGCTAAAGAAGAGAATAACAAGCCACAAGGGAGCTTGGGCCGACCAGCTTCTACACGTGCTTTGGGCATACCGGACGACCCCAAGGGAGGCCACTCGTGAGTCGCCTTTCGCGTTGGCCTTCGGGATGGAGGCCGTGTCGCCTGTAGAAATGCTTGTCCCTTCAATGAGAGTTCTCGGATTCGACGAAGAAAGTAACAACCGATCCCTACGCGCCGAGCTCGACCTCATAGACGAGAGGCGGGGGAGGGCCTCTACGAGGATGGAGGTTTACCAAAGAAGAATCAAGAAAAGCTTTGACCAAAAAGTCAAGCCACGGCGCTTCGGCGTGGGAAGCCTCGTCCTGAGAAAACTCGCCGTTTCCGAACCAAAGTCAGCTGTCGGAAATTTATCGCCGAATTGGGAAGGACCTTACAAAGTCACCGATGATCTCGGACAAGGTGCGTATCGACTGTCAGACCTCGACGGGACGGCCCTGCCGAGGACATGGAATGCCGAGCATTTACGACGATATTTCCCATAACGAGGTCGCTTCGGCACTCTAAACGAGGTCGCTTCGGTACTCAACGTAAGCCCGAGGTCCCTTCGGCACTCTCTAAACGTAAGCCCGAGGTCCCTTCGGCACTCTCAAAACGTAAGCCCGAGGTCTCTTCGGCACTCTCTAAATGTAAGCCCGAGGTCCCTTCGGCACTCTCTAAACGTAAGCCGAGGTCCCTTCGGCACTCTCTAACGTAAGCCCGAGGTCTCTTCGGCACTCTCTAAGCTTAAGCCCGAGGTCTCTTCGGCACTCTATAAGCGTAAGCCCGAGGCCTCTCTGGCACTCATCAAGTACAAGGTCGCCTCGGCACTCTTGCAATGCGAGGTCGCTTAGGCACTCGCTAACGTAATCATTTGGGCCCTCTCACCGACGAGGCAATTCTGAGCACACATGTCGACAAGTTCATTGTACAATCGCAAACAATGGGATAGACAGTCGTCGGCTAGAAACTAAAAAGAATACCGTGTATTCTCACTGACGAGGATTACAGTGTACATAAGGAAAGGCAACTATTCCTCATTCAAAACGGCCTCAGCTGCCTGGTCGAGGGAACGATCAATGGCCGACTCCATGGCCTCGTCCACGACAGCGGCGAACTCCTTGCCTCCCCCCTCCGCAACCTGGTTGTCGCCGTCGCCGTCTCCAACAAGAGTCGCTCCCGAAAAATCGAGGTCGGGATACAACTCCTTAACCTTGGCAAGGCAGTCGTCATATCCACCCTGGAAGAGGTCGGCGATCTCATCCTGAAGCTCGTCGGAGTTGCGGTACTCCTCTATCGCCTTCTCCCTCTCCTTAGCAACGAGACGTGAAAAGTTGTTCTTCGTCTCCTCGTGGGCCGCAATCTCGTCGTATTGCGCCTTCTTCACAGCTTCAAGGGCCGCCTGGAGGGCGCCCTCCCTCTTCTTTGCCTCCTCCTCCAGGTGGAGACTACGGGCCTTCTCGGCGGCCACAAGCTCCTCAGTCTCGGCGATGCGTTTGTCGCAGGCCAGCCTCTTCACCTCAGCTCGGTGCACGAACGCGTCGAACGTGGCCAGCTGGCTCAGCATACCATGATAGAATTCATGCGCGAGCCGACGTGCAGGGCGGCCGAGCGCTTCAGCCTTAACCTCGGGCGGCAAGGCTTATCGCCCCACTCGACGGGGTCCAAGGAAAAGCGAGCCTGAGGCGGAACTGAGGCGTCGGGTGCCGTACCCGACGACGCTGGAGCTGGGTGCTTCTTCGGTCTTTCTTCGGTCGACGGGACGGCTCCGAGCTCTGACCAGGCGTCGGCGCCGGTGGTGGCACGGCCTCGGCATCGCGGTGGCATTTCTCGGCACGAGAAGCCATCTTCTTCCCCCTGGACTGAGCTCGGCTCTTGGCCTGATCCACGAGCGACGGCCCCTTTCGCGACGAGGGAGCAGATCCAACCTTGTCGGCCATAGCTGCAAACACGCGACCGTTAGCTAAGGAAGCCGAGGATGGAGTAAAAAATACGACTATGAGGCTGGCAACCTTGCGTGCCCTCTTCGATCAGCTGGAATAGCTCGTCCGAGATATCGATCAGGTTGGGGCGCACCACCTCCTTCAAACACTTAAGGTCGTAGAGCTCGGACGAAGTCAGCCTCGGCGGTCCAAAAGCTTTGCTCCGGACATCAACGGCCGACCACTTGGTTGGGAACGGCCAACCCGAGAAACTATAAACAAAAACAAAATTCCTCTTCCAGCCGTGAAGCGAGGAAGGGAGTTTCCCGAGAATATGCCGACCATTCCTCGCCGCGAAGTAGAACCAGTCTCCGAACGGTTTGATAGAGAACAGGTATAGAAAAGGCATGAGGTCGGAGGGACCCCTGCCGAATAGCACAAGGATAGAAAGCCGACGATTACTCGCCAGGCGTTCGGAGCCAACTGGGAAGGAGCCACCCCGAGCTCCAAGAGAAGAAAGATAACGAAGGGGTGGAAGGGGAAACAGAGGCCAGCCCGGACCGCCTCAGTGTAAACCGAGAACCCCCCATCCAAAACATAATGAGCCCTAAAATCCCTGTTAGCGCACACGAAGGCGTCAGCAGGAAGAACGAATCTAGGGTGCTTCCGTAGCACTTGAAGGTCCCAGGGGAGGTCTCACAGCGGGCTTCGGCCACGTTGTCGGCTCGACGGCGTGCACCAGAGGTATGGGCCGAGGGTTCCTTAGGAACATAGGTCCCGTGGACTAGTTCAAGAACAAAGGAATCGTCAACGGGCCCCCAGATCTGGGTTTCTATAGACACCGACCCCTCCCCAAGGCTTTCAGAAACGGGGGCGGGAGCGTCGACGGAAACATGGGGATCCCTAGATTGTGCGGATGACGAGGAGGAGGAAGCCTCAGGAGAGGTGGAGGAAGAGGAAAGGCTCATCGTTTACCTCGAAAGGGAGCTAGCGAGGACCGTCGATCGACTTCGTACGAGGACACAATCCTCGGATCGTCGGCAGACGTCGGGGTGGCAGGGGTCGAAAGACGCGCGCGCGAGGCAAAGGAGCGTCTATTTCGTATCGAACCTCAGCTATTTATAGCACCATGATGCCAATACGATCGGACGGCCCAGAAATCCTGCGCATCCAGGATTCCACCACGTGTCGGAAGCCCGACGGCCAGGAGACGTTCACCCGGATCCGCGGCGTGCGCCCCGAAACCGTGCGGCGTCATCATGGCGCAGAGTTCAGAGGGGAGTACCTGATAAGCCGTCATCAGAAGTACCATCATTATGACAAGACCACGACCCTCATCATAACCGTGGCAGAACGCCCCCAAATTCAGCGCGCGGAATGCGAGGCGGCGCCCAACGCCCGTACGAATTCCTGAGAATAATAAATGGCTTCTCTTCGAGCCGAGGACTCGCCTCGAAAAGAACCCGGGGGACTAGTGATACGGTCGTCGTCAGCCGACAAATCGAGCCGACAGTTAAATAAGGATCGGCCATACCGGCGAGCCGACAGTAAATAAGGATGGACATACCGGCGAGCCGACAGTAAATAAGGATCGGCCATACCGACGAGCCGACAAGTTGTCGGAAGTCGTCGGCGTAGGTAGTTCATCGCCGCCGAGAACTAATTCAAATAAGCACTAAGTCCGGGCGTCCCCAGCCGGCGCCAGGTCACGCTTACCCTAGGTACAGACGAGCCCCGTAAATCACGACCCCCAGCTGGCCCATACCCGCTTTAGGCAAGCGGCTGTCAAGGCAGGATTCTCCCTGTCCAGCTGGCGAGGGTTCCCTGATTAGCGCCCCCGCCTCATGGAGGCTCGTCCATCACCTTCCTTTTCTGTCCAAAGGACCAGGCCCTTATAAAAAGGACAGAGACCCACAAGGAAAAGGTACGCTATTCGTAGCACCAAAACTCTTCTCTCTCTTCGAACAACCTTCTGAGCTCTTGCTAACTTGATCGTCGGAGTGTCCGACCGCCGAGGACTCTCGGTGGTTTGCAGGTCAGGAGGGCTCCGCCGACGACCGTGCGACGACTCCACATCTCTCGGTGCCCATCCGGTTCGGTCCCGGCCGACCCATCCTTGCTTGTGCAGCAACACTATCCATTTTCGAGTTGATCTTTGGCAATCCTTCTACTAGTTTTCTCTTTCTGAGCTTGTTCAATCCATCCAAGCTGCAGTGGCCCAGTCTCCTGTGCCACAGTTCTGTTGATTGATCTTTGCTGGCTGCTAAACAGACATCTTGATCCTTGAGTTCCTCGAGATAGAGAACATACAAATTTCTTTCTCTATATGCTTCAAATATGACTGCTCCATCCTTTAATATACAGCACTTTGATTCTTGGAACTGAATCTGATGACCTTTGTCACACAACTGGCTGATGCTGATGAGATTGTGCTTTAATCCTTTGACCACCATTACATCTTCAATAACTGATTTTCCCTTGATGTTCACGGACCAACTTTCTATCACTGTGCCTTTCCATTATCTCCATAGGTGACTGTTCCCTCTTCAGCTTGGAGATTGACAAAGAACTTCTGGTTTCCTGACATGTGTCTTGAACATCCACTGTCCAAGTACCATTTGGATGCTTTTGAGATTCCATGGAATTTAAACATTAAGATTTAGGTACCCAAGTTCTTTTTGGGTCCTGATGGGTTAGTATCATTGATTTTTCCTTTTATTATCCATTTTTTTATGTTTTGTTGGGCATGTTATTGTGATATGTCCTAATTTGTTGCAGTGATCACAGCAGGACAATTTTGTTACCTTTTCTATATACTTGAACTCAGCTTTATATGCTATATTTTGTTCAGGTATAAACTTTGGTGTTGGATTGTTTTAGAGTAGACTATGGTTTCTTCATTATCTGGGGGTGTATATCCTAACCCATTTTTCTTCTTACCTGTTCTTCTAGCACCTTTTAATATTAGAGAGTTTTACCATTAGTAAATTTCTCTAGTGTGCTTGATAGTTTATTATTTTCTTCATTTAAGCTTTTAACTTCTTTCTTTAATTCATCTGTGCTTCCTGTTTTTCCAATTTTGTTATTTGTTCATTCTTAACTTTTAAGTCTTCACATAACAATTTATTTCTTCTTTTAAGTTCAGTTATTTGTTTTCTAATTCTTCATTTTCTGTTTTTATATCTGAATTAGTGTTTTCTAAACAGATTACATTTTTCTTACTAACTTTAAGTAATTTGGATACTTCTTTATATTTATCATAAAGTTCATTAAAGGCACTTTCTAAATTATCAGAATCTGAATTATTACAGGAATCAAAAGAAGAGTCAGAAGTTACCTTTTCTTCGATGTTGGCCATGAGAGCCAGGTTGGCTTCTTCTCCATCACTGCTTGAGCTTGACTCACTGTCTGAGTCACTGCTGTTCTCTCAAGCAGCTGCCATTGCCTTTTTCTTGTATCTTCTGAACTTCTTGGAGCTGTCCTTCTTCTTGTGATCATTCTTCTTTAGCATTGGACAGTCTGCCTTGATATGTCCAGGCTTCTTGCATTCATAACAGATGGTCTCTCCTTTCTTCATTTCTTTGCCATCTGATCTTTTGAAATCCTTATTTTTCTTAAAGTACCTTCTGCCGGATTGAAACTTTTTCTTCTTAGCCAGGATGCGCTGTAATCTCTTAGAGAGCATTGCTTCTTCATTTTCGCTGTCTACATCACTCCCACTAGAACTTGCCTCTGATGATTTTTCTTCTGCTTTCAAGGCATTGGAGTGCTTCTTTATGCTAGATAATTCTCCTAGCCTTTCCATGTTAATCTCATGGGCCATGAGGGACCCGATGAGCTTTTCTACAGACATTCTTTTAAGGTCATTAGCTTCTTCGATAGCTGTGACCTTTGGTGTCCATGAAGATGGCAAGGATCTGAGAATCTTCCTTACCATATCTGCAATCTCATAGGACTTTCCTAGACTGGCTAAACCATTGGTGATGTCAGTGAATCGACTGAACATTTGGGTGATTGACTCACTGACTGCATCTGAAATCTCTCATACTGAGTGACAAGAATGTCGATTCTTGTCTCTTTTACTTTGTCTGTTCCTTCATATGTAATCCTTAGCTTTTCCCACATTCCATGGAGGATTTTCAGGCTGAGACTCTGTTGAACTCCTTCTTGCTTAGAGCACAACATAGAATGCTCTTGGCTTTGCAGTTCAAGGAGATTTTCTTTCTGTCTTCGTCTGTCCATTGTGCTTTCTCATTTGTGACGACCAGGTCACCTTCTTCTACTATTGACCAGATTTGATAGTCGTGGCCTTGTAGAAAGTATTCCATCCTGGTCTTCCAATACGGATAATCTTCACCATCGAACAAAGGAGGTCTGTTGACTGACTGACCTTCGAAGTTGCCTTGGGCTGCCATGGATCTTTACTCTTCAGATCGTTGGATCTACTTCTTTGTCGAGGAGACTCGCTCTGATACCACTTGTTGCCCAGCTATCTAGCCCAGAGGGGGGGTGAATGGGTTATTAAAATTTGATCTTTGATTAAAACATGTTCACTAAAAAGATTACACAACACCTTAAACAAACGTTAGAGTTAGAGGAAATGAGACAGCAAACGCACATAAACACAACCACATGACACAAAGATTTTTATCCTGGTTCGGAACTCCTCTCCACAGGAGACCTACGTCCAGTCCCTGAGCAATGCCTCAGGATTTCACTACTAAGGGAACTATCCCCTCACGGATCCTTACACCCAGCCTCAACTGGTCTTCCTTCAACCTGAAGGGAAAAACAACCACCCTGGATACCACCAGGTCTTCCTTCATCCAGAAGGGAACAAATCAATAAAGAGAAGTTTAAGAACAAGCTTCAGACACTAGCTCAACCAGCTACTAGCTGAAGTAAACAAGCCTCGAGAGAGAAAGAGAATTTGACACATGTTTCTCTCCAAGGACTACACAGGCTCTCACTAGAATTTCTTCTTGAACACTGAGAGCTAAAGAGCTAAGAAAAGCTAATGGAATGGGCGCTTCGCTCTTGTTTCTAATCTCAGAAGATTCGAAGAATTGGTGTTGCTTTCTTTCAGAAATGATGTTCTTCAAGAATATTGTCTTCTCAGTCTTGAGTCTTGTATTTAAGCTTTTACTTGAAAGTGAACGTTAAAGATCCGTTGTCTCTCATCCTGGTGTATGTTAGACAGGTCTGCAAGGAAGCTTCTGATCTTCAGTCTTTTATCCTTTAGTACACGCCAGAAAAATATTTTAATATCTTGTATCTTGTGTCCAACGTTGTACAGATAAGTCTTGTCAGATATCTGCGAGCATATCAATAATAAATAGAGGACAGCTAGGACTGTCGTCGATTATTAGTTGCAGATGGAACAGATATTTGCAATATATAGCAAAGCTCCTTTTTATCTAAAAAGGACGTAGACAGAGTAGCATAAAAGTGGAAGATATTGTCTGCATGCATGAGAGATACGTTCAGAGAGCATTGAATGCGTAGCAGTCAAACAGACGAGATACGACTTTGACTATTCAACGTATATTAAAGAGTATTGTACAGATATATCAAATGAAATCGATATGAACAAGCCCGATGCCTTTATGACTTATGAAATCGTTACTGGTAAGCATGTCGTTACAACGATACAGAAATCATTGTGAGTAATTGTTGTGGTCACTTACCAAATCGTTACACAAACCGAATCGTTATAACTATCAAAGAAATCGTTATGAAAATCTTAATAAATCGTTGCACCAAGCAAATCGTTCTGAGTTCTAAAGAAATCGTTTCGACAAGCAAATCATTACGAGATCTAAAGAAATCGTTACGAGAACTAAAGAAGTCGTTACGGCTAGAAAGTCGTTGTGAGTTCTAAAGAAATCGTTACGAGAACTTACGAAATCGTTACGGCTAGAAAGTCGTTGTGAGTTCTAAAGAAATCGTTACGAGAACTTACGAAATCGTTACGGCTAGAAAGTCGTTGTGAGTTCTAAAGAAATCGTACGAAATCGTTACGGCTAGAAAGTCGTTGTGAGTTCTAAAGAAATCGTTACGAGAACTTACGAAATCGTTACGGCTAGAAAGTCGTTGTTGTGAGTTCTAAAGAAATTGTTACGAGAACTTACGAAATCGTTACGGCTAGAAAGTCGTTGTGAGTTCTAAAGAAATCGTTACGAGAACTTACGAAATCGTTACGACAGACAAGTCGTTACGAGTTCAAAAGAAATCGTTACGAGTACTGAAGAAATCGTTATGACAGACAAGTCGTTGCGCTTTCTAAAGAAATCGTTGCGATGTCTTATAGAATCGTTATGAGATCTTTAAGAAATCATTACGGTATCGATTTGTTTGAAACATCATGGTTTTTCGGTCAGAAAGGAAATTGATCATAATACTTATGAAATCGTTATGATGACTCTATTATGAACTTATAAAGGAATCGTTCTGATTATCAATAGAAGTCGATATGAAGTATGAAGAAGTTGATACAACGACTTGGACAAGACATGAAATGAGACTTTATCTGATTGTCTTGAACTTTCTTTTTATTTCCTGTTCTCAAAGCTCAAGTAATTCATTAGTACTATTTTGTTAATCATCAAAATTAATGTATATAATAAGTGAATTAATTTATATAGGGACAGTTTGGTCATCAGCGATGGCTTCCTGCAGAGAACGCTGGGAGTACAGCAGCCATCCACCCTCGCCAAGCTGCTCTCCACCGCCCAACGTCATGCCACCTGCAAGGAGAGCCTGGCTGCTGGCCGAGCAGAGCAGGATGAATCATCGGACAAGAAGAGGCCTTCTGACAATGGTTTCGACCGTGGTCGTAAGAAAGGACGGCGCAACGGGGACTCACCGCGCCGACCACGTCCCTTCACCGAATACACCCCCCTCACTGTGGCCCCCGAACAGATCCTGGCTGAAATCCGGGAATAGCGATATGTTCGGTGGCCACCGAAGATGCGCTCTGACCCTCGCAGGCGCAACCAGGTATAGTTCTGTTGCTTCCACCACGACCATGGCCATGACACCTCCGAGTGCCGCCAGCTCAAGGACGAGATTGAGTCCCTCATCAAGCGTGGCTATACCTCGGACGGTACGTGCGCCGTAATGAAGACCGCCCAAGATGCCGAGAGCGGACTCCCGAGCAGCCGATCAACAATGAGCCCAATGGGCAGGAGATCAACGTCATCGTGGGAGGCTTCGGCGCGGGAGGAGAAAGCAATCAAAGCCGACGCGACTACGCTCGGCGAGTGCACGCTATGGACAGGGTCCCCGCCCTTCGTCCCGTCCCTTATCCTCAAAGTCCACGCACATGATCCGAGAAGGTTATAACCTTCTCGGACGAAGACCTTGTAGGAGTCGCTATTCCACACACTGATGCGCTGGTCGTTTCGGCCACCATCAACCATTGTAATGTGCGTCGGATCTTGATTGATAATGGAAGTGCACTAGACGTGTTGGCCTACGACTGCTTCCCCCTTATGGGTCTGAAAACCAACCAGCTCACTCCAGTAGAATCACCTATGTTCGGCTTCTCTAGGGTTTCGGTACAACCCATGGGGCGTGCGTGCCTCCCCATCACACTTGGCACGCCCCCAAAGAACATAACCAAGATGGTGGATTTCTTGGTTATTCGCAACGTGTCCGGATACAACGCTATCCTCAGCAGGGGTCTGATCGGTAGGATCAAGGCTGTACCAACGTCCCTTCATCAGAAAATGAAGTTTCACACTCCGTGTGGCATCGACAAATTACTCGACAGTCAGCGCGAGTCGCGACGCTGTTATGTTCTCTCCCTGAGGGATAAACAACCCGCAGCCCCAAAGGCTGCAACTCCTCCAGCTGATCAACCTTCCACTAGTCGTGGAACCCCTGCGGAGGATTTCCTTCCTGTTCGAGTGGATGACGACCCCGAGCACGTCATTTACATTGGAACATTGTTGCCGGAAGCCGAGCAGCAGCGCTATAAGGCTTTCCTGCTTGCCAACCTAGACGTGTTCGCGTGGTCGGATGAAGAGCTGCCCGGCATCTCCCCGAAAGTGATGACGCATCACCTCCGTCTGGACCCGAAGGTACCACCAGTCCAGCAGAGGCGACGGCTGTCAATCGCGAACGACAGACTGTGATCCAGGATCACGTTGTTAAAAGCCGACAGCAAATGGCGCGTATGCGTGGACTACAAGGATCTCAACAAGGCCACGCCCAAGGACAACTTTCCCCTGCCGTGCATCGACCAGCTGGTGGATGCCACGTCCAGTCATGAGCTTCTCAGCTTTTTGGATGTATACTCTGGTTATCACCAGATTAGTATGCACCCTGCCGACCAGGATGCCACCACATTCGTCACCGACCTGGGCTTGTACTGCTTCACCAAGATGCCTTTTGGTCTAAAGAATGCTGGTGCAACGTACCAACGGCTGGTCAACAAGATGTTCGATCCGCAGATTGGGTGTAACATGAAGGTCTACGTCGATGACATGCTGGTCAAAATTCTCCCGAGCGCCGACCACATTTCCGACCTCAAAGAAACCTTCGCAACCTTGCGGAGGTACAATATGAAGCTCAATTCCGCCAAGTGCGCCTTTAGAGTACGCGGGTAAGTTCCTCGGCTTCCTTGTCTCAAACAGAGAATAGAGGCCAACCCGAGAAGATCCAAGCAATACTGGAGATGAGCACACCCAAGACGGTACGCGACGTCCAACGCCTCACTAGACACCTCGCGGCACTCAACCGATTCATGTCCCGAGCAGCTGAGAGAAGCTTCAACTTCTTTAAGTTGCTGTGAGGCCCCAAAGGCACCTTATAGAAAGGGGGGCATATATGCTGGACCGAGGACTGCGAAGTGGCCTTCACCGAGCTGAAGGCGAACCTGGCAGCCCCACCTGTTCTCTCAAAGCCCGTTGTAACGCCGCGTGCCTTTAGGATCCATGCGGATCATGTGTGTGTTGGTTGTGTAGGCCGTTGTGAGGCCAATGTGAGCTAGTTGTGCGGAATGTGTGATGTGAATGTGTGGTTTGAGCAGGTGAAGAGCAGGGTTGGTCCTGAAATGAAACAGGACCTGCTGCTGTTCAGTTGAAGTTGGCGGCAAGGGGTGGTCGTTGACTGGTTGGCGTCCAGCTTAGTGGACGTTTACTGCATGAACTTGGTGGCAGTAGATGTGGACGCAGAGGGTGGCGGTTGCTATTGGCGGCATAGGGGTTAACGCCAACCTGAGAACGGTGCAGATTATAGGCTCACCCGAGGGCAGTTCTCTCAGCTCTCACTCATTCCCTCTTGCCCCAGCTTCGCACCCCGGTGTTTCTGAAGCTTCTAACAGGTACCGAGGAGTAGTGGACGATCGTAGAACGCGTGGCGTTGCCGAATTGCGTGAGAAAACGTCGCGGCGTGGTGCAATTCCCGTAGGAGCTCGCGGAGGGCTCGGTGTGAACCGAGAAATTGCGGGAGATTCTAACGCGTTCTGAGGTAGGGGATGAACCCGTTTAGCTCCGTAGAAACATTAAAACACATCATAACCACTTGAACTAGCATGATAATGCATGTTTGGATAGAGTTGCACCATATGGGGATAATGGGTGGTTTGAGTAATTTAGTGTATGAAGCATGTTGTAATGGGTTATGTTGGGTTCCTGCATGTTTAAAGAATCGTTTCTATATGTTTTTCTGTAGTTAGAACGGTTAGAAAACCCGCAGAGCCAGATTAGGGTTTCTACAGGGTTTATGGCTGAAGAACTTGGCGTCAAGATCGCTTGTCGCCAAGCTCCTCGGCCAGGATGTTAACGGCCAGGTCCCTTGCCGTTGACTTGGTGTAAGCGGCAGTCGATGTTGCCGCCTACTGGCTATGAACAGCAAAGACTGAATTATGATATTTATCGATAATGCATGTGTGTTGACGCATGAGGTGCACTGAGTGCACTTGGTTTTCGTATTTAGCATACAAGGTATGCAGTTAGTGCTTACTTCGGTGACTGCGTATTGTTTACGCGAGTCAGTTGGGTTCATGTGTAGTGGACCGTGGTTACTTGTGGTTACGTGAGGTTCACGTGGTTTGTGTGTGACGTGCACGTGGTTCTGTGTACGTGGCGAGTAGTACGACGCCTACCGTGGTTACCTCTCCAGTTGGGTGCCCAGGTTCTTTGTGAGCCAGGCTGTTAGCTCGGGGCTTTGTCCCGGTACTTGTGTTGTACAGTCGAGGTCTGTGTCGTCTGACCTGGACACCCTCACTCCTGTGTTGAGTTGTACGTCCTGTTGGCCCTTTTGGTACGGCAGCAAGCCAACCTAGAGGGGGGGTGAATAGGTTTTTCTGAAATCTGAAATAGAATCTTAAACACAGAAAAATAACACTTGAAAGCTTGGAAGCTTGAGAGCTTGAAATGCTTTGAATGCTTCTTCTTGGCTCAGGCTCTTTCTCTCTTTCCTTGAGTGTATGTGGCGTGAAGGTGCTTCTCACAGATGTACACTCCTTCAAAGATATTCAGGAAAAGGCTCTTCGAGTTCTTCAGCAATGCTCCATCTTTTATATTGAGCAGCTTTAGAATAGATCCGTTGAAGAGATCCGTTGGAGCTCTTCTAGTCGTTGCTGATCTTTCTCTTCATTTGTCTTAATCAGACTCTGATGGTCTTCGATGTTTGTGAGCATAGAAGAGAGTGTTAGCATAAAAGAGTGTTTATGATAAACGATGCATGGTACTGTGCTTCTGCTAACATACTGAAAATAGTAGGTCATATCTTTTTGACAAGATTCTGAAATATGCATGCAGCTTTTTGTCAGAAGATATTTGACTTTTTATTTAAGCGCCAAGCATATTTGAAATATAAAGGCAATTCAGAATTCATGAAGAAATCGTTATGAGCATGACTTATGAAATCGTTATGGGAACGATTTCTTAACAAATCGTTATGGAACGATTTCTTACCAAATCACTGCGCTCAAAGAAGAAATCGTTATGGCATCGACTTCTTAACAAAACGATATGGCTTCTAAAGAAATCGTTGCGAATACTTATGAAATCGTTATGGCATCGACTTCTTGCGCTTTACAGAAGAAATCGTTGCGAATACTTATGAAATCGTTATGGCATCGACTTCTTGCGCTTTACAGAAGAAATCGTTGCGAATACTTATGAAATCGTTATGGCATCGACTTCTTGCGCTTTACAGAAGAAATCGTTATGGGAACGACTTCTTATCAAATCAATACGCTCAAAGAAGAAATCGTTATGGCCACTTATCAAATCGTTATGGCATCGACTTCTTAGCAAATCGTTGCGGCGCTTGATACTTTGGCACTTTAAACAGAAATCGATGTATATTGATTAAACATCGATTTTATCATTTTAGTGCGCCAAATATTGCATCAATGAAAGACTTAGCTTTTGCTATGAGATTGATGCGACACAGATGAAAAAAATATTCAATTTAAGTTACATCATAAATTTTATTATCACCAAAATACAAGAACAACTAGAGAGTGGTTCAACAATCTCCCCCTTTTTGGTGATGACAAAATTTATGTGAATTTTCTGATAAAAATATATATAGCAAAGAGGTTTCAGAAAATTCATACAAACTCTCCCCCTTTTTGTCACTAACCAAAAAGGAAGGATCTTACCATGCATTCTCTCCCCTTTGAGAAAATTTCTTACCATTGAGGGGTTCAACAATTTGATATTTGAACTTACTCCCCCTTAATCTTTGCTCCCCCTGAGCATGAGACTCCCTCTTAATGTGAGGCAAGTCTGATCTTGTTGCTCTTGACCTTTGACATGTTGTTTGTCAAGTCTTCAAGATTTTATCTGCATACATCTTAACAGAAAACTTGCAAACACTGTTAGTAGCATTGTAGCTTACTGAATATAACAAACATAAATGACATTAAAAATACAAAACTAAAACTAAAGGATGACTACTTCCTCTTCAGATTAGAATGAAGTGAAGAGTTGGTAGTCACCAATCGGATGTTTTTGAGCATCCTTAACCATACCATTTGAATGCCTTTTCCTTTTGTTCATCAAGAGTAGATAGGCATTTTCTTCTTTAATGTTGAAGCTACCTGAGGAGTTGTTTACAGAAGATGTCTCCTGAGAAGTTACTTGGATTTTATGAGCCTTATCCTCAGCGTTTTCATCATCAGAAGCTTCTTTAGCGCTTATTTCTTTAGAGATATCCTTTTTGAAAAGGATATGAGGCTCCCCCTCACTCTGAGGTTCCTCCTTTATTTCTTCTTCTTCAGGTGGAAGGATGACATCATGAGGTCCTTCCTGTTGCTCCTTTTGAATGGCGACAGTTGAAGATGATGGAGTTATAGCTTCCTGTCTTGTTTCTTTAAACACTTGAGCATCAGTAGGTATTCATCCGTAGTGGGTATTCTTCATATGTGAGCTTCAATTTGTCCACATATCTTTAGCAGATATACATGCGGATATTTTACTAAATTCCTTTTTAGATAAAGCACAACATAAATAATTTTTAGCTTTAAAGTTTAGTGATAACTTTATCTTATCTGCTGTGTGATAGTAGTAGTGTTTTCAGCAGGGATAAAAACAAAATCACCTACCTCAATTACCTGCCACAGATCAAAGTCTGTGCCTCGAATGAAGCATTCCATCCTTATCTTCCAGTGTTGATAATCTTCTCCATCAAAGAATGGAGGTCTGGTGACTGATTGTCCTTCAGCATATCCTTGAGCTGCCATGGATCTTTACTCTAAGATCGTTGGATCTTCTTTGAAAGTTCAGAGACCCGCTCTGATACCACTTGTTGGCCCTTTTGGTACGGCAGCAAGCCAACCTAGAGGGGGGGTGAATAGGTTTTTCTGAAATCTGAAATAGAATCTTAAACACAGAAAAATAACACTTGAAAGCTTGGAAGCTTGAGAGCTTGAAATGCTTTGAATGCTTCTTTGGCTCAGGCTCTTTCTCTCTTTCCTTGAGTGTATGTGGCGTGAAGGTGCTTCTCACAGATGTACACTCCTTCAAAGATATTCAGGAAAAGGCTCTTCGAGTTCTTCAGCAATGCTCCATCTTTTATATTGAGCAGCTTTAGAATAGATCCGTTGAAGAGATCCGTTGGAGCTCTTCTAGTCGTTGCTGATCTTTCTCTTCATTTGTCTTAATCAGACTCTGATGGTCTTCGATGTCTGTGAGCATAGAAGAGAGTGTTAGCATAAAAGAGTGTTTATGATAAACGATGCATGGTACTGTGCTTCTGCTAACATACTGAAAATAGTAGGTCATATCTTTTTGACAAGATTCTGAAATATGCATGCAGCTTTTTGTCAGAAGATATTGACTTTTTATTTAAGCGCCAAGCATATTTGAAATATAAAGGCAATTCAAAATTCATGAAGAAATCGTTATGAGCATGACTTATGAAATCGTTATGGGAACGATTTCTTAACAAATCGTTATGGGAACGATTTCTTACCAAATCACTGCGCTCAAAGAAGAAATCGTTATGGCATCGACTTCTTAACAAAACGATATGGCTTCTAAAGAAATCGTTGCGAATACTTATGAAATCGTTATGGCATCGACTTCTTGCGCTTTACAGAAGAAATCGTTGCGAATACTTATGAAATCGTTATGGCATCGACTTCTTGCGCTTTACAGAAGAAATCGTTGCGAATACTTATGAAATCGTTATGGCATCGACTTCTTGCGCTTTACAGAAGAAATCGTTATGGGAACGACTTCTTATCAAATCAATACGCTCAAAGAAGAAATCGTTATGGCCACTTATCAAATCGTTATGGCATCGACTTCTTAGCAAATCGTTGCGGCGCTTGATACTTTGGCACTTTAAACAGAAATCGATGTATATTATTAAACATCGATTTTATCATTTTAGTGCGCCAAATATTGCATCAATGAAAGACTTAGCTTTTGCTATGAGATTGATGCGACACAGATGAAACAAAATATTCAATTTAAGTTACATCATAAATTTTATTATCACCAAAATACAAGAACAACTAGAGAGTGGTTCAACAATCTCCCCTTTTTGGTGATGACAAAATTTATGTGAATTTTCTGATAAAAATATATATAGCAAAGAGGTTTCAGAAAATTCATACAAAGAGTGGTTCAACACGTCCGGCTGAGGGAAAGACGACAGTGGGACAATGACACTTGAGTTTATTTTTAGTCACTTGTAGCGCGCTCGTAGTTGGGGGTACGGACACCAGTAGTCGACACTGGTCCCCAGCTAGTCCTTTTCCAGTGCCTCACTCTAGAGAGCCCGGGCCAGGGTCTCCTGAGGTGCCAGGCATGGGCCTGTGACCATGTGGTCTGCAGGTGGTGGTGTTTAGTTGGTCTCCACAGTTGCTTGACCTTTTTACGTAGAGCGGCAGCTGGACCTTTCGTCCATGGCTGCGAGACTGAGAGGTAGATCTATGTTAGTTGTCCGAGTCAGTTTCTGGTGTCGCGAACCAGTTCACGTGGCTCGTGTTGGCTGTCTCTACTTTAGCTTGTACACCTGTACTGGTTTGCCGTTTAATGATTACTGTTGTTTCTCGTAGTTGACAGACGGTGAGTACTTTTACAGCTTTACTTACCTGCTTAGCTGTTCTATAAATTGTTGGTATTGTTTATTGCTTTCGTACCTGTTGTGTTTGGTTTGCTCGGTTTTGGGGGAGTTCCCTACTGAGCCAGTGACTAGAGAGGCTCACCCTACCCCCCCCACAGGTGAGGGTGAGGAGGACGTTTTTCGTCCGACGTCCAGTTCTGGGCCGCGTCGGAGCGGTGTAGGGTCAGCACCTCCAGCAGAGTAGCTCAGCAGTGTAGCTTTGTAGTTGTTTACTTTCTTCTGTTATACCTCGGGGTATGCCCCAGGCTCTTGTACCTCTTTTCAGTTTTTGTGGAAATTTGGCAATGTAAAACTGTGAGATATATATAAAATGTGGTGTGTTCATTATGTTACACGGACTGTGGTTTGGTATCCCTTGCGAGGCTTCGGCACGTTTGCGGGAGGCGGACTCGGATCAAGTACGTTATCGGTTTAACGGGCTTGGCTGAGGCGTTCGTCACAGTTGGTATCAGAGCAAGGTCGTGTTAATATAAGGGAATTAAAAGGATACATAGCCTTATTTTCGGTCATTATACACTGCTGGTAGGGACCTGGTTTTTATAATGGTGGTTTTGATTTTTGTCAGGTGTTTTGTGTATGTAGAAAATTTGAAATGACTGATAGGAGAGATTGGGGTGGTGGAGGAGATGATCCGGAGGAAAGCACCCAGCGTATGATAGAAGAATTTGGGGAGAGCCTCACGGATATTGGGCGAGAATGGATCAGCAGGCGCAGATACACCGATTGGTGCCACCTGGGGATGGAGAGGGTGGTTATGTTGCTCAGTTCCACTGAGAGTGGAGGTGCCTTTTGTAGCACCTAGCCACACCACCACCAGTATTGATAGCAGAAGAACCAGTGATGCAAGTGGAGAAAATTTTGAGATTGCAGCTGCTACTTATTCAGGAGGGCCGAATCCAGATACAGCTGAGCATTGGGTTCATGAAATAGAAAGAGTTTTTGCTACTATGAGGTGTCCGGCAGCGGATAGAGTGGTATTAGCTGCTTATCAGTTAAGAGGCTTTGCCTTGGAATGGTGGCGATTGAAGATGCAAACCACTTTGCAGGAAGGACGGAAGAAGCTATCACTTGGCCGGAGTTTCTTGATGTATTTAATGATACATTCTTTCCGATCCAAAGGCAGCAAGTGAAAAGAGAGCAATTCCGAACTCTTCAGCAAGGTAACTCTTCAGTCTTAGAGTACCAGATGAGATTTATGGCACTTAGTCGTTATGCGCCATATGTGGTTTCAGATAATACATGATAGTCGAGTATTTATCAGAGGATTGAGAGTGGAATTGCAGGATGCGATAGTACCTCTTATGTGCAAGTTAGTGGAGAAGCAGCACAGAGGGCAGCTACTTTGGAGAGGTCTATCCGGACTCGCCAGGCAGGTGAGTCAGGTTCAGGTAGTTTCCGGCTACGCAGCAGACAGTAGGTGCAAGCAAGGGCAAGGCACCAGCAGGACCTTCTTCATCTGGTTTCGGGAAATGGGGCCAGAAATTAAAGCAAGCACTTAAAGGAAAAGGAAGAGGATGGGGAGGTCGTCCGCAGTTCCAGCAAGGCCGTGGTAGGCCTGAGGTGGAGGAGTCGCAGCAGAGCACTGCCAGGCAGCCTATTGTTCCTCCAGGGTATAGATGTTATAATTGTAATCAGCCGGGACATTTGATCCGCAATTCCCGTACGCAAGAGAGTATGGGTATGGCAGAGGGGTGTGCAGCAGCAGCCTCAGCAGTTCCAGCAGCCACAGGCAGGTCGTGGCAGAGGAGCACCGCAGCAGCGAGGGAGAGGCCGGTTTATGGCTATCACCGAGCCCAGGCAGAGGCGTCAAATATGATAGAAGGTACTTTACCTCTTTATGAATATTCAGCAAGAGTCTTATTTGATTCGGGTGCCTCTCATTCTTTATTTCCGAATAATTTTTGGATTGCATAGCTCATCCCTTAGAGGAGAAGTCTTGTGATTAGTGGTGGAGGTTCCTTCAGGTGAGTTCTTACTCACTTCGAGTTATATAGATGAAGCTCCTGTTATGATTGAAGGGAACCAGATGCCAGGTCGGTTGTATGCCCTGCAGTTGTCAGATTATGATATCATCCTGGGTATGGATTGGCTTGGATGTATGAGCAATGTTAGATTGCAGAAAGAAAAGGATCAGATTTTGTCATCCTAATGTGTGCAGTGTTTGAATATCAAGGTATGCCTTTTTTATACCTCCAAGTTTCTAATTTCTGCAATTAAAGCTAGAAAGTTGATTAATGATGGGTGTGTGGCTTATTTAGCCTCGTTAAGTTTGGTAGAGGCCAGTCAGCCAATAGAAGCAGTTCCCGTGGTTAGGGAATTTGCTGATATTTTTCCGGAAGATTTGTCTGGTTTAGCTCCCACAGAGAGGTGGACTTTTCTATTGAG
Source organism: Colocasia esculenta (assembly GCA_014218235.1). Taxonomy (NCBI): domain Eukaryota; kingdom Viridiplantae; phylum Streptophyta; class Magnoliopsida; order Alismatales; family Araceae; genus Colocasia; species Colocasia esculenta. The sequence goes on along the minus strand of CM024759.1, from coordinate 99,665,610 downwards.
TTGCTGCCACGTACCATGTCGATTTCCAAAGCCCCATATCGGATGGCACCAGCAGAACTTAAAAATTGAAAAAGCAATTAGAAGAATTGTTGCAGAAAGGTTTTCTTAGATCGAGTCATTCCCCGTGGGGAGCGCCGGTTTTATTTGTGAAAAAGAAAGATGGAAGTTTTCAGATGTGTATTGATTATAGGAAATTGAATGATGTGACCATCAAGAATAAGTACCCGTTGCCGAGGATTGATGATTTATTTGATCAGTTGCAATCAGCAAAGGTGTTTTCTAAGATTGATTTGAGGTCCGGGTACCATCAGTTGAGATCAAGGAGGAGATATAGATAAGACAGCGTTCAGAACCAGATATGGTCACTATGAGTTTGTGGTAATGCCTTTGGGTTGACTAATGCTCCTGCAAGTTTTATGGATCTGATGAATAGAATTTTCATCCATATTTAGATCAATTCATTGTGGTCTTTATTGATGATATTCTAATTTATTCAGCATCTGAAGAAGAGCATGCAGCTCATTTGAGGTTTACCTTGCAGTTGTTAAGAGATAACCATTTTTGCTAAATTCAGTAAGTGTGAATTCTGGTTGAAGGAAATTCAATTTTTGGGTCATGTTATCTCAGCTAAAGGAATAGCAGTGGACCCGAGTAAAGTGGAAGCTGTGTCAAGGTGGGAAGTGCCTAAGACAATAACTGAGATTAGAAGTTTTCTGGGGTTGGCAGGTTATTATAGGCGCTTTATTCAGGATTTTTCTAAGATTGCAGCACCTATGACCAGATGACCAGAAAAGGAGTGCCTTTTGTGTGGTCGGTGAATGTCAGAGAGTTTTATGAAATTAAAGAAAAGACTTACATCAGCACCTATATTGACATTACCGGCAGGGAGTGGTGGTTTTGTGCTGTATACTGATGCTTCAAGGAGAGGACTTGGCGCAGTACTTATGCAGCATGGTAAAGTGATAGCCTATGCATCCAGGCAATTGAAGCCAGCAGAGAAAAAATTACCCCACTCATGATTTAGAATTGGCAGCAGTTGTGTTTGCTTAAAAATGTGGAGGCATTATCTGTATGGCGAGAGATTTGAGTTTTACATATCATAAAAGCTTGAAGTATATCTTCTCGCAGAAAGATTTGAACCTTCGCCAGCGCAGATGGATTGAGTATTTGAAGGATTATGATTTCAGTTTGGCTTACCATCCGGGTAAGGCCAATGTTGTAGCAGATGCCTTGAGCAGAAAGGCATATATGAATCTGATGATGATTAAAGAATGGAATTATATGAAGAGGTAGCAGAGAATTCTTGTATGTGCCCAGCAGTCAGCGACGGGCAATTCTAGCTGCTAGAGTGTAGAGCCGTCTTTATATTGGCAGATTATTGAGGCTCAGAGAGCAGATGCAGGTCTAGCTGAAATTGTAAAAATGGAAGGAGTTTCTATTGATGATAATTGTGTGGTCAGACTTCGAGGCAGGTTGTTTGTACCTGCAGAAAGAGAGGTGAAGCAGCGAGTTCTGGAAGAGGCTCATAAATCTAGGTACATTATTCATCCGGGTAGTACTAAAATGTACATGATTTAAGAAAGCATTTTGGTGGCTCATATGAAGAAGGAAATAGCAGAATTTGTGGCAAGATGTGCTATCTGTCAGCAGATTAAAGCAGAGCATCAGAAGCCTGGAGGTCTATTGCAACCGTTGCTATTACACAGTGGAAATGGGATGATATTGCGATGGACTTTGTGGCAGGTTTACCAAGGTCGAGTTCCGGGCATAATGGAATATGGGTGTTTGTTGACAGATTGACTAAGGTATGCAGATTAGTGGCAGTGAGTATGTCTTGGACAGTGGACAGGTGGCAAATATTTATGTTGAAAGAATTTTTCCACTGTATGGTATTCCAAAGACTATTGTATCTGATAGAGATCCAAGATTTACTTCTGGTTTTTGGAGAAGTCTGCAGAAAGTAATTGGTTCTGAATTGAGATATAGCTCCGCTTATCATCCCCTGACAGATGGTCAGACAGAGAGGACTATTCAGACAATTGAAGATATGTTGCGAGCTGGTTGTTAGTATGGGGAGGCAGTTGGGAGCATCATTTGGGAATGGTTGAGTTTGCCTACAATAATAGTTATCATACCAGTCTTGGGATGGCACCGTATGAAGCTTTATATGGAAGGCCATGTAGAACCCCATTGAACTGGCATGAAGTGGGAGAAAGGCAGTTAGTGGGTCCTGAATTGATTCAGCAACCACGGAAGTGGTGAAGCTTATTAAAGAAAAATTGTAGGCAGCTCAAAGTAGGCAGAAAAGTTATGCAGATGTGCGGAGGAGACCACTTCAGTTTGAGGTGGGAGATTTTGTTTTTCTGAGAGTTCCCTGAGTAAAGGTATTATGAGATTTGGTAAGTCTGAAATGAGTCCAAGTCAAGGTATGTGGGACCTTTCCAGGTGATTGAAAGGATTGGGGAAGCAGCTTATAGGCTGGATTTGCCAGCTGATTTTGCCGATGTGCATGATATTTTCCATGTCTCCATGTTGAGAAAGTGTATTGAAGATCCAGCTCAAATAATCAGATACCAAGGTGGTGACCTGAGGCCGGACATGACTATGCCAGAGTATCTGGTGCAGATCACAGATCGAAAGATGAAGAAGCTAAGAATAAAGAAATTGAGCTAGTTAAAGTGAGATGGGAAAATAGATTAGGTGGTGAGGATACCTGGGAGTTGGCCGCGGAAATGGCTAAAGGGTATCCCTATCTGTTTGAGTAAGCTTGTGTATTTTCTTTTTAGATGTAGTACTTATAAAAGTGTGTATGTATAAGTGTTTAACTTTGAAATGGTTATGAATTTCGAGGTCGAAATTTCTTTTAAGATGATAGTAATGTAACGCCGCGTGCCTTTCGGATCCATGCGGATCATGTGTGTGTTGTGTTGTGTAGGCCGTGTGAGGCCAATGTGAGCTAGTTGTGCGGAATGTGTGATGTGAATGTGTGGTTTGAGCAGGTGAAGAGCAGGGTTGGTCCTGAATGAAAACCGGACCTGCGCTGTTCAGTTGAAGTTGGCGGCCAGGGGTGGTCGTTGACTGGTTGGCGTCCAGCTTAGTGGACGTTTACTGCATGAACTTGGCGGCAGTAGATGTGGACGCAGAGGGTGGCGGTTGCTGTGGCGGCATAGGGGTTGACGCCAACCTGAGAATGGTGGAGGTTATAGGCTCACCCGAGGGCAGTTCTCTCAGCTCTCACTCATTCCCTCTTGCCCCAGCTTCGCGCCCCGGTTTTCTGAAGCTTCTAACAGGTACCGAGGAGTAGTTGGACGATCGTAGAACGCGTGGTGTTGCCAAATTGCGCGGGAAACGTCGCGGCGTGGTGCAATTTCCGTAGGAGCTCGCGAGGGCTCGGAGGAACCGAGAAATTGCGGGAGATTCTAACGCGTTCTGAGGTAGGGGATGAACCCGTTTAGCTCCGTAGAAACATTAAAACACATCATAACCACTTGAACTAGCATGATAATGCATGTTTGGATAGAGTTGCACCATATGGGGATAATGGGTGGTTTGAGTAATTTAGTGTACGAAGCATGTTCTAATGGGTTATGTTGGGTTCCTGCATGTTTAAAGAATCGTTTCTATATGTTTTTCTGTAGTTAGAACGGTTAGAAAAACCGCAGAGCCGGATTAGGGTTTCTGCAGGGTTTATGGCTGAAGAACTTGGAGTCAAGATTGCTTGTCGCCAGCTCCTCAGCCAGGATGTTAACGGCCAGGTCCCTTGTCGTTGACTTGGTGTAAGCGGCAGTCGATGTTGCCGCTACTGGCTATGAACAGCAAAGACTGAATATGATATTTATCGATAATGCATCTGTGTTGACGCATGAGGTGCACTGAGTGCACTTGGTTTTCGTGTTTAGCATACAAGGTATGCAGTTAGTTGCTTACTTCGGTGACTGCGTATTGTTACGCGAGTCAGTTGGGTTCATGTGTAGGGACCGTGGTTACTTGTGGTTTACGTGAGGTTTCACGTGGTTTGTATGTGACGTGCACGTGGTTCTGTGTACGTGGCGAGTAGTACGACGCCTACCGTGGTTACCTCTCCAGTTGGGTGCCCCAGGTTCTTTGTGAGCCAGGCTGTTAGCTCGGGGCTTTGTCCCGGTACTTTGTTGTACCGTCGAGGTCTGTGTCGTCTGACCTGGACACCCTCACTCCTGTGTTGAGTTGTACGTCGGCTGGAGGAAAGACGACAGTGGGACAGTGACACTTGAGTTTATTTTTAGTCACTTGTAGCGCGCTCGTAGTTGGGGGTACGGACACCAGTAGTCGACACTGGTCCCCAGCTAGTCCTTTTCCAGTGCCTCACTCTAGAGAGCCCGGGGCAGGGTCTCCTGAGGTGCCAGGCATGGGTCTGTGACCGTGTGGTCTGCAGGTGGTAGTGTTTAGTTGGTCTCCACAGTTGCTTGACCTTTTTACGTGGAGCGGCAGCTGGACCTTTCGTCCGTGGCTGCGAGACTGAGAGGTAGACCTGTGTTAGTTGTCCGAGTCAGTTTCTGGTGTCGCGAACCAGTTCAAGTGGCTCGTGTTGGCTGTCTCTACTTTAGCTTGTACACCTGTACTGGTTTGCCGTTTAATGATTACTGTTGTTTCTCATAGTCGACAGACGGTGAGTACTTTACAGCTTTACTTACCTGCTTAGCTATTCTATAAATTATTGGTATTGTTTATTGCTTTCGTACCTATGGTGTTTGGTTTGCTCGGTTTTGGGGAGTTCCTACTGAGCCAGTGATAGAGAGCTCACCCCTACCCCCCCCCCCCACAGGTGAGGGCGAGGAGGACGTTTTTCGTCCGACGTCCAGTTCCGGGCCGCGTCGTAGCGGTGTAGGGTCAGCACCTCCAGCAGAGTAGCTCTAGCAGTGTAGCTTTGTAGTTGTTTACTTTCTTCTGTTGTACCTCGGGGTATGCCCCAGGCTCTTGTACCTCTTTTCAGTTTTTGTGGAAATTTGGCTATGTAAAACTGTGAGATATATATAAAAGTGGTGTGTTTCATTATATTTACACGGACTGTGGTTTGGTATCCCTTGCGAGGCTTCGGCCCGTTCGCGGAAGGCGGACTCGGATCAAGTACGTTATCGGTTTAACGGGCTTGGCCGAGGCGTTCCGTCACACCCGTGTCGGGGAACCTTTGTTCGTGTACCTATCGATTATCGAACACTCCATCAGCGCGGTGTTGATCAGAGAAAGGCAGCAGTGCAGTATCATATCTATTATATCAGCAGGGTCCTTCAAGAAGCTGAAAGAAAGTACCTTCGAGCATAGAAGCTCGCTCTGGCACTAGTGATATTTGCACGGAAGCTTAGGCCATACTTTCAGGACCATTCAATTACGGTCCTCACCGACCAGCGCTGAAGCTTATCCTTCAGCGCCCAGAGGCTTTGGTAGGCTCATCAAATGGGCCATCGAGCTTGGAGAATTGACATCAGCTACCTGTAGACATGCAAATTTGGCTCCACCACGGGTAAATTTCATGTTGCGCCATAACGCCACAATGGCCCTCTTTTTGCCTCGCAAGAGTGTTTTTCCAATATTTCTGGATCTCACCCATTCTTCTTTCCGGGTGCTTCGCCCGCAGGCAACTTCATTATTCACGTCACTACTGTGGACGCCTTTTAGGAAGACCGTATCGCGTCCTGCCACCTCAACGCATTTCAAATCAAGACGCGTCGGCCTGAGCCGCCGCGATTAGGTGAGACCTCGAAAGTCGTCGCACTCAAGTGCCTACCCCTCGGAACCACGCAAAATCTCTAAATCGCATCCTGCCGCCCAAATGCGATTAGGTCGTTGGCCTGACACGCCAGACCTCAGAAGTCGTCCACGTGCCTAAATCGTAATCACGGCGAGGTAGGCCGACGCGTTTCAAAAATGCGGCGGCCATCCCCGACACGATTCTAAAAGTGGTCATCATTGCCAAATGTCAAATCAAGTTGACTTCTGAATCGCGGCCTGCCGCCAGACACGATTAAATCAAGTCGTAGCACGCTTGCCCGACGCTATTCTCATCGCGACCTTCCACCCATACGCATTTCTGTCTTAAGTCGCGTCTGGTGTGATGGACGCGATTCGAATCCGTGTTGCCAATAAATTGGACCCGAGGGTCATTTGTTCAGAGGGGGTTCCACGAAGCGGCGAAGCACTACCGAATCCTCGCCGCGACTCCGAGCCATTCCTCGCCGATCCATCCTTCTTCCTCAGAGTTCGGCGTCGTCGTCTCCTTCCATTGCACGTGCGAGGCAGGAGCGTCTTCCTTGCGTCCTCCATCAACTCCGGCAACGGCCCGTCACGCTGCACCAACATTTGGAAAAGCTCCCCCTTCCCTCTCTCTCTCTCTCTTTTATTTGCATTCTACTCCCACGGGCCCCACGTGGCTCTTTACGTTTTCACCTCCTCCGGGCCCCACGTGGCCCTTCTTTAATCCTTTTTTACACACATGCATGCATCACACACCTACTTTAGGGGTTTAAAACCACCATCCGGTGAGTCCTCCCCATTTTACTCATTTTATTTATTTATTCGGGATTTGGGACTACACGCCTTATTTCGCTAATCCCGTTCTTATTTGTCTTTTTTTGCAAGGGTAATCAAACGAGGAAATGTCCTCTATCGCGGCCGGCCGTGTTCGTAGAGGAAGATAGGGCCCACATCATCCCCCACGCAATCTCCCCGCTAGAAAGGTACGCTCGCGATCACTCCTCCATCCGCACCCTTCGCCGTGCATTCTCCCACTCAGCACCCTCGTGTGCCTGGCGATCATGTTTCTTTTTCTTTATTTTACGCTTTCCACACTCCATATCCACACACCACACATTGACCTCTTCTTTTCATTTTCTCTTCAAACTCCCTCTTGTGGACTGTTCTTCGCCCCCCTTAAAAAGGGAGTGGAAAACGGTGTCTACACTACCGTTCAAGGACAGCTATTAAGGCACAAGCTCTGGCGAACTTCGTGGCGGAATGTACCCGGCCAACTGAGCAGGATCCCCCTTAGCAGACGAGCCTCCATGGGAGCTCTATGTTGACGGATCATCCTGCGTAATGGGAAGCGGACACTACAAGAAAAAGCGGGATTACCGACGGACTGAATCCGTCGGAAATCCGTTGGTATTCCGTCGGAAAAGGAGCCTTTCGACCGCTTTCCGTCAACGCTCGTCGGAAACTTTCCGTCGGAAATAATTGGTCAGAACTTTCCGACGGATGAAAATTCCGTCGGAATTCGGTCGAAACCTCCGACAGATTTCATCCGTCGGTAAAGGCGTCAGTATTGCCGACCGAATTACCGACGGTCTTTAACCGTCGGTAATGTTATTTTCCGACGGATACTTATCCGTCGACCAATCCGTCAGTATTTTCCGACGGACTTGCCGACGGTATTTTGCCGTCGGTAATTTATCAGTTCCGACGGATGCTTGTCCGTCGGCCAATCCGTGAGTATTGTCCGACGGCATTACCGACGGTCTTTTTCCGTCGGTAATTCATACTTCCGACGGAAACGTAGCCGTCGGAAAATACATATATTTTTTTAAAATAAACAAATAAAAATACATTGCTACAATGTCAAACCTGCTACAATATTCATAAATTTAACAAATACTAACAATCGACCTAAAATCATAAGATACAATAAATATAAATCATATAGCATAATGAATACAAAAATCAACATAGATCTGCTGGATCGTTGCTGTCCCTGCCTCGTCATCGTCTGGAGCTGGATCCTACATTAAAACAAATTAAAATGAGAAACATTAATAATAAATAAAAGAAATACAGTATTTTCAAAAATGAAATTTAAAACATGTGATTATTTCTAAAACTTAATACAATAATATTTTAGATCCATCATTTTCTTGGGGTTTTAGATCCGTCTTTTAAATGCCCAACCCAATCCGGGGATCCAAATTGGATTCCGTCAGTTTCTACACGTCACTTAATCCACCTGGTCGTGTCGGAGAAAACGGCACGTCGATCCGATCCCTATTTGGGATTTTGGACCCCGGGGTTGTGTGTTTTAACTTTTTATATATACTTGGGTGTTTTTTAGATCCGTCCTTTGAATGCCCAACCCAATCCGGAGATCCAAATTGGATTCCGTCAGTTCCCACACGTCACTTTAACCCACCCAGTCGTGTCGGAGAAAACGGCACGTCGATCCGATCCCTATTTGGGATTTGGGACCCCCGGGTTGTGTTTTGACGCTTAAAATATTGGGTGTTTTTTAGATCCGTCAATTGAACGTCCGACCCAATCGGGGATCCAAATGGATTCCGTCAGTTCCGACACGTCACTTTAACCCACCCGGTCGTGTCGGAGAAAACGGCACGCCAATCCGATCCCTATTTGGGATTTGGGACCCCCGGGTTGCGTGTTTTGACCATTTATATATGATGGCCGTGTTTTTAGATCCGTCCTTTGAATGCCCAACACAATCCGGGGATCCAAATTGGATTCCGTCAGTTTCTACACGTCACTTTAACCCACCCGGTCGTTGTCGGAGAAAACGGCACGTCGATCCGATCCCTATTTGGGATTTTGGACCCCCGGGGTTGTGTGTTTTGACGCTTTAAATATACTTGGGTTGTTTTTAGATCCGTCCTTGAATGCCCAACCCAATCGGGGATCCAAATTGGATTCCGTCAGTTCCCACACGTCACTTTAACCCACCCGGTCGTGTCGGAGAAAACGGCACGCCGATCCGATCCCTATTGGGATTTTGGACCCCCGGTTGCGTGTTTTGACCATTTATATATGCTTGGCCGTGTTTTTAGATCCGTCCTTGAATGTCCAACCAATCCGGGGATCCAAATTGGATTCCGTCAGTTCCCACACGTCACTTTTACCCACCCGGTCGTGTCAGAGAAACGGCACGCCGATCCGATCCCTATTTGGGATTTTGGACCCCCGGGTTGCGTGTTTTGACCATTTATATATGCTTGGCCGTGTTTTATATCCGTCCTTTGAATGCCCAACCCAATCCGGGGATCCAAATTGGATTCCGTCAGTTTCTACACGTCACTTTAACCCACTCGGTCGTATGGGAGAAAACGACACGTCGATCCGATCCCTATTTGGGATTTTGGACCCCCGGGTTGTGTGTTTTAACCTTTTATAATACTTGGGTGTTTTTTAGATCCGTCCTTTGAATGCCCAACCCAATCCGGAGATCCAAATTGGATTCCGTCAGTTCCACACGTCACTTTAACCCACCGGTCGTGTCGGAGAAAACGGCACGTCGATCCGATCCCTATTTGGGATTTTGGACCCCCGGGGTTGTGTTTTGACGCTTTAAATATACTTGGGTGTTTTTTAGATCCGTCAATTGAACGTCCGGCCCAATCCGGGGATCCAAATTGGATTCCGTCAGTTCCCACACGTCACTTTAACCCACCCGGTCGTGTCGGAGAAAACGGCACGCCGATCGATCCCTATTTGGGATTTTGGACCCCCGGGTTGCGTGTTTTGACCATTAATATATGCTTGGCCGTGTTCTTAGATCCGTCCTTGAATGCCCAACCCAATCCGGGGATCCAAATTGGATTCCGTCAGTTCTACACGTCACTTTAACCCACCCGGTCGTGTCGGAGAAAACGATACGTCGATCGATCCGATCCTATTGGGATTTTGGACCCCCGGGTTGTGTGTTTTGACGCTTTATATATACTTGGGTGTTTTTAGATCCGTCCTTGAATGCCCAACCCAATCCGGGGATCCAAATTGGATTCCGTCAGTTCCACATGTCACTTTAACCCACCCGGTCGTGTCGGAGAAAACGGCACGCCGATCCGATCCCTATTTGGGATTTTGGACCCCCGAGTTGCGTGTTTTGACGCTTTAAATATACTTGGGTGTTTTTAGATCCGTCAATTGAACGTCCGGCCCAATCCGGGGATCCAATTGTATTCCGTCAGTTCCCACACGTCACTTTAACCCACCCGGTCGTGTCGGAGAAAACGGCACGCCGATCCGATCCCTATTTGTGATTTTGGACCCCCGGTTGCGTGTTTTGACCATTTATATATGCTTGGCCGTGTTTTTAGATCCGTCCTTTGAATGCCCAACCCAATCGGGGATCCAAATTGGATTCCGTCAGTTTCTACACGTCACTTTAACCCACCGGTCGTGTCGGAGAAAACGACACGTCGATCCGATCCCTATTGGGATTTTGGACCCCCGGGTTGTGTGTTTTGACGCTTATATATACTTGGGTGTTTTTAGATCCGTCCTTTGAATGCCCAACCCAATCGGGGATCCAAATTGGATTCCGTCAGTTCCCACATGTCACTTTAACCCACCGGTCGTGTCGGAGAAAACGGCACGCCGATCCGATCCCTATTTGGGATTTTGGACACCCGGGTTGCGTGTTTTGACCATTTATATATGCTTGGCCGTGTTTTTAGATCCGTCCTTTGAATGCCCAACCCAATCCGGGGATCCAAATTGGATTCCGTCAGTTCCCACACGTCACTTTAACCCACCTGGTCGTGTCGGAGAAAACGACACGCTGATCCGATCCCTATTTGGGATTTTGGACCCCCGGGTTGTGTGTTTTAACTTTTTATATATACTTGGGTGTTTTTATATCCGTCCTTTGAATGCCCAACCCAATCCGGAGATCCAAATTGGATTCCGTCAGTTCTCAACGTCACTTTAACCCACTGGTCGTGTCGGAGAAAACGGCACGTCGATCCGATCCTATTTGGGATTTTGGACCCCGGGTGTGTGTTTTAACTTTTTATATATACTTGGGTCTTTTTAGATCCATCCTTTGAATACCCAACCCAATCCGGAGATCCAATTGGATTCCGTCAGTTCCCACACGTCACTTTAACCCACCCGGTCGTGTCGGAGAAAACGGCACGTCGATCCGATCCCTATTTGGGATTTTGGACCCCCGGATTGTGTTTTGACGCTTTAAATATACTTGGGTGTTTTTAGATCCGTCAATTGAACGTCCAACTCAATCCGGGGATCCAAATTGGATTCCGTCAGTTCCCACACGTCACTTTAACCCACCCGGTCGTGTCGGAGAAAACGGCACGCCGATCCGATCCCTATTTGGGATTTGGGACCCCGGGTGCGTGTTTTGACCATTTATATATGCTTGGCGTGTTTTAGATCCGCTTTGAATGCCCAACCCAATCCGGGGATCAAATTGGATTCCGTCAATTTCTACACGTCACTTTAACCCACTCGGTCGTGTCGGAGAAAACGGCACGTCGATCCGATCCCTATTTGGGATTTTGAACCCCCGGGTTGTGTGTTTTGACGCTTATATATACTTGGGTGTTTTTAGATCCGTCCTTTGAATGCCCAACCCAATCCGGGGATCCAAATTGGATTCCGTCAGTTCCCACACGTCACTTTAACCCACCCGGTCGTGTCGGAGAAAACGGCACGCCGATCTGATCCCTATTTGGGATTTTGGACCCCCGGGTTGCGTGTTTTGACCATTTATATATGCTTGGCCGTGTTTTTAGATCCGTCCTTGAATGCCCAACCAATCCGGGGATCCAAATTGGATTCCGTCAGTTCTACACGTCACTTTAACCACCCGGTCGTGTCGGAGAAAACGGCACGTCGATCCGATCCCTATTTGGTATTTTGGACCCCCGGGTTGTGTGTGTTTTAACCTTTTATATATATGGGTATTTTTAGATCCATCCTTTGAATGCCCAACCCAATCCGGGGATCAAATTGGATTCCGTCAGTTTTACACGTCACCTTAAACCCCCGGTCGTGTCGGAGAAAACGGCACATCGATCGATCCCTATTGGGATTTTGGACCCCCGGGTTGTGTGTTTTAACCTTTTATATATTTGGGTGTTTTTAGATCGTCTTTTGAATGCCCAACCCAATCCGGAGATCCAAATTGGATTCTGTCAGTTCCCACACGTCACTTTAACCCACCCGGTCGTGTCGGAGAAAACGGCACGCCGATCGATCCCTATTTGGGATTTTGGACCACGGGTTGCGTGTTTTGACCATTTATATATGCTTGGCCGTGTTTTTAGATCCGTCCTTTGAATGCCCAACCCAATCCGGGGATCCAAATGGATTCCGTCAGTTTCTACACGTCACTTTAACCCACCCGGTCGTGTTGGACGCCCGGCCCAATCCTAAGTATATGAAATTAATACTAATACTGACCTGAGCTGTTGGCTGTGTGGGGCGTACTCCCTGCATTATTGACATGAACTGCTGAACCATATTGCTGAACTGCGTCTGTAGCTGTAGCCGCTACGTCTCTATCTGTACCTGCTGCGCCTGTAGCTGTACCCGCTGCGTCTGTAGCTCTTCCCGCTGCGTCTGTAGCTCTGTACGTAGCTCCTCCCGAATGATGCCTTTAATGTCCTCTACACCACTGACGGGCGGCGCAGAAGATGAACTCGCGTGTGCCGGAGAAGCGATCGAACTGGCATATGAGGACAACACTCGATGAGTATCCAGGCTGTCCCCAAAGCCGTACACTCGACCCTTCCTCGGCACTCCCGCTGCCTCGACCCAAGCGTTTGCATCCAAATCTGGCTGGGGAGTGCCCTCTGTGTAGCGCTCCGCCATCGTCTGTCGTACGTCTCCTGTAAAATAATTTAAAATTAAATTATTGAAAACAAATTACTTTAATATCATAATTGAATTCATAATTTAAAGCTTGACTTACAGCAATCGTGCGGGCACTCTCGGTAACATAGTCATCCGTCCCCTTCCGCTTATGAGTCCGGTCAAATAACTCGCGGAAAGTAGGGGCACGCTCCAGGTCGTGATGCTTAGAATTCAACAAAATTAGTTAGTCTCACAATAATAATCCATATGTATATATGAATCGAACAATAAAATACTTACCAATTTTGACTGTGGGTCGCATAAGATACGGATCCACTAGTATGCACATTCTTCTCCGGTTGAGTTGCTCTGTTGCGTATTGCCGCCTGTGACAGCTACTGCCATGGTCCAGCAGCCCAACGCGTGCAAAGGGACTCCCAATAGTCCGTCCGCAGTCAAACAGGGCCGTAATCCACCCAAGCCATAGGATCCGGTTCCCTGTGGTCTTGATTGCCTTGTCTCGTGCCTCCCACATCGACTTTCTTAAATTAGTCTGGGCCGTAATCTCCCAGACGGCTCGAGCCGAGGGAGATCCTCGGGTCTCGTGAACGCGAACCTCCGCTGTAAAGAAATAAAATTAATCAACGTTTTGCAATAAACCTAAATTAATAATAATTGAATAAATGACTCAACTCTTCTAAAAAATAAAAATACCGTAAACATGTCAAATAATAAATCCCGGACTGGCACCGAGAAGTCTCTCCATGCATCCACTGGTCCTGGAATATGTGCGTAGATCAAGTCGTAATATAGCGGGAAGCAGGACTGGGATCTATCTTCTCCCTACAATTCCACATTAATTTTCTACATGAAATGTATATCCTAAATAACAAATACAGTAACACTGAGATGATGAACTTTACCCTGAGATCCAGCATGGTTGTCGTCTGGTAGCTGAGGCCCTCCTCAGCTGCTGGATGCTGGCTCTCCACCTCTGTTGAAAACAATTTAGTACACTTTTATTGTATAAATTGCAAGAGACCAAACATACTAATCTATTGAAACATATGTTACCTTGTGGTGAGGAAGAAGACGAAGGTAGCGTGGACGGGGAGGCATGTTGAACCACTCTCTATTTGTTCTTGTATTTTGGTGATAATAAAATTTATGATGTAACTTAAATTGAATATTTTGTTTCATCTGTGTCGCATCAATCCCATAGCAAAATGCTAAGTCTTTCATTGATGCAATATTTGGGCACTAAAATGATAAAATCGATGTTTAATCAATATACATCGATTTCTGTTTAAAGTGCCAAAGTATCAAGCGCCGCAACGATTTGTTAAGAAATCGATGCCATAACGATTTCTTCTGTAAAGCGCAAGAAGTCGATGCCATAACGATTTCATAAGTATTCGCAACGATTTCTTAGAAGCCATAATTTGTAAGAAGTCGATGCCATAACGATTTCTTCTTTGAGCGCAGTGATTTGGTAAGAAATCGTTCCCATAACGATTTGTTAAGAAATCGTTCCCATATACGATTTCATAAGTCATGCTCATAACGATTTCTTCATGGATTCTGTTGAAACACAGATTGCCTTTATATTTCAAATGCTTGGCGCTTAAATAAAAAGTCAAATATCTTCTGACAAAAAGCTGCATGCATATTTCAGAATCTTGTCAAAAAGATATGACCTACTATTTTCAGTATGTTAGCAGAAGCACAGTACCATGCATCGTTTATCATAAACACTTTTTATGCTAACACTCTTTCTATGCTCACAGACATCGAAGACCATCAGAGTCTGATTAAGAAATGAAGAGAAAGATCAGCAACGACTAGAAGAGCTCCAACGGATCTCTTCAACGGATCTATTCTAAAGCTGCTCAATATAAAAGATGGAGCATTGCTGAAGAACTAAAGAGTCTTTTCCTGAATATCTTTGAAGGAGTGTACATTTGTGAGAAGCACCTTCACGCCACATACACTCAAGGAAAGAGAGAAAGAGCCTGAGCCAAGAAGAAGCATTCAAAGCATTTCAAGCTCTCAAGCTTCCAAGCTTTCAAGCATTCGAGCCTTCTTTTCTCTCTTCTGTGTCTCTCCGAGCTTATTGTATCTGGGGAGAGTTTGGACTGTGAGCTTTACATGAGTGTTCATCTGTAAGGTCTCTCAGTCTGATCTTTCTAAGAAAGATCTGTGTCCAGCTGTAGGACTGTATACAGTTGTTAACCCAGCTAGGGGTTGGTGTCTAGCAGAACTAACTGGGGTTTGTACCAGTTGTTAACCCAGCTAGGGGTTGGTGTCTAGCAGAACCTAACTGGGGTTTGTACCAGTTGTCAACCCAGCTAGGGGTTTGTGTCTAGCAGAACCGCACTGGGGTTTGTTCCAGGAGGTTGGCTTCTTTACCTGTAAGAGAAGTGGGCTGCCTTCTTGCCCGGGAAAGAGAAGAAGACCTGGTGGGGGATCCAGGGTGTTGTAAGGTCCATAAGGGGGACTGTACCCTTGGTTAGTGAAATCCCAAGAGTTTGCTTGGGGACTGGACGTAGGACTTCCATGTGGGAAGGGCCGAACCAGGATAAATCTCCTGTGTCCTTGTGTGATTGTTTATTTGCTTCCGCACTGCACTCTCTATCACACTGAACTAACCAAGCTTTCAAGTGTTATTTTTCTGTGTTTAAGATTCTATTTCAGATTTCAGAAAAACCTATTCACCCCCCCTCTAGGTTGGCTTGCTGCCGTACCAAAAGGGCCAACAAGGCATTCCCTGCAAAATTTCATACACATTAGAAATTATGAATTCAAATAAACGACAATGTAGAAAATTACCTGTCGCTGGGACGACGGGCGTGGACGAGGAGGCATTCCCTGCAAAATTTCATACACATTAGAATTATGAATTTCAAATAAACAACAATATAGAAATTTACCTGTCGCTAGGACGACGGGCGTGGACGGGGAGGCAGTCCCTGCAAAATTTCATACACATTAGAAATTATGAATTTCAAATAAACAACAATGTAGAAATTAATGTCGCTGGGACGACGGCGTGGACGGGGAGACAGTCCCTGCAAAATTTCATACACATTAGAAATATGAATTTCAAATAAACAACAATATAGAAAATTACATGTCGCTGGGACGACGGGCGTGGACGGGGGACAGTCCCTGCAAAATTTCATACACATTAGAAATTATGAATTTCAAATAAACAACAATATAGAAAATTACATGTCGCTGGGACGACGGGCGGTGGACGGGGAGGCAGTCCCTGTAAAATTGTATGTACGTTAGTTCTCGTGAAATCAATATAAACAATATAACCCATATGGGTTTTGTGTACATATGCATATACCTGTCGCGGACCTGGAGGCAGACGTGGACGCGGAGGCAGTCCCTCTGCCAACGGACGTGGCAACCTCCGACTGCGTCCTCCACGTACCATATCTCTATTGATACAAATAAAGATATAGCAAGTCATCAGCACTCAATTTGAAGTAGCAATTTATTATGAACATGTAATGAACAACAACACCAATTTCTTACAAAATATGCAGTATATTATCTATATTCATCATCAGATGCTGAAGACATGTTTAATTCAGCATCATCTTCATCATCATCCTGGAATTCATCCTCATCATCTTGGGAGTCTTCCTCCACATCAGACTCCACCTCCCGCTCAGCGACATTTGGGTCAACTTCTTCTTGTTCGTTATCCTTATGTAAGGAAATTGTTTCATTTATATCATGAACATTGTACTGCGTAGAAGCTGCCATCTCTCGTGCGTCACTCCGATCTGATTGGAAAAAGTTGTCATTAACACCTTCGAGCTCATCATCAGTCGGGAGAAGCTCATACTCAGGGAATAGTCTTGATTTCACTCTACATGCAGCCCACCAATCTCTTAATTTGAGGGATGTATAATTTGAATAATAAACTTGTTGGGCTTGTGCCGCCAGGATGAATGGCTCATATGTACTCAATTTGGACTTATGCTTCACATCGATTAATCCATATGTTGTGTCATGACGAATAGATGTCGGGTCAAACCAATGACACTTGAACAGAAATACATTGTTGTCTTGTCCCAAAAATTACAGTTCAATGACTTCTTCGAGAATGCCATAATAGTCAATTTCATTTTCATTATAGGCACTTGCCTTCACACATACGCCGCTGTTCATCGTAGACTTATTCCGTCCATAATCTCTCGTGTGAAATCTGTATCCATTCACAATGTAGCCTGGATAGACACGTACAATCTTCGAGGGGCCAAAACTAATATGTTGTACTCTAGAATCGGGAATGAAGCCTTGTTCAACCTATTATGAGATAAATAGACAAACATTGAATAAATGACTTCAACTCAGTCTGCATAAAAACATAACACTTATGTTTCAGAATAATTAGACACATACTCGAGATCTTAACCAAGTAGGAAAGACTTCTCCCGTTCCTTTTCAACCTGCACGTCAGTTAGACGTGGATTCTGTCGCAATATGACCGAGTCAAACTCTCGCAATGTAAATGTCACACAACCGTTAGGTTCTGCAGTAATGCACGCAAATGATGACGAATAAGCGTGGAGAGCTTACTGAATGTAAGGGTCTAGTTCTTCGCAATTCATGAACACGTAGATCTCCGCAGCTACCAACTCTCTGTCTTGGAGTGCGCGAGTAGATGAAGATCCGAACGCCCGTCTGGCACACTTGAATACAGAGAGTCGGTCTGACACCGCGGAATCTCCACCATCATCATTACGTGGAGGTTGAGTGCGTCGGGTTCGTATTTCGTGTCAAGTACATCGAACAGAAGTTCGATATCTCCTCAATGAGGTACGCCTGAGTAATGGAGCCCTCAACTTGTGCTTTGTTACGGACTTTCATCTTAAGATCGTGCATGCACCTACGAAAATAATTCAAATGCATACATAAGTAATATAAAAGATCGTCGTAATGGCAATAATTGAGATGTAGAAATATACCTCTCAAACGGATACATCCATCGAAATTGTACTGGTCCTCCGACCCTTGCCTCATATGGTAAATGGATGATCAGGGTCCCATTGAATCAAAGAATGCTGGAGGAAATATCTTCTCTAATTTGCAACTGTCTGAATTATATTTTGCTATATTTTGCAAGTCATGAATTTTGAGTTCTAATGCAGATAAAATCCTGAAGAATTGACTCAGCTCAGTCATTGCTCCCCATATTTGTTTCGGCAACAACTCACGAAAAGCAAGAGGCATCAGTCTTTGCATGAAAACATGGCAGTCATGACTCTTCATTCCGTATATTTTTCCCTCGTTGACATTTACACAACGCGCAATATTCGAGACATATCCATCCGGAAATCTCAATTGCTTTAACCATTGTAACACTTCCTTAATCTGTCTGGCCCCAAGCACATATGCAGCTTTAGGTTGCACCACTTTTCTTGAACATGCTGTAGCTCTAGTTCTGGACGTTTGCAAAGTACTTTCAAATCGACCCGTGCCTTGACGTTATCCTTCGTTTTACCTTTGACGTCCATAACTGTTTGAACACATTATCAAAAACATTCTTCTCTATATGCATGACGTCTAGGTTATGACGTATCAAAAGTGTTGACCAATAAGGCAATTCCCAAAAATGCTTTGCTTCACCCAATTGTGATCCTTCCCAAAGCCAGGGATTTGTCGGGTACTACCAGCCAGTGTGTATAGTCGGTAAGTTCTGGACCCGCCTCGCCATATTTCCACCAGACACCCGTTCCATATCTACCTCCTCCATCACAGTTGTATTTTTAATAAAAGAATCCTTTTGCTTTCGGAAAGGATGGTCACTGGGTAGAAACCGCCGATGACAATCGAACCAACAAGATTTTCCCCCAGATTTCAACACAAATGATTTAGAATCCTCCATGCAATAAGGACATGCCAACCTCCATGTGTGCTCCAGCCAGATAACATGCCGTAGGCTGCAAAGTCACTTATTGTCCACATTAATGCAGCTTCAGATTGAAATTCTGTTTTCTGGATGCATCATAAGACTGCACACCATCTGACCATAACAATTTCATCTCATCAATCAACGGTCTGAGATATATGTCTATATTCTTTCCTGGACTTTTTGGACCTGGAATCAGCAATGAAAGGAACAGATTCTCACGCTTCATGCACATGCCTGGCGGAAGGTTATACGGTGTTAAGAATACTGGCCAACATGAGTAAGATGCCACCGAGCCTCCGAAAGGATTGAAACCATCTGTGCATAAACCAAGCCGTACGTTGCGTGGATCCCTTGAGAAGTAAGGATGAGTACGGCTAAAATGAGCCCAAGCTTCACCATCGGCAGGATGACTCATTTCACCTTCGTCGCGACGGACTCTTTCCGCATGCCATGTCATATGTCCAGCTGTCCTCGAGGACATGAACAATCGCTGCAATCTGGGTATGATAGGAAAGTACCGCAATGACTTATACGGAACATCCTTCTGCTTTGACTTGTCCCCTCTCTTGGGCTTGAACCTATCATGCTTACAAATACAGCATGATGTCTTATCTGCATCCTCTTTGTAGTACAGCATACAGTGATTCGGACATGCATCAATTTTCATAAAACCAAGCCCCAAATCATTCACCATCTTCTTCGCATGGTAAAAGTCAGCAGGTAACCTCTCTGATTGAGGAAGCATGCTCTTGACCAGTAAGAGAAGTCGGTCAAAACAACTCTCGCTCATATGAAATTCAGATTTCAAATCAATAGCTGCGACACTGCAGACAACGTGTATGCTTCTCACAACCATCCCATAATGGCTCATCAGCATCTCGAAGTAACTGATAAAATCTCTGAGCTGTATCATTCGGCACTTCTTCATTTGTTTGATCTTCATGAATATTGAACTCCGGACCAGCAGCATCGACAACCATGTCTACGTACGTACTTGTGGAGGCAAAGTAATTAGCTGGTGCAGACGACTGAATATTCAACTCACCATGACACGACCATAACTCATAATGGTCAACAAATCTCTCATATACAGATGATGTTGCACATCCCATGTCGATATCCACTTTCTGTTCTTACAAGCCGAACACGGACATCGGATGTTACCCATCGGATCAACTGCTACTGATGTATTACTCAATGCAAACTCAATAAAACTGTCAACTCCGTCTTTAAACTCCTCGGTCACAACTCCATTCACTATTCCACGGTACATCCATGACCGATTCTCCGACATTTTTCCTACATTAAATGTCATGTCCCGAGTTAAAATCCAACACACCCTCACATCATTCAAGTACCATACATACGTTATATGGAGTCCAGAGCTAATGGTGAAATAAAGCGTTGACGTAAAGATAAATGAAGAGTAAACATACATGAATATCAAATAAATTGAGCACTATATAAATACTTAATGGTATTGAATATTAAAAACAACACAAACCGTGATGTCTTCATATTAGGCCACCACCACTTGATCGGCTCTTTATTCACCAGCTTCTCAGTAGATTTCCTCGGGAGTGAACTAACCACTGATATCCCTAAATATAGTTTGCCAAATACATCTCTTCGTACATAATGGGAAGAC